>JBANRG010000048.1:0-454017 GCA_037954225.1 Stygiomarasmius scandens
TTTCAATCCAGTATTTGGTCAAAGCTTCCCTTACAGTCTTATCTTGCGCGAATTGATGAATGGCCACAGCTATTTCTTGCGACAGGATGTTTCCTGTGTTGTTGATACGATAGTCGACGATTTTGTTAACCAGGGCCTGTCGTGGCGTAAGCGCAACCAGAAGTGTGTAACTCAAGTCGAGCGCACTCTATTTGAATCGCTTTCGCAATCCATCCCAATTTTTCGCATAGCAATGATAACAGCGTGTGCGCTATCGAGCACATTGCGACAGATGATCGGTCGGTACGCCTTTCGTTCCTCTTCGGAAAAGCCTCCATTGACCATGCGCCATTGCTTGACAATGGTCGATTTTCCAGATTCTTCGAAACCTAATGACGGGCGTGTATAAGCAAGACAGCAAGGACAGAACTCGAAGATGAATCCACCCAATAGTAGCACTTTGTACTCATTCTGGAGCCGTTTTGAATCATCCTCTATCTGCTTGTCAATCATGGCACTCCGCCGTTTTGTGACCTCCGAGTTCTTGACAGGCTGCGATACGAGGTTGCCCATTTCGGTGAAAATACCGTTTGGCAAAGGTGAAAAGTGTTATAGCGACGTCAAGCACGGAGAATGTGGAATTGGATATGGATGCTTGGGAGGGGGTGGATTGGTGTTGTAAATACTAGGGCGTCATTGGTCATGGAGGAGGAAAGAGGCTGTGAGCTTGACAGAAGGTCAACAGGAACCGGTGGCGACTCGGAAACGGGTACTAAGCATATATAGTCTTTGCATATAAAAGTTCCTGCACTAGGGACTATAAGCAATATCATGATGTCAAAAATGAAGCCTTACTCGATGAAGTATTCAAAATTATGCTGAAGGACTGGTATGATGACACAGAAACTTTTCAAAACTATATGTGCTTTTCAGTGGTTAGCATGTCAGTGGCCTGCCACTGCGCCTTCACAAGAGTTGAATAAAATTGAGCGAGGCGACCTCAGAAGGGCCTGCTTTACTGTCTGGTGTATTTCGTACGCGTGTGAGCGTGATTATAAATAAGGACCGTTGAAGCCGTTGGCTATGGCGGTGTCAAGCATGAATGCATTATGTTGTTGGTCGGTATAGGGTTTGATGGGTGCTGTCGTTTTCGTGAGTGATTTTTCTTTCCCTAGGCCCCTATCTTCACACTTTTTCCATGTTCCTCTTCTTTGCCCCGTCTGTCCGTGCCAACTCGATGCGATCAGCGTCCAATCACTGAAAGCCGCGCTTACTCCCTCCCCAGTCGACTTCCCAGAGACCAAACATATCGCCTGGACCCGTCTGTCGCAGCATATTTGTATGGAAGCAGAGATTCCGGCAGAATTATAGTGAGACGATTCGCGGGGTGCTAGGTGAGTCTGCCGTTTCAGCTTCTCCAAAAGTGACTGACAATGCATTGTCTGCGCCGTCGTTTTGACTCGACTTTTCATGGGTCTCGTCACGAATCCTTCGTCTGCGATCAGGCCAAAAATAGGCAAGAAAGCATTCGGGGCGCCGTGAGTTGTCTTTCTTTCTCTTTGCCTATCCCTCATTTCTTTCTAGCCGTGCTAACCACGGTATCTACAAACAGACTTCCGTCACCGGCACCTCGAGCCTTTCTGTCTTCCCTCCTCATCACGTCCCCCGGTGCTCAGACCCTTTTATCGTCTATCTGGTTATCGCTCTGGATTCGGGAGTTAAATGCGCTTGAAGTGTCGGCGACGCTGGTGGTGCTGGGATTTCTGATTCTAGTGCCGTTGCTACAAATCCGAGGGCTGGTTGGAGATCGAGTTTGGACGTGATACGGATATGGATTACTCTGGGTACTCCGGGTGCATCCTTGGCTTACGCTTGTGAGGTGAGAGTTTAGAAGTTTGGCGATGCCGAGGGTTGATGATGTGTTTTCTTCTCTTTCGTGAGCAGGGATATGACTGATGCTCAGCCTCTCGTTTTTTTTAGCTTTCCAGACAGCATGTAAAGTCTTTCCAACCTGTCTCTCTTCCTCGTCTCGGTCAACTATATCACTGGCTTGTTGCTTTCTAAGTAGTCTGGCGAGGGGAGACGCTCTGATCACTGCGAACTCCTTTAACGCTTTCTTGGCCGGATCATATCTGGAAAATTAGACGGATACGCCGAAGATGACTAGGTCAGTCGTAAATGCTTTGATTAATTTTTGGGAGTCAGGCTTTGCGGATTATTGGTGGGGCCTTTCTTTTGAACCACTTCTATACGTGAATTCGGTGATTTATGACACTTTGGCAGCCGTCCCACTTCCAATATCTGTTACTGTCATCTATGGAAACTTTCCAAATTGCAAAGGAACAAAGCGCAGCCTCTGCATGCTTAGTTGTTCTGGAAGGAATGAATTACATGGATGTGTCAATGTATAGATGGGTCAAGGTTAAATCCTGTAAAGGTCAGAATAGTCGCTTTTGATTCAGCAAGATTTGGTTCAAGCAGATAGGATGAAGAGCCTGGTTCTTGCGAGAGGGGAGTTGATGTGAGTATTCCTTTCTTTCTCCTACTACGAATTGTTTGCTTCCGAGGTCATGGGTTTGAATACTAAGTAGTCGCTTTTTGCGCTTTAAGAAAAATGTTTACGTGGAGACGAAAAATCTTTAGCTTAACCTTTCTACTATAATGATAGAAGGTCAAGGCTTCTATTCTCCAGTTTGCTGAATATCGACGGTGGGATTTCGGCGGCCATTTCTTGCTCTTGGGGTTTTTTTGTAGATTATAACATCATGGTTTGAACTTTAAGTTTATGTTTCAATTCAATAGGCAATTTAAAGTTAGAGACATTTCACACTTTATACCCCAAACTTTATTTCTGCACTAATCAATGACAATATCACATGAACATGAACGAGTTCCTCTGTTCAAACTATGTCAATGCAGTAAGAAATTTTTCTCGAAGGAAAACATTTTCAGCTCATTGGGTGATAGGACCTTTACAGGCGCTCATCACTTGAGTATAAGCAATTCTATCATCAACCAAGTCACTGGTAATCAGTACAATTATACTGGTAATGTCAACTTCTAAGGACATCCTCAAATAACTAAAAGATAGGGCATTTGAGGAGAGAAGAATCAAATTTCCATCGATGAAAAATGAGATCAAGACAGTTTTACTTAAGGGTGCTCAAGGAGTGTGAGTAAAATTACTTATTTTCTTTTCTTTTTTTTGAATATTGAAAACAAACACATTTGTTCAGCATCCGTTGGGTTGATTGTGTAATTGAAGTACTAAGCAGAAAGTGCACCCCTCAAGCTATCCATAAAGGATTAGAAAGTCTTCCAGAAGATCTGGAGAAGCTTTACACTCAGGCTCTTGAAGCTGCCGATAAAGATCATTATGATGATATCAAAACAGTTTTGATATGGCTTGCATTTTCATCTAGGCCTTTGACTATGGATGAAATACAAGACATCTTAGCAATTAGCTTAGAGGGTCAGAAGTTCTTGATTGAAAATTATACTCCAAAATTGGAAGAGACTATACACAGTTTTATTGATTCAACATTAGTAACTATCATTAAACTGAATCCATGGGATTTCAATGGTCAAGATGGGCTTCAGTTAGCTCATCCTTCAGTAAAAGATTACTTGGTATCAGAGAGACAAATGTCTTCCTTCAACTTTGTCATCAATGATCACATTGCTCATCAGCTTATCACTCAGTATTGCATCCTCTATTGGTTGTCATATGAATTATTGCTTGAGAAGGATGGAGGACTAAATAGATATGCTGGAAATTTTTGGATATATCATATGAATGAAGCTCTAAAGTTGCAGATACCACAAAAGTCAGCTTCTTTTATTTTGGAATTCATGAACATGGATGTGGATGCATATAGAATCTGTCTTGTGAAAACACGCATTGATGACTTAGGGTTAAATGGCATCTCTGACCAGATAACACCTTTAAATCTTGCAAGTATTGCAGGAGCCTTACATCTAGTTCAGTTCTTGCTCGGAAATGGAGTGGATATCGACAGTCAGGGTGGTAAACATGGAACAGCTCTCCAGGCTGCTTCCTATTGGAAAAATAAAGCCACAGTCCAATTGTTGTTGGAGAAGGGAGCAGATGTTAATATTCAGGGTGGTAAATATGGAACAGCTCTCCAAGCTGCTTCCTATCAGCAAAATGAAGCTATAGTCCAACTTTTGCTGGAGAAAGGAGCAGATGTCAATATTCATGGTGGTGAATATGGAACAGCTCTACAGGCTGCTTGCTATTGGGGAAATGAAACAATAATCCAACTGTTGCTGGAGAAAGGAGCAGAGCAGACATCAATATTCAGGGTGTTTGAAACAATGTGTTCAAGTTGCAGCTTCACTTCAATAGGATTAGCTACTGATGATAAGGGTTTTACTGATTGATTCCTTATACGAGATCTATGCCGCCTTTCTTCTGTGTGTTACACTGGCGGCCATTAATTTTTTATATATAAAAGATGAGTAAGGAAAACAGAAGAAATCATCCAAATTACAGGTTTTCCTGTGCCGAAACCGGACATCAGGCTTCAATTTATATCCATATTTGATAACTGTGAAAAGATTACTAGGTAATGCAGCCAGTGTAGTATTATGTGTATATAGTTAAATTTATAATTACATCTTTGCTCACAATACTTATAATAGGAGAATTCCAAGTTCTCTAAGGCTTGTGCACCTTTTTGACCTCGGCATTCCCCAAGGGGAAGCCACATAGCGCCCGTGGGCTTGCTCGGACCCCGATCGCCCCTTATTATCATTCCTGCGTTTGCACTGTTTTTCCCTTCATCAAATCTGCTCAAAATTTTTACAGATGTGCATCATTATGACACTAACTAAATTTAAGACAATCCGAGATACAGAAGCCATCAAACGAGGCAAAAGACTAGAAATGCACTTCCCCGCTAAATCTCACGATCTCGACTCCGGCAACAAAATAGCACTACTTCACGTCGTTCAAAAAATACGAAAATATTTCAGTAGTGTGTTATGTATGTGAAATATATAATTTCCAATTCCGTTGAGACTTGGGTATGCAGAGCTAATGCGGAATTTGGGAATGCACTTCTAGTGTGCAAATAGTAGGCCCATCGCTGAAAGTGAGGATTCCCTTTAATGCTAAGATGCCAGAATGCCGGGTAACCTAGCTCTGATCATGCCGCATTCTAAGTGCATTGCACGGTCTTTCTATGTTTTATCTATTTATACATTTCTAGGAATAATCCTGAATACAAAAGTTTAGATAATGAAAGCTGAGTGCACAGATTTGTCGATAGCTTCTTCAAGGACACAAAGATTTACTGCAATAAGTCTGTATAGAAATAAAGTACTTGGATAACTCAAGCTTTCTGGTTGCAATTTATGGGATTCTGCAATAGCTGTGAGAGCTATCACAAATTTAAAAACCCACATGTCTGTCAAGGAGTACAGGTGTATTCACTCACTCCAACATTTTCAGCTTGGTGAGATAATCCTAAATTTTTTAGTGTAAGTTGAAGACATAGCTTTTTACTAGTTAAATAGCTATACTATTTATCAATTAGTATCTTCAAGCCAAATATAAGATTAGACCACATTTATGGATGTGATAGTTTCAGGGCATGCCACAGCTTGACATTGCCACATTCTTCTTGATAGTCATTTGATTCCTGGATGACTTTGGAAGTTCCTGATTGGGATTTTGGCTCCTAAAGACAACAAGGATTCCTGGGCTACCACTTTCATCCTGGATGACTGTAAGATCCCCAAGGATCATCAACCAATTCAATTTGGGATAATGGCAGAATTTTATTTAAAAAATCTGTAGGGTTTTCTGAATACATTTACAACAAGGAATCTCCTGACTTCAAAGAAATACATCCATAGACAGTGGGATACAAAGTAAAACAGAAATTGGTATTAACTTGTATCAATACATGTAGAGTACTTATATGTGCAATGAATTTCAATCAATATATTCCTTTTGTTTGTCAACTTGTGATCTTTTGATATATTAAAACTCAGGGTCAGAATCATCATCAAGCTCGTATGTTTGGTAATATGAGCCAAGTTTTAACAAAAATGAATGAGGGCCAAGCTGGGTTGCATTCTCCACAACAGAACCAGCTATAATTGACTTTGTTATCTCTTCATAACCCTGGTGAGCTCTAGTAGTTGTCTCCACTTCGACTCCAGAGTATGAAGTTGAATTCTTCTGCTTGAATGCCCTTGAACCATTTTCAAGATAGGATTTCCAAATCTCTTCAGGTGTTTCATCTGCATTCTTGCAGACAATGACATCCACCCATGTTTTCCTGGTTTCATGGAACCCAACTGTCACATAGAGCATCATGTTGTCTGACCTGTAGGTTAGAACACGGAATGCATTGACATGTTCTCTGGTAGGCATGAAGAGATAGATTTCACAACTTTGGCTGGATTTCAAGCCACGATCAAAAAAATCTAGGGGAAAGACATCCACAAGAGAACATGGTTCTTTATCCAAGAGGAATGTCTGTGACATTGGTACTGCCAGAAAGCCCAAACTTGGAGGATGCAATGTTACCATCTTGGTAGTATCATCACAGAGTTTGTAACTGATTTCAAGCACTCTCTGAGTTTCTGACTGTAGACCTGTCATCTGCAAACCTGCAGACACTAATCCACCACTTTCCAATTCAATTGTGGATCTGTCTGTTGGTGGGGTATACATGAGAAAGTTCTCAGCTGAGGAGCTGCCATGTGGTACTACTGAGACTGTGTCGATACCTCCATGTATGCCGAGAACAATGCAAAACAACTCTCCGGTGGTCTGTACTTTACACCTTACATAGGTCTGGTGAAGTGTATATTCCAACCATGAATGCAGTGCCATACTTAATGTGCTGTCATCAGGTAAGGCCCTAGCATGTCCGAAAGTATAGTCCTTGTCGTACGAGACCAAAGTAAGAGTGTGTTGGGCCGGAGGAAGTAGCCTAATTTTAAACATAATGTTTTTGCCGAGACTGGAGCTTCTCTTTGTCATACGAGGAAATGTAACCTCCTTAACAACTACCTCCTGTAGGTTCTCTGGTGATGCAGACGATGAAACCAGAACCAGTTCATTGGGAAGACAACGAACATATCGTTGGTCATCCGTCTTTAGAACATAGATGTAACACTCATGCCCGTCAGACCGACAATTTAGAGACGCTAGATATACACCAGTATCCTCCCCAAGACGCGGATCACCGGTAGGTACAATAAGGAGATGGATACGCAAGCCGTTGTTGGTAAAAGAGAAGGACGAATTGATGCCAATTGAGTTCGTTTGAGAGACACCTACTCCACCAGATGCTCTAAACTCGACAGGGGATCTCGCAAGTAGTCCTCTACCCATGGCAGGGTTTCTCGCGAGTCGTGCTCGCAGCTCCTGTGGAGACCCAAATTCGGAGCAAAATACCTCGTATTCTTTGGAATCAGATACCCAAGCAAAGATACTACGATCGTCAGATATTTTGATTATCTCCTGCTGAAGTCGCATGAAAGCTTTTTCCCCGCCTTCACCATAAATCGGTGGCATGCAAACACCAAAAATCCCCATCAGGCAATATGCTTGGTCCTCTGGTCGAGTTGTCTCCCTGAAAGCTGCCCAAGACATCTTTTGAGCTATGCTGTATTGACTGAGATCACAAGATTCGAATAGCTTGACTGGAATTGCAGTGACCGCAGAGATCGCATCGCGCAAGCTCCATCTCGTGCCAATCTCAGTCCAGTTATTGTCCAGGAAGACGATATATACTGGCGCAATCAGTTCCTGCAAGGTCCATCCTCTAGTAAACCACCTGCTGTTCCGAAACCCAGATATTGGGTCCCTCGGATCCTGAGCACTCCGTGCATCACACAAGTGCACGTAGCAAACTGTGGCGTCTTCATAATACTGATACATGGAGTTGATGGCCTCGGAAAGCTCAGCGCTGCTTGACTTGTCAATGCAGCATGAGTCAATCCAGATCCATTCGAAATCGTACTTGCGAGCATGCGCACAAGCACCTCTGACCTTTGACCAGCCAGATCTGCGTTTGGCAATGTTAAGGTCCTGGATGTCCTGGAAAGTGACCTCTTCTTCGCCCCATGTATGAGAAAGAATTGCGTATATAGGAACATTGGAGTAGAATTCCTTGAGTTCGAAGGTTTCTGTATTCAAAAGACGCATAGTACTGCCATTACCAAGCCATTGCAATTAATTTTTGTAGTTTGTCGTTGACGAGGTGGGTACATACCTTCAAGTAAGGAGGAAACAGATGAGCTTACACGTGTAGCCGGGGATAATCCGACTCCGTGAAGTATTTTCTTTTCTGGTACTTCCAAGTCCCTAATTTTGAAAGAGGACAAATTCTCCGATACGATTTCACTCGTGCGTCGTCCATTCCTTTCTTTCACCCTTCTAACCTTTCAGATACGGACATTGTCCAGATATGTGTCCTCTTCAACTCGGAACACATTCATTTCCATTCTCCGGCATTCCCTCCTGTCCTGGCATCGACATCGTTTATCAAGCTTCGTTCTCGTCTATACAGCGACTGAGAGTAGTCTAAAGATCTAGCGCTCTTTCCTATTCGCCAATCCGTCTTACGTTGGACCTACTCCTTCCTCCACCAATTGAATGAGACACGCTCCTTCCGCCTCTCCTAAGCACCAACCTTCTTTCCATGTTTCGCCTCGACACAACAAACTCACCAGCCCTCTCTTGCTCCACTTCGAACGGAGCCTGCCTAAGGTCACAGCATGGTCATATTGATATCGCCGTTACTGCTTCTTCTCGAGCAAGGTTATCTAATATCTTTGCGTCCGGATGAATCAAGCTGGAGACGGCTTCAGCGATATTGGGTTGCGTTAGGGATATGGACGTGATCAGGGCAAGGAGGTAATTGACCAGGTCGAGTGGTTCGGTGCTGTACCTGCATATGCTCATGGGTGGTTAGGCCGACGTTGTTTAGTGCCGCGTATTTGGTGGTTTTTGGGATGGTCGGTTGCGTTCGTGAGTAATTTCTTGTTTTTTTTTCTTGTTTGCTTTTACGACTTGCTTCGTTTCCTCCCTTGCCATTCTGCATATACCTTGATGTTTAAGGTACTGACTGTCGTTTTGTACAGGAGTATCGGCTCGTACTTTCGTCTTCCCAGACGTATCCTCCACCTCTGAAAATTCCAAGTAATCAGTTCTGTGACGACTACGATACCTCACTTCCAAGAGAGCAACTACATCGCTTAGGGTCAGACGGATAGGTGAAAGGGTATACCTGCTCGTTGAAGAGAAAGGAATAGGGTGTTTTGATACGAAGTCTCGGTGATTCCTGGTGAAAAGAGGTGAGTCTGCTTTTCTTCCTCGGCTCTTCACTTCCTCGTTCTTCTATCCCCAAGCTTCCATTTATGACGTGAAGTAGCTGATAAAATGCTCTCGTTTCAGCTAGTGCTTCTTATAATCCGTACAAGATGTTCAGCACCGAAATTTCCATGTCGGGCTTGCTCCCTGTTACCTGCGTCGTCCCCCTCAGCTTTCGGCTCATCGACCGTGAGTCGACTTTTCACTTCTTTGCTTTTCGGTCTCTTTTGCGCATTTCTTCTTTCTAGCTGTTTTCTTATTTTCGCTGTTCTGTTTCGTTCTTTTTGTGCGGTAGTCGTGCTTACTATGCTTCGTCCAGATACTCCCCGAGACACGACGCCGGGCCCTTTTCCTGTTGTACCAGATCACTTCAACGGATACTTACTTTTGTACGGCTACTCCCGGATATCCGATACTCACGTCCCTCGTCTTGAAGGCTAGGCGTACGGTGCAGGCTCAGGAGGACGATCATGTCCTGCGGAAATTTTCTCTTTTGCGCCGGGATCCTCATCGCGGTTCCGGCTAGCCGTTTTTTGGGTTTTCACTCGGGGTCCGTTTTGTGGAGCTAGACATGCTGGAAGTTTCGGTGATGGGAATATCCCATACCGTCTGGTTAATGTACCAAGTAGAAACTTGCTTAGCATGAAGTTGTGAGGAAAGTTTCTGCCATTGTTATCTTTACGTGGAATGGAAACCAAGAGTCGTAGATGGATGTAATATGTTAGACTTGAAGGGATACGTTCAGACCGATCTA
Source organism: Stygiomarasmius scandens (assembly GCA_037954225.1). Lineage (NCBI taxonomy): Eukaryota > Fungi > Basidiomycota > Agaricomycetes > Agaricales > Campanellaceae > Stygiomarasmius > Stygiomarasmius scandens. The sequence continues at coordinate 10,092 of JBANRG010000048.1, forward strand.
ACGGTGGACTGTATCGCTGAGTTATCACTCGAATGGTCTGATTGATTGATCAGAATTAATTCAAAGGATTTCAATCTAATGATATCGGGAGGATGCAGCGGTATTCTTTTCTACAAAAACCATTTAGACATTTAACCGGTTCTCACAGGCACGACGTGGTATAGGAAGACCCAGCTTTCCAGAAGACCCGGGCGTCCTTCCATCACCCCGTCACTCATGAAAGTCGCCCTCGCAGGAGCCTCAACAGGAGTCGGCTGGCATATCGCCGACGCCATTCTAGCCGGTGGAAGACACGAGCTGACCATTCTCAGCAGACACGGTATTACCGAGTTCACTGCACGAGGCGCCAACGTTATCATTGTTTCCTACGACACTGCAGACGCGCTCATACCTGCCCTTTCAGGCATTCACACAGTTATTAGCGCCATAGGCGATCACTCTCGTTCTGGCGGTGCTCAGCTTTTACTTGTCCAAGCAGCCGCAGCTGCAGGTGTCATTCGATTTATTCCTAGTGGGTGGTCAGCCACGGATGGAGGAGCTCAGGATACTGTAGAGCTGTATCGGTACAAGCAGCCTGCTCTGGAAGCATTGCAGAAAAGCTCAATGCAATGGAGCTATCCGGAGAATGGAATATTTCTCAATTATTTGGCGACACCGAGTGCTGGTATAGGTCATTTGAAACCATTGAAATTTTGGATCGATGTCGAGAATTGTACTGCTTCGATTCCCGGGGATGGAAACATTAAATTGGCGCACACTACAGTGCAGGATGTGGGGCGTTTTATTGATAAAGCGTTAGATTATGAAGGGGAATGGCCCCAGTCACTGAAAATTGTTGGTGCTCTTGTAACTCACAATGAAATGGTGAAGATGGCAGAAAAGATCCGAGGTAAGTTGTTATACTCATTGAGAATTCATCTATTTTCATACTCACACGAGAATGGTTTAGGGAAGCAATTTAAAGTTAATTACATGAATGAGGATCAGATTCGTGCAAAGTTGGTCCCCAATCCTCCGTCCATTTATGTCAACATGGCAACAAATCTCAGCCTAGCCATTCTAGAGGGAAGATTTACTTTCGAAGCCAATTTCAATGAACATGTCGGCATGAATTTTACCTCGCCGGAAGAGTTTATGAAAGAGTGGTGGGGAATTGCTTAATTTTAAATCTCACTTGAAGACTTGTAGAGATGTCATCAATATTTTTTCTACATGTCCTTCCGTATTTACTTGAATGTATAATTAGAATTTTAGAGGCTTATTACATGGAAGTAAAGTTTGGGCTTAGATGTGATAAGTTAAGAGAGTTGTGTTGAACAAATAAATCAACGAAGAACAAAACATGGCGATTCTTCTGTGATTCCGCTCAAAGCTTTAGCAGCTAAGCAAAACAAAATAAAGCCTTAAAACCATGGATGATTACATCGACGAAGATTCGGGAAAGCGTACGAAAAGAAAAAATGACAAAACAAAAGCTCAGATGGTTCTGTTGTTCTTGAGAGCATTCTGTAATATTGTCTCCTTGACGGCTGCAAACACTAGTCGAAGGCTCTCTGTATCTGTTTCTTGCATTAAACTGGAAGGGGTCAGCATGAAGGCAGGTGGACTGTGATGAAAAAGACACGTACTGCGGATATACACTAAGCCTCGCTCTGTTTGCTTGCATAAACTTCCATAGAATGTACTTGGCTGCCTTGTTGATGTCGTTTCCTCCAGTATATTCGGGGAAATATTGATCCAGAGGCACCTGGAGCAAAATAAGACTAGGGCAGAAAGGTGCATGAATAGTAAAACAAGCCTTTGGCAGCTTCTTCTTGAACACATCAATCTTGTTGAAAATCAAAATTATTGATGTCCGGAGGAACCACCGCGAATTGATGATTCCTTCAAATAGTATAAGAGATTCGGCCATTCGGTTCTTGAATGCTAATCAGTGTCGCCGAGCCGCAAGATAAGTAAACACACTTGGTTCCCCCCTCCTGATAACACCTGATCATATTCGCTCAGTGCCACGCAAAAGATGATACTCGTTACATTCTCAAAACAGTGTATCCACTTTCTTCGCTCTGATCGTTGATCACCGACCTCACATATGTGGATCCTGGAGTCAAAGGAAACCACGTTAGTGCCAAATTTGTTGGGCAAAATGTGTCTACTTACGACAACTGTCCCATGGGAAATCTTGTCTCTGTGATGCCTGTAGATTCTTCTCGAGCTCGAAGGATGTCTGTATCCGTCGGAATGTAATCACTACTGCCTATGCGTAGAACTTGGCTAAAGAAACTAGAAAGAGTGAAGTATGTCAGACATAAAGGCATAGGCCGCATTTGGGCTGCATCAAGAAGGGAATGAGGCGCTGATGCGAGACCAACAAGGGACAAACAAGGGTAGAATGAAGCTTTGTACTCACTATGATGCACTATCTAGCAGGTAAGTTTCACTCCAGCGTTTGGTCAAAGCTTCCCTTACAGTCTTATCTTGCGCGAATTGATGAATGTCTACAGCTATTTCTTGCGACAGGATGTTTCCTGTGGTATTGTTGATACAATAGTCGACGATTTTGTTGACCAGGGCCTGTCCGAGTTGTGGCGTAAACGCAACCAGAAGTATGTAATTAAAGTCGAGCGTACTCTATTTGAATGGTTTTCGCAATCCATCCCATTTTTTTGCATAGCAGCGATAACAGCGTGTGCGCTGTCGAGCAAATTGCGACAGATGACCGGTCGGTACGCCTTTCGTTCTTCTTCGGAGAAGCCTCCGTTGATCATGCGCAATTGCTTGACAATGGTCGATTTTCCAGATTCTTCGAAACCTAATGACGGGCGTGTATAAGCAAGACAGCAAGGACAGGGCTCGCGAAGATGAATCCACCCAATAGTAGCACTTTGTACTCATTCTGGAGCCGTTTCGAATCGTCCTCTATCTGTTTGTCAATCAAGGCACTCCGTTTTGTGACCTCCGAGTCCTTGCTAGGCTGCGATACGAGGCTGCCCATTTCGGTGAAAATACGTTTGACTGAAAAGTGTTATAGCGATGTCAAACACGGAGAATGTGGAATAGTAATGGATATGGGTGCTTGGGGTGGGGTGTCGTGTCATAAATACTAGGCGTCGTTGGTCATGGAGGAGGAAAGAGGCTGTGAGCTTGACAGAAGGTCAACAGGAACCGGTGGCGACTCGGAAGCGGGTACTAAACATATATAGTCTTTGCATACATAAAGTTGACTCCCTGCATATATCTTGATGCCAAAAATGAAGCCTTACTCGATGAAGTATTCAAAATTATGCTGAAATACAGAAAATTTTCACAAGTATGTGCTGTTCAGTGGGTAGCATGGCAGTGACCTGCGCCTTCACAAGAGTTTACTTAGGTCTGGTTATTTCGTACGCGCTGAATGTTGGTTTAAGACGTTGCACAGCCCTTGACGCGTGACATTTACTTCCGTTTCGATCTCCGCGTGAACCTTGATTTTTTTCACCTCACGCATCGACAACCAACGGGCAGTATCCATCATGGCGCCCTTTTCCAAGCCCGAAACGGTGCTCAAACAAGCCGAAGGCCTCGTCTCCGTTGGCCAAACCCATGCCGCCCTCCAATCCCTCACCGAAATGTTCGCTTCCAAACGGTTCCGTTCCACCCCACTCACCTCTCTCGAGCCTATTATGCATCGGTTCATCGAACTCTGCGTCGAAATGCGCAAGGGCCGACCCGCAAAAGAGGGACTCATGCAATACAAAAACATTGCGCAAAATACCAACGTGCAGAGCATCGAGAGCGTTATTACGAGATTTGTACAACTGGCGGATGCCAAAGTACGGGAAGCGCAGGAAAAGGCACAGATCGAGATTCAGAATCAGCAGGTTGGGTTGGATGTGGATGATTTAGAGGCTAGCGAGACGCCGGAGAGTATCTTGCTTGGTGCGGTGTCGGGAGATCAGAGCAAGGATAGGACGGATAGAGCGCTTGTGACGCCTTGGCTCAAGTTCTTGTGGGAGAGCTATAGGACGTCTCTCGAAACGTTGAAGAATAATGCTCGGTTGGAGGTCATCTACCAAGTAATGTCTTTTTCCTTTTTTTTCATGTTATTTTCCCTAACAAGCTTTGCAGAACATTGCCCAACAAGCCTTCAAATTCTGCCTGACCCATCAACGAAAAGTCGAATTCCGCCGCCTGTGCGAAACCCTTCGTCTCCATCTCTCCAACGTCGCCAAATACTCGCACCAGCCTCATTCTATCAACCTCTCCGACCCCGATACTCTCCAACACCATCTCGACACTCGTTTTGCTCAACTATACACCTCTGTCGAGCTGGAGCTATGGCAAGAGGCTTTCCGTTCTGTCGAAGATGTACATAACCTTTTGACGCTGGCGAAAAAAGCACCCAAGCCGAGTATGATGGCCAACTATTACGAAAAACTCACCAAAATCTTTTTGATGAGCGGTAACTCGCTCTATCACGCTGCGGCTTGGGGAAAGTACTACCAAATCGTCACCAGCATGGGCGGTAAATCCGAGGAAGAACTCTCTAGACTCGCATCGCAGGTCCTCGTTTCTGCACTTGCTGTCCCTGTCGGTCTTCAGACGCCTTCCAACGAGGGAGGCTCCCTCTCTGGCGACCAAGACAACGACGGAGAGGCTAGCAGCAGTAGCGGTAAAGGCCGCACAGGCCGCCTCACGGCCCTACTCGGTCTCTCCCGTACTCCGAACCGTTCGGGACTCTTGCGTGACGCACTGTCTCGCGACGTCCTCAGACTCGTTCCTCCGCATATTAAATCCCTCTACAACATTCTCGAAATCACCTTCGACCCACTCACGTTGTGCTCGTCCATCGCTCCGCTACTCAAAACGCTCTCTTCAGAGCCGGATTATAAGCCGTACCTTCCTCTTCTTCATCAGGCGTTGCTATCGAGGTTGCTTTCCCATCTGTCTCAGATCTACTCTTCCATGAAGCTCGACGCGCTCTTGGACCTTACAAAACCCCTGGTTGAACAAGGTGTCGAGGGTGCGTATGGAGAGACCCAGGTTGAGGCGTACATTATGGGATGTGCGAGAAGAGGAGAGTTGAACGTCAGAGTAGACCACAAGGAAGGATGTCTCATATTCCTAGACGAAGCTTTCGGTACCTCCTCTCCAGGTGCCTCAACCAGCGCTAGTGCATCATACGGAGAATCCGGAGACCGCATCCAAGCTCCAATATCCGACCTCGTCCGTACCCGTCTCTCCAACGTCGCCTCGTGCCTCTACAGCTCCCTTCAATTCATCGATCCTCCTCCTTCCACTCCTTCACCTTCCTCCGAGGAACACTTGACCAGCTTGATCACCGCAATCAACACCGAACGCCGCGCTCTCTCTCTCCGCCTCTCTTTAACCCACCGCCGTCGCGAACTCGTCAGCGAACTCGTGATCCGAAAAGAAAAGGAAGAATCCTTCCGCAGATCCGAACAATCCCGTTTGGCCAGGGAAGCTTCAGAGCGTAAAGCCCGCGAAGAACTCCGTCTTCGTGAAGCCGAGCGAAACAAGAGAGAACGTGAACGTATTCGTGTTGAAGAGGCTAAAAAGTATGCTCAAGGTCTTGTCGAGACTGGGTTGCTCAAGGAGGAAGAGCTGGAAAAGATGAAGGAGAGTATGGGAGAGCGGTTTGATACCGAGAATCTTATCTCTATCCAAGTTACCCAGCTTGAAAAAGAAAAGAGGGAGACGAGTACCAAGCTCAAGACTATTGCTAAACGTCTTGATCATCTTGAGAGAGCGTATAGGAAGGAGGAGAGACCGTTGTTGGAGATGGATTATGAACGACAGCAGTTGATGGATAGACAGACGTTTGACGCGGTGCAGATTGCGAGGAAGGAGGGGGCTAGAGCCAAGTTTAAAGAGGATATTGCGACCAAGGCTCGGCTTGGGAGGATGTTGGGTGATTATGAGAAACGTAGGGATGAGTTGGTTGGGAAGAAGAAGGACGAGTATGAGAGGAGGAAGGAGGTTGCGAGGAAGAAGATTGAGGAAGAAAAGGCTAAGCGTCGCAAGGCGTTTGAAGAGGCGGAGAGAGAGGAAAGACGTCAAAGAGAAGAAGAGGAGAGAACTAGGAGGGAGAAGGAAGAAGAGGAACGTCGTCTTGAGGAGGAGAGACTCGCAGAAGAAGAGAGACAGCGCGAAGAGGCAGAGGCTGCTGCTCGAGCTGAGGAGGAAGCCAAAAGAGCCGCAGAAGAGAAAGTGGCGAAAGCGAGAAAGGACAGAGAAGCTGAGCGAGCCGCGGCTATCGAGCAAGCTAGGTTGCAACAGCAGAGAGAGGAAGAGGCTGAGGAGAGGAGGAGACAGAGGAAGACTACAGCTCCTACCACGTCTACGACACCTACTGGATCAGTTAGTAGGGCCGGTGGTGATAATGTCTGGAGAAGGGGCACCAATGTTGCTAGCAATGGTGCCAGCACGACTCCCCCTCGTACCGAATCCCCAGCTCCCGGTGCCGCTGGAAAATATCGTCCTGGAGCATTCTCTGCTGCTTCCGGTGGTGGTGGTGCTGGTGGTGGTGCTGGTGGTGGTGCGACTGGAGGAGGATGGAGAGCTAGGGAAGAAGCTAGACGCGCTGCTGCCGGCGAAGGAGGGGCCTCGACACCTCGGCCTGAATCTCCCGCTCCTGCCAAAGCTCAAGAGAAAGATGACGGATTCCAAGTTGTCGGTGCTAAAAAGGAGGGAGTCTGGCGTCCAAGAAGGGGCCGGTAAACGAAGATCATGAACGATGAACGATTTTTTGTTTGTAGAATGTTCAAAAAGTATTATTACGCAGTTATGCCACTGTAGTACCCTATGCCAACATGAATATGACTTTCTTTTTCTCCAAAACTAGAGAGAGCGTACATTGTTCTGGCAATTATTACGGTCCATATACACAAAAGTAAGCAAATAAGATAAGAGCAAAGCAAGGTAATAGTAATGCATAAGTAACGAGTGAATGCGTGTTGATACAAAAATGCGAGAATGTGAAATGCGAAAGTATGCAAGTTCTACTGTACGAGTCCAGGTCTACTCCTACTAACGTCCCTCTTCCTCTTTCATAGCCTCAGACATCAAATCTCCCCACATAGAATTTTGCATTGATGAGAGCACCAGCTGGGGGTCTTCCTCAATGATAGAGTCGCGCCTAAACACGAGTCAGCGTCAACAACAAAGCTAAAAACTAGATACTCACGGATATCTCCCAAGGTCAGTTGACAACCGAGAAACATCACTGACTCTCTTGCTCCTTTGCAGCGCCGTTGCTATCATGGAGTTCCTGCTACCATTGTAATCCGAGTATGAAGGACTAGGCGAATGATTTGGAGTACTCGGCGCAGAAGAGATATCTCTAGTCGTCTGAGGCGGAGTACTCGGCATGGTGTCCACGACGATAAAGGGAATCTCCTGTTGGGACTCGGCTGCTCTTTTTCTCGCCAGGTGGTTGAGGAACCTCCTTCGATGAGAAATTGTCTTGAGAAGAGAATGCACTCTGTCTAGGTTGACGAGATCTGTTACGAGCTTGTTCGTCTCGGTACGGACGACAAGGTCGCTCAATACGAGAGCTTCGTGATCAACGATGAGTTTGTGGTGTGCAAGGAGGAGAAGCATGTCTGTGAATGAGATGCCACGACCAGGCTGATGCGCGATAGTAGCTTCATGATATAGGCGCGTATAGACCGCTCTGCGTTTTCGGATAGCGGCATAGTCTATTCCGTTGAGTGCCGCGTCTAGCTTGTGCAGGTCTACACCGTCGACGGTGCGGGGAGGAGGCCAGGTATAAGAAGAGTCAGGGGATTCTTTACAGGCGTCTAGAATATTGGGTATGCTGTATTCTGCAGGGTATATCCGAACTTCAAACACGCCGCTGAGTTTGCCGAAAAATGTAACAAAGTTGCCTCGTTCAAGATAGCCAGTCTTGGGGTTGGCATATTCAGCCCAAACCTTTTTGAATGCACGCATTTGTTCTCTAGTGATGGACTTGGCACCTCCTGAAGTTTGAAAGACATAGGAAAAGCTGTCGACAACAACACCTACAGGGAGTTGGAATGTTACGCATCAAAAAGGTAGAGGAACATACCAGTGAATAAATTGACGAAAATGTACTGCAGCATAGACATAAGCCAACGGTCAAGATTCTCCGGGATAAACTCACCATGCTGAGAATGTTCCATGCAATGAACAGAGTAAATGCCCAACCAACACTACCACAGTCCGAGTCTTCCTCAGTGTCAGATGAATTCGTGCACAGTGGGTATACTCTTGCGCTAGGAGACGAGGTCAGACGGTTCGTAAGGGAGATAATGCTTAGTACATACTAGTTGTGCATATACTCGTTCCATCCTTCGCTAGAACCGACATCAGCAGCGATCACGAGAACCAAAGAAAGACCACCAACCCAGTACTCATAAACGCCAGCATGACCAACGCAGAGCCTATCGTAGAGTAGTTTTGACTTCTGGTCTCTGCACCACCCCATTTGGTCAATCCAAAGACCTCGACGTAGAGTATCGCGAAGAACATGAAAAAGATAAACCACAAGACCAGCAAGCTCAAAATTGCCGGAAGACTCGCCCTGTTCCCATTTAACAGAGATAATAAGATATAAAAAGAGCAGTACTCACACAGAGGTTTTGAAAAGTTTGTTAAGACTATCCGTCCTTTGCACTAACTTGAAAGCAATACTGACAAGGAACAGTTTTTGCAATTGTTCTATCACAAAGCTATCCTTCCCGAAACGAACGATCAATGTTGTGAAAAAGCTGCCAGCCGTGACAAGGATATCAAATAAATTCCAGCCGTTTGCACGGAAACTCTTCCAGCCGAGGCCCACAAGGCGTATGACCACGTCAATGATGTAGACGCAGATGATCACCAGGAAAAAGTCGTCTAGAAGGAGCTCAGTGCATGTTAACTCAATAAAAGAATGCGACTTACTTCTGAGAGTATCGGCAATGTCTGAAGTACTGTACGTCTGAGTCCTGTTTTCGAAAGCATTTCCGTTAGCCGGTAGCATACCACGACGCAACAAGAAGAGACCCACATCAACACCAGCACATGCAGCACAAACAAGAACGTCATACTCCTCGACCACCAGCCATGCTTGTGAATGGCCCTATCAAAACACCATTTACGGAAAACATTGGTAGGAGTAGTCTTGGGTCTCTTGGATGGTTTTTGTCGTTTGAAGAGTTTCTGCAGATCAATCCACTCTTTCTGAGGCTGAGTGAGGAACGCTGTCCCTGTTCGGGAACTAAAGTTTGCGATGATGATACTAGAAGGAAGAGTTGTCAAAATCACGACAAGAAAAGAGATCGGTTTACGCACCTAACGAAGAGCGTCAAGATCACAACTCCACCGACCAAATGGTAAACCAAAAAGAACAATGCATTCCATTCTGACGCATTGGTGTCTGGCTGCGCATCCTTGCCCGCAATACTCGTCGCTATATTCATAACATCAATCCACCCCTCAAGTGAGACAATTTCGAAGAGAATGAGCAATGAAGACCGGAAATTGTCAAACGAATACGTCGTCGATGGACTTGGGTCAGTCCATACCTTTGGAACCGGAAAGCCAAATTGGCCATCGTCAAAGATGGAATTTTCGTATTCGTTGATACAATCTGTGATACCAGTGGCATCACCGTCATTGCATTCCTTCATCGTCCCAGCAAAGATGTTGAGACCCCAAACGGCGTAAGGGATGATATACAGAATGGCCAAAACGGCAGCGTCCAGAATCCTACTAGCACCGGAAATGATCAAAGATTGAAATGCTACTCTCATGGAGTTGAACAGCGTAATCAACCTCAGTGCACGTAGAGCCTTGAGGGACCTCGTAAATCGACTGAGTCCGCCGACGAATATCAACGAAGTCGCTACATTGACCGATATGCCAGCTAGGATAATAAAGTCGATGATATTCCAGATACTCCGAACATACGCATTCGGCGTAAACGCAAACCCATCCGCACAAATCTTGATGAAAAATTCGACGATAAGAGTAAGCGTAAACGCGCCCTCGGCAATGTCAAACCAAGCACCTCTCGTCCTCCCATTTTCTGCAAAGTAATTTCTCCGATATACAGGCGTAGCGATGATCTCTGTGACGATTCCACCAATAACAGCGAGGAGGATTAAGAACTGGAACGCAGGATGGGCGAGAGGCGAATGCGGAGTCCCAAAGATACGTTCTCCATGAGCGGGCTGAACGAGTCTTTGACAAAACTTGCGGAAAAAGTTATTTTGACCAAATATCCAAAACGTCCTGTCATAGGAGGGATGGTCACGGATAAAATCAGCCTTTTGAGCACGGCGTTCGTATATAGCATCGTTGATATCGTCTGAAGGGACGGCGACATTGTTAACAGAGGCCAAGAGTTCCAGATGCCGCTCCGTTTCCTCGTCGCCCAGAGCACCCAAGGTATCGCTCCTCGTATGCTGCTTCAAAGTCGCAAGGGGCACGTCATTGTTGATCGACAACTTTTCATCCCCGGCAAACAATTTCTGCAACGCAGAAAGTGACTTGGTCGTATAGTGCTTTAAGCCCTGTCGACGACTACTTCCGACTGTTGCCCTATCATCAATACTTCCAGGAACTGGACTCTCTACCCTATACTCTTGAACCAAATCCTGCTGAATGGAAAGTACGAGATTTGACGGGAGGTTCTCCACTTTGACCTTTACAGGATTCGGCTTGACCCATCTGTACGGGTTAAGCTTGCGCATCCATGTAGCTCTTCCGGACTGTATTTGGTGTGTAGCCCAATAATGCGACGCTTGACGAGTCCTTTTTTGTTCTTCGGCAACCTGGAAGTTTTCATTGATGACGGCGACGAACATTTGAAGGATGATGACTATCAAGGTATTGATTAGGTCTCTCAAGATAGAGGTAGAAAAACGCTCACAATTTGCAAACAGCTCCCAAACACTAATTAAAATAATCACCAACACTGTCTGCCTCAGCTTGAGTTCGGCCTCTGCAGCTTGATACAACACGTCTGTCCAATTTTCTGAAGACATGACCTGATACATGGCCAGGAAAGCGTTGAAGATTTCTTTGAAGTTCATATTACTTCCCACTGACATGTCTCCTCGAAGTAGTTGGACAGCAACGAGCGCGGCAATGTAGTTGATGAGGATGAGGAAGAGTGACATGTTAAAGAGACCGTACATGTTACCAAATACGGAGAGCTAATGAGAAAAGATCGGGTTAATTCAAACTCTGTTCACGAACGACAGGAACACTCACCATCAAAGGCCGCATCCTTGGCACTTCTAAAATAACCCTATAAAACCTCGCAAGCTGAAAGATCGTGAACCAAGGATAAGCTTCCGAGTTCCTGATCACCGGTATCTGAATCACACTCGACCCCACGGCCAAGATAAGATCCAACCAATTGCTCCCAGCTCCTGGTGTTGCACCGGCTCTGATGCTTCCTGTGCTACCAACGCCTCCGGCATACCCAGCCCCAGAACGAGATCCAAATAAGAACCCGAAGAATGATCTCCAATCAGGTAAGGCGGCCAAAAACCTGATAAGAATCTCGACATCGAATAGGAGCGTGATGACGAGTTCTCCGTAATACATGATGGTCTCGTGTGTCTCTGAGACCGTAGCTGTCCTCGTGGCTTGAAGAACTAGAGAGGCGAGAGCAAAGAGAATGAATATCCATCGAGAGTGATCATACAGAATCTTAAATATATTGCGTTGAGCAGTAGGTTTGGAAGGATTGGCAGATGACCAGCCGTCGTCTTGTTCATCTGCGAGAAGTGATGGGAGTCTGTAATGAAGATTAAGACATTTCTTTCTTAGAAAGCAAGGAGATAACTCACGGCGCAGCTCCAAAAGCACTCTTCTTCGTCTCTGACCTGATCGCCGAGAACGTGTTCGTAATGACCGCCACGAAAAGGTTGATGAGCCAAAAGTTGAGAACAACGACGCAAATGATGAAGAACAAGCTCGATACGAAGAATTCGGAATCGATCATTTCATACATGAGTGGAGCCCACTATACATGATCTTTGTCAAGTCGATGAAAGGAGACAAGATAATAACCCACCCCGTTAGCACTAGCAACAACCACAATCTGCAGTATAGCGGCCCAAATCGTATCAAAACTTTGTATACCGTCCTCCGGATTGTCTGTCTCCCTACAGATTTGCCCCAGGGGACAGATATACCCTTTAGCCTCTCCATCCGACGGCAAACCATTCCAGGTGATATAGTTGGATTCTTGGATAGTGGAAGCGTTGACGTGGCCGCCGCAGAATTGATCACTTATTTGTAATTCCTGCTCTCCATCCGTTGCAAGGAGAAAACAGGAACGACGGAGAGAGCCATTGAAAGACTGGATACCGATAATCCTGCACGAAGCAAGACTTTATGAATACATGGTAGATGTATGACGAGTACCACTCACGAGAATAGAACCATCGCAAAAACGACAAAATATGCAACACTAGCCAATAAAGGCCTTGCTGTCTTGAGCGAATGCATGATAGTCGTGGTACCACTCGTTATTGCTAGCAGTCTTGCTGTCCGTATAACGCTCATGGCGCGAAATACCCCAATATGTAAACCTATCCCGGCGCCAGCACCACCTCCATGCTCGAGTCCTCCAGAGGCAAGGATGAATGTTATCCAGAATGAAGCAATAGCGACAAAATCAATACGACCCCATGATTGTCGCAAATAGGGAACATTTCGGGATGTTTTGGATGTTACTTCAGTTATGTTGAGTTTGAAGGGTAGAGAGAGGGGTTCAGTCGGATTTTTAGTGTCAGATCGAAAAGCGGTAGAGAAGAATGTCGGTGGATGTTGTTGAGAAAGGGAAAACGTGGTCTGGTGAGCGGTGGAGGCGGAAGGGACATGTTGCTTTATTTTTTCATTGACGATCGTATTCGCGGATGTACTAGGCTCGGAAGGATTAGGACCAGGATAGAAAACCGACGAGTTGGCGAGCTGGAAAGGGCGTCTGACGTTTCGGTTAAACCGTTCGTCAGGGATAGCCCACGTGCGAGAGGGCCTCCGGCGGATAACGAGCCTTGACGAGAAAGGTCGGCACTGTCTGGAGGCAGATTAGAGACAATTGTCCGAGAAGGAGCACTTGAGAATGGCGATGTGAAGATGGACAGAGCGGGGATTTCAGGGTCAAAAAGGAAACCGTTGACGCATATTCGGGCAAAGGCCTCCAGGCTACGAAGAGCAGGTTAGATGAGGATAAGGAAACACAACGACTACGCACGTAAATATGATAAATAGAAAAAACAACGCCCAGTCCTCCCAGGAATGAAAGTATCCTCGTATTCTGGCGGGTTCTTGGTCGTCTTCCAATACCAGGGAACGTACCGACTGGATAGTGAGTACAACGGCATTGAAGATAATCAACAGTAGGATAACAGGTTCTGTCCACCTACAAAAAAGTCAGAACATAGTAGAAGGATCAGAACGAGTACTCACGGATGCACCAACCACTCGTACAACTTTAGCCTCACTTTACTATTCTGCCCAAACCAACATAACGTCCTTCCACGTATTGGCGCCGTCCTACTCAAGTCCGGTAGCTCTTCATCCCTATCCTCCTCTAGCTTCCCATCGTCTCCAGCCAGCCTGACCTGATGCTCCAACCCATTATTCGCAATATTCACGACCCGTAATGAAGCCCGCCGTAATGTTTTCGACATGCTCTTTATCGCAGTTCCCGTCCTTTTCAGGGGTGACGGCGAGACACTATACCTCACCGTCCTTCTCCTCGGCGTATTCCCACCTTGAGGCGTAGCAGGTGTCTCTGGGTCTCCACCACCGTCACCGTCAACGGCAAGGTGCCACTCGCGTTCCGTGGGATTCCTACTCATGTTTGTGGTCAACCTCGCCTCATCATCTTCCCTCTGTCCCTCCATTTCCAGCGCGTTTTCGGCAATCAACGAGGCCGTCGAGGGTCCAGAATGATGGTATGGGTGGTAGAAAATGTCCTGCTCGGGTTCAAATGAGGAATAGTGCCGGTTATTGGGATAGGGCTGGAATGCCAAGTGTGCATCCGTGGGTGAGTCGTTGAATACGAGCTCTTCCCTTCCTGATGATGATGGGATTTCCAGACGGAGAGGATCCTGCCCTTCTACAACTCTTCCCCAACTTCTCCTTCGTGCTACGGTGTCCGTCGGATCTAGGGATGGTGAAGAACTTCTGGAAAGGTCTATGGCAGATGAAGAGGAGCTACGGCGTATTGCAGAATGAGGACCTTGCGAATCCATAGAGTAGACGATGACCACCAGCACCGCCGACTTGAAACTAGGTAGAAATAAAACTGTGGGAATTTGGTCGACGTAGCAATATCTATCACTTTTCTTCTCAACTCCGACCACAACTATCAATTTACGATAATAATCAGATTAACTCACCATCCTTTGCTTCGACTAAAGCCATCTATTTGAGGCTGCGGACTTTACTGTAGTTTTTCAACATACAGTTTCAGACCTGCATCACGGCATCCCCTTTTCTGGCCGTACCTTGTTTCTGGACGTATTTTCTCTGCCGTTCCCACAAGAATAACACTGCAAGAGGTTATCATTTTGTGACAATGTTACTTGAGTTTTTATTGCTCAACGTCCTGTAAAAAGTTAGCGCTCATTGGTTGTATACCCTCTTATTCAGGCAAGTGCAATCTTGAGTTGGGAATTGAGTAGGATGTGCCTTGGAGGTAGGTTGTTTTCCAAACAAGTTCTGGATTTCTCTCGGGACTCAAACAAATACAGACACTATAAAAGTACTCATTTTATATCCCTTGATGACTGAGTTTAGATGAGTTGTCGTAAGTAAAACCTAACAACTCTATGATAACTCATATTTTGTTCTTTCACAATGGATGCAAATATGATTTAATACTAACCTGAAAACTGTCGCATGGATGGTATTAGGACAAAATTCAATGACCCAATCAAAGGGGCAGTCTCATATGTTCAAGGAATATCTTCATGAAAGTCATGGAACAGAATTGTAGGCTGGTCAGTAGAGAAAAGAATTAGGAATTTATAAAGAAAGAAAACTTGCTGGGTTGTTTTAATGAGTGAATTTTATATATTACGAGAGATGAACAAGTATACTGTATAAGAGGGTAATACAGTCTCCCATAAAATAGATAAATCTGGAGATAGCTCAACAACAACAGAGAAATCAAGGAAACCTAATGAGATAAAAGTGAAAAAATAAGAAGATGTTTTTAGGCAATAAAGAGTGCTAAACAAAGAAACCTATATGTAAAGTCATTACTAGTACCTAAAAGAGAAATTATTCTGTTCCTTCATCTGCTGAGACAAAATCTTCATTGTCAGAACAATCACTATAATCGTTCAATGCATGTTCATGATCTAGTTCATCACTTTCAAGTAATAGATTTCCATCTGCTCCATTTGCAATAAGAAACTGAACAACATTTTCAAGTCCTTTCTCTTTTGCAGCTCTCAAAGCACTACCATGGGGACCACCTTTTGCATTAACATCTGCACCATTCTGAACAAGAAATTGAACAAGATTAAATGAATGATTATGAAACCAGGGTTGTTTAATGGAGGCTTGGAGAGCATTTCCGTAAGTACCACCTTCTGCATGCACATTTGCTCCCTTCTCAATCAGAAGCTGAACAATTTCAAGATGACCTCTAAAACATGCAGCTTGCAGAGCATTTCCATAAGTACCACCTTCTGCATGTACATTTGCACCCTTCTCAATCAGAAGCTGAACAAGTTCAAGATGACCCTCAAAACATGCAGCTTGCAGAGCATTTCCATAAGTACCACCTTCTGCATGCACATTAGCTCCATTCTCAATCAGAAGCTGAACAATTTCAAGATGACCTCTAAAACATGCAGCTTGCAGAGCATTTCCAAATTCACCACCTTCTGCATGCACATTTGTTCCCTTCTCAATCAGAAGCTGAACAATTTCAAGATGACTTTCAGAACATGCAGCTTGCAGAGCAGTTCCATAATAACCACCTTCTGCATGCACATTTGCTCCCTTCTCAATCAGAAGTTGAACAATTTCAAGACAACCTCCAAAACATGCAGCCTGCAGAGCATCTCCACAATAACCACCTTCTGCATGCACATTTGCTCCCTTCTCAATCAGAAGCTGAACAATTTCAGAATGACCTCTGCTGCATGCAGCTTGCAGAGCATTTCCATAATGACCATCTTGTGCATTCACATTTGCTCCCTTCTCAATCAGAAGCTGAACAATTTCAAGATGACCCTCAAAACATGCAGCTTGCAGAGCATTTCCATGATGATCACCTTCTGAATGCACATCTGCACCCTTCTCAATCAGATAATCAACAATTTCAGGATGACCTCCTGAACATGCAGCTTGCAGAGCATCTCCATATCTACCACCTTTTGCATACACATTTGCACCCTTCTCAATCAAAAGCTCAACAATTTTAAGGTGACCTCCATAACATGCAGCTTGCAGAGCATTTCCAAATTCAACACTTTCTGCATGCACATTTGCTCCCTTCTCAATCGGAAACTGAACAATCCAAAGATGACCTCTGAAACAAGCAGCTTGCAGTGCATGTCCAATTCCACCCCCTTTTGCATGAACATTTGCTCCCTTCTCAATCAGAAGCTGAACAATTTTAAGATGACCTTTATAACATGCAGCTTGCAGAGCACTTCCAAACTCACCACTTTCTGCATGCACATTTGCTCCCTTCTCAATCAGAAGGTGAACAATTTTAAGATGACCTCCATAAATTGCAGCATGCAGGGCATTTCCAAGTTCACCACCTTCTGCATGCACATTTGCTCCCTTCTCAATTAGAAGCTCAACAATTCTAAGATGACCTCTAAAACATGCAGCTTGCAGAGCATTTCCATATCTACCCCCTTTTGCATGCACATTTGCTCCCTTCTCAATTAGAAGCTGAACAATTTTAAGATGATCAATTTTGGGATGAACAATTCCAGGATGATCTCCATAACATGCAGCTTGCAGAGCATTTCCAAATTCACCACCTTTTACATGAACATTTGCTCCTTTGTCAATCAGAAGCTGAACAACTTCAAGACGACCTCCATAACATGCAGCTTGCAGAGTGTTTCCAAATTCACCACTTTCTGCATGCACATTTGCACCCTTCTCAATCAGAAGCTGAACAATTTCAAGATGATTTCCTAAACATGCAGCTTGCAGAGCATTTTCATAAAAACCACCTTTTGCATTCACATTTGCTCCCTTCTCAATCAGAAGCTGAACAATTTCAAGATGACCTTCAGAACATGCAGCTTGCAGAGTATTTCCATAATAACCACCTTCTGCATGAACATTTGCTCCTTTGTCAATCAGAAGCTGAACAATTTCAAGATGACCACTATGACATGCACCTTGCAGAGCATTTCCATATCTACCACCTTTTGCATGCACATTTGCCCTCTTTTCAATCAGAAGCTGAACAATTTTAAGATGAACTCCATAACATGCAGCTTGCAGAGCACTTCCAAATTCACCACCTTTTGCATGGACATTTGCTCCCTTCTCAATCAGAAGCTGAACAATTTCAAGATGACCTCCATAACATGCAGCTTGCAGAGCATTTCCATGAAAATCACCTTCTGCATGCACATTTGCTCCCTTCTCAATCAGAAGCTGGACAATTTTAAGATGACCTCCATAACATGCAGCTTGCAGAGCATTTCCATGAAAACCACCTTCTGCATGCACATTCGCTCCCTTCTCAATCAGAAGCTGAACAATTTCAAGATGACCTTCAGAACATGCAGCTTGCAGTACATTTCCATAATACCCATCTGCTGCATGCACATTTGCTCCCTTCTCAATTAAAAGCTGAACAATCTCAAGATGACCTCTGTAACATGCAGTTTGCAGACTTTTGTATCCACCACCTTTTGCATGAACATTTGCTCCCTTCTCAATCAGAAGCTGAACAATTTCAAGATGACCTCTTTCACATGCAGCTTGTAGACTATTTCCATACTCACCACCTTTTGCATGAACATTTGCTCCCTTCTCAATCAGAAGCTGAACACTTCCAAGATGACCTCCATAACATGCAGCTTGCAGAGCATTTCCATATCTACCACCTGTTGCACACACATTCAGTCCCTTTTCAATTAGAAGCTGGACAATTTCAAGATTACCTCCACAACATGCAGTTTGCAGAGCATTTCCATAATGCCCACCTTCTGCATGCACATTTGCTCCCTTCTCAATCAGAAGCTGGACAATTTCAAGATGACCTCCATAACATGCAGCTTGCAGAGCATTTCCATAATGCCCATCTTCTGCATGCATATTTGCTCCCTCCTCAATCAAAAGCTGAACAATTTCGAGGTGACCTCTTGAACATGCAGATTGCAAACCATTTTCTTCTGCATGCACATTTGCTCCCTTTTCAATCAGAAGCTGAACAATTTCAAGATGACCACCAGAACATGCAGCTTGCAGAGCATTTCCATAATGACCACCTTCTGCATGCACATCTGCTCCCTTCTCAATCAGAAGTTGAACAGTTTCAAGATGAGCTTTATGGCATGCAACTTGCAGAGCATTTTCATGAAGACCACCTTCTGCATGCACATTTGCTCCCTCTTTGATTAAGAGCTGTGTCAATAATTGTGCTCCTAGATGAATTGCATATTGCAATGGAGGAATATTATTAAAATGTACCATTGCTGGATTGTATCTTTCTAACAACATAGTGTACAAAATATGATCATATTGCATCACTTTTAATGCATATTTCAATGTATCCTGACTTGGTTCTCCTGCATTCTCGAAATGATAAATCCAATATCTTGCTACATAAGTGGCCAGTGGAAATTTAGCCTCTTTGGTATTCTTTTTGCCAAAATGCAACAAATATATTAAACAGCTTTGAGCTAGATAATCTTGCACTATTTTATAGTTGATATAGAATTTTGTTGCTGAAGCAGATTTGAGATGATCAGTCACAAAAAACTCCTTGACAGATGGATGAGCAAATTGAATGGTTAATACATTTTCTGATTCCTCTTTACTGTAATGCCAATTTTTATCCTTCCTAATTTCAGCTCTTTCTATTATTACCAAGATTGGGTTGATAATCCAGTGAAGTTCATGCTCAATATTCTCAGGTCGACTTTCAGTTGAAAACATCTTTCTTTCAACATCAATTGCAATAATTTCCTCCACTTCCTCAACCTTCAAAGGTCTTGCTGAGCAGGCCAGCCATTTTATAATGGTTCTCACATCCTCCTCTTGATCTTCAGTAACTTGAGCAATTGCATTGGCATAAGTCTCTTCAAGTGTCTTTGGAAGTTTTCTCAAGGCTTCACGTATTGCCTTGGGGAAGATGATCTTGCTTAAAACATTCAATTGACAATCTACCCATCTGATTCTGTTGTGACTGTTAATATTGATTCATATTTTCTGTGTATACAATACTTACTGTCCATTTGAACCATTCACTAGGGCCTCTCTAATCTCAGCTTTTAGATTCTGAGAGAGATTCCTTGGCTGAAGCTTTGTATCAATATGTTGTTCAATATCAGATTGTAGTCCCATATTTTTCTCTCCCAGCTGAAGATAAAATACCTTCTTTTCAGCAGAAATCCTATCATAGACATGTGGACGACTGGTGAGAAAGATGTGAATATGGTGCACACATTTCAATAATATATTGATGAATGAAAAGGTCTTGTCCTGGTCTTGACATTCATCCATTGCATCTACAGCAATGTAGAACATTGATGGAATAGCCTTCAAAATATTGATCAAAGTGTTTTCAATATCTTTGGAGCTGAACATCTTTCCCTGATTGCTTTTTTCATACAAGGTATTCAGCTGGTCAACAGTGTATTTGTCATTAAGGCATGATGCTGCTTGGAGAAGCAAAGATGAAATCATGCCCAAATGCTTTTCTTTTCCTTGATCTCGAGTGTCAAAATAGAACAAAAACACTGGTGGATGATCTTTAGGTTGTCTGAGATTATCAAAGACTGTGGTGCTATAAGAGCAATTTTGAGATATCAGTAATTGTCTATTAGTGATTCAATGTCTAAACCCTACCATAAGTAGCTCTTTCCTGATCCAGCTGTATAGAATATCTCAGTTTTTCTCCAAGCTAAATAAAATGTCACAAACCTTTCCCTTTAAGCCAGAATAAAGATCCATTTGTTTTCCATTCTTTGAAATCCTTTGACTCAAGCAACCATGCCCCAGTGCCTTGTGTCATATTATTATGAGCAGTGTTGAAGTTTGTGAATGGGTCCGGAGCTTTAAGCCACTGTAACTTTCCCGAGACTTAAATTACTGTCTGTCAGTATATCATGATTTCAGCTATTCAAATTTACTTACTCTGACCACGGTAGTCACCCTGGTGATGGGTACTCTGAATTTGGATTGTACTGTTGTGAAAATTTACATTCGAACTACCATTGAATATACTGTCCAAAATTGCTGGGTAAATTTAATCAGACAAATAAATGATATTTTTACCTAATGTTACTATTGCTTTCACTGTTATCCAAGCAATAAATGCAGAGGTTAATATCATCACTATAAATGTAATATTTGGTTCAGACTTTACCTATTCAAACTTGATGCCATTGTTGATCAAGAGCGACAGCAACTCATGCAAAGTCATGTGCATTAAAGTTGTATTGCAACACCTGAACTTTAAATCCAGGAATTGAACTTAATCAAGGGTTTTCAATACGTCGGATTCAGCATGCCGTGTATAGACTTGAGGTATTTAAGGTTTAGCAACACTACTGTACTTGTTATCTATGTCTTAACATTCCTTTTACAACAAAGTTCTAGGCATATTCAAGTTTGCGCTACTTGTTGCCCTTCAAGAATACAGAAAGCCCCTTCCAATATAATCCTTGCCAGAACTCAGGTCTATGACCTCAGCCCTCATTCTGCTGTAATCAGATTGCCGAATTAAGAGCTATCTGACCCGAGAACCGACGACAAGAAGAGAAGCATGATGAGAATGTACTTGGATTAGGATGTATTAAGCGTGCACTTGAGGATGAGGGGAAAGGCAGAAACCGTTCCAAAAAGGGGAAGCGTTAGCAAACCCTGACTGTTGGGAAATCAGCTACTCACTGTCGCCTAAGCAAAGCCCAGCACTTCATTGATATTCGTAAAACCTACTCATAATGAATATCAGTGACTGTACACTCTTGAAAATAATCGAAATCAAAGGAAAAGCCTGAAGAACATCACTTTATCGAATCCCCTTGCTCTCTGTACATCTCTTATATTCATCTTGCCACATGCATGTAACAATCAGCCCTGACAATAACGACGTACACAAGTCCCTAATATAAAGCCTCACTCGTAAAAGCTTTGAATGTAAACACGTCTCTTCGCCTAGGACTATATATATTGATAGATGTATTTTCAAGCGACTGCTGAAATCTCTGCTTGATTACTCGATGACAGCAACGACTCTAAATAATATCTTATCAGAATCATCCCTCCAAAACTTTTCCTGGTGTCACCACCACGGATTTCTTCACTATATCACCCACACTCAGAGCATTTCCGCAAACTCAACATCTCACCGAGAACGCAGAGCTTGGACATTCTTTGAATTCTGGAAGCTGATGTCAGGATATACTCTTTGTGATGAATGTAGACGTAGACATGGATATACTACCAGTGGTCACTATAGCTGTGATACACGTAATCATTGAAGGCTTTCGGGACATACTT
Organism: Stygiomarasmius scandens; assembly: GCA_037954225.1. Taxonomy (NCBI): domain Eukaryota; kingdom Fungi; phylum Basidiomycota; class Agaricomycetes; order Agaricales; family Campanellaceae; genus Stygiomarasmius; species Stygiomarasmius scandens. The sequence goes on from JBANRG010000048.1 coordinate 31,806, forward strand.
AGTAAAGTATATAATGTAGAAGGGTACGGAGTAAATGGGATTCATATAATGTACTAGAAATGGAATTGGCGATCGTAACACCACACCTAACGTCGACATACCCAAGTTCCAATAGCGCAAATCCAAGCGGTCATGGAGCCCTCAAGACTGATATGTAATAATATATCCTGTAAAACAATACAATCCATAAGTATTCTTGGTATACGAGAACCAATTCTGACCCTATCAGCCCCAACAAAATCTTGACCCTCTTCAGCTCTCAGACTCTGCGGCTGACCATGCCTCCAACCTCAGCGCTACTTCACGACCTCCAAAATGGACCTGTTTGCGTCATCATTTGTAGCCAAACCCAATCAGAGATCCTAAATCGACATTCCAAGCTCCGACTACACCGGATACAGTATAGCCAAAATCGACTAGATTCGAGTTGCATTGACATTGGCTGATGTGCCGCTACCACCAACGGAACGGGAGTCGCTAGCCGACATGGCGGGTTTTATCCGCGATAACTGACACCTTGTGTTGCGGAACCCATGTGGACCATGCAAATGCCGAAAGTGCCAGAAGCGTAAAGGGCAGCCAAACAGAAGGAGGCTTATCCGAGGTTTGGACTATACTTGTCGGCTCAAGAGCTTGGGGGGCGGTGAGGACTTATGGAAAGAGCATGTGTGTGATGGAAAGCTACCTGTCGTGGAGAGAACGTGTTACGGGCTGTTAGAAGCAGATAAAAGACGCGAGACGCACTCCGTTAGATATTTGACGCATCTCTCCAGCTTCAACCATTATCACGGAGACGAAATAAACAATTGGTGCCATAGTACTGGTTGTCTTGCAGAGAAAATCTATGAACCATGTCGACAACTGAAAAAACAACATAATGAAGTCAATCGCCTACCGACTCCAACTCCCAGTCTTCTCGTGTCCACTTCAGCTCATATGCACCCCGCGACACCGAACGAAGACTCATGCTACACACCATACACCCTCCTAGGTTTGCTCCGACGTGAGCAAAACCGAGCATAGAATCGTCACCAATGCAGCACCAATTCCATTTTCAGAACTCCCCCAGCCGCTTCAGCAAGTCAACTCAGACACCAAGAGAATGCTTCGTCTTCTGCGGTGGAAGTCCAGGCTCCATCCGTTACGAGAGAACTGATCTGACAGCAAAACACGGCCAGCACGCGTGCCACGTTATATCCAGCGAAACGTCTGAGGCGAGGTCGGTGGAAGAAGAAGCGGGATTTCGAAAGCGTGGTCAGAGTGGAAGGTCCGAGGTTTACAGTTACGGTCAGAAGGGAGGGATTGTGTAGGGCTAGACAGGGGGACTCAGATCTTCAGATACGATAAGCTGGAGAAAAACAGACGCACCCATTGGTTTCATAGAGAACCGTTTACTACTGTACAGACCGACGTAATGACAAATGCGAAAAGCGACAATTCTTCCCACGACTACTTTGAGATCGCAGCGCTGATTCTGAAGATCTGACCATTTTAACTACGAGGAGCAGACTACATACTGTAAGAAAACCCTCCATTCTGTTTTACTAAAGTGTATGAATGGTTGTTATAGCCTCGAAAACAGGCCCGACTTTGTAGGTGCTACGTCATACCGCCTCCTATTCGCTCGAGCTTTTGGTTATTTGGACGCTGATCCAAATGAGGGATGCGAAGCTCACTGTCAGTCTCATAAAAAAGGCAAAAGGTTTCTCAATGATCTCGTCAAGTCAGGAACGGCATCATTTAATATTCTTCTTTTCGACTCATGTAGACGCATCTGTGGGTCATGGTTATATGACACCGAGGATGCCCAGGACAAGAGTTACAAGTATCCGTTGAAATTTTTTCTGCTCGATACATTCATTTTACCGGGAGCAAACAAATTTTACTAGGACAGTAGATTGGCACGTATCAGCTTTCAGGACCTGATGATACTTGAAAAAGCGATTTTGAACATTTTTAACTTGAAGACACGTTTGAATCCTTTCTGGTTATATACTTTTACCGAATCGCTCTAGATGTTCATGATTTTCATAAGCAGAACAACGTTCATTGTGTCTGACTATAATATCTACACACATATTGGTACAAAAGGACTCGAGTCGTAAAATTGAAGTCGTTAAATTCGTGGATAAGCAGATCATAAGTCAAATCGTGATGGCCATTATAGCAGATCGTCGAAGAGGCGAGTGAAGGTATCAGAGATATTCCCTAAACTTGAGGCACACACTCGACCCGTTGATTGCATGTACGAGACAACGAGAATCATTGACGATTGCAGGAAAACAAGTAGAAATGAAATTCGAGAGCGAAGAGAGCTAGAAAGCATAGAGACTCAGTACAATTACAGAATAAGAAATGTTACCTTTCAGTAGGAGATGCAGAATGCATAAGCGAGATTTAACAAGTCAAAGACACTCGAGTAATGTCTACTGCCGTCGGTTCGAGCCTTTGGTTCGCCTCTTTTCCTTCTTTCTCTGACTACGCCCATGACCTGGCTGTTCTTCATCATAGCTCGCAGATCCTTCGTCAACAGTGGAATAAGAAGGGTTGTTCAAGTTAACCATACTCTGAGGATAGCGCGATGTTGCCAAAGTAGACTGTCCAGAATAGGGGCTTGTCCCAATATTGGCATTGCTTTGAGGATAAGTCGACTGGGAATATCCTGATCGTGATTGAGGCGGACCGAGATTAACCATACTTTGATTTGGATAACCTGTCATAGAATACGCAGGAGAACGTGGCTGAGCTTGAGTCATTCCATAGTTTGATATTTGGCCCTGATTCGAGTACGCAGCAGGATAAACTGATCCTTGAGAATAAGTAGAAGTGCTGCCGTACTGTGTAGGGAATGGAACTGGATTGTTTCCGTAGTTCTGCGAGGGATTGGCGTAAGGGTATGTTCCGGTACTAGCAGAAGTCGCACCTGGACCTGCCCAGCCTACTGTGTTTGTCCCAGAAGAAGGTTTAAGCGTCTGCATCGAGGTTGAACTGGTAATCGTAGATTTGGAGCTGAAAAGGTTATGAGTAAATGGTCTTTCCATTCGCGGATGATCAAATACGAACCCTGTATGATGAAGGAGACGATCGTGATACCGTTGAACAGAGGATGGAGGGCCACTTTGTTCGGAAACGGCAGGAGGTGCCACAGTAGGTTCGCTGTATCCTGTGCCAAACTCTACAGAGGTATCGGAGACCACGATGTCTGTTGAGGGACGTGTCTGGAATCCTCCGATGTGGCGTGTCCTTTCCCTGTATTCCCTCTCGATTCCTGATTGTCGTTGGGACAGTATTCTTTGTTCTTCCTCATCTAGACACAAGCGGACTTCAATCATACGAAAACCAAAGAGAGTTCAAACCTTACATTTCCTATCCGCTTCATCAGAATAACGCTACGATGTCGTCTATAAGCGAGTTATGATGTAGAACACCTAGGGTTTACCTGTAACTTATCCCTGAAAATCTCCACATTATTTCATGCATTATCGACTCTCTGGTGGGCTTCTTTGTTGAAGACGTCCAGGGGACGGTTAGCAGTTCTTTCAATGAGATTGATTTCCGAATGACTTTCAAGGGGGAATTTATACCAAAGCACTACTCATTACACCATCACAAGAAATTACGCTATGTTCTAACCAAGTTCCCAACATTCAAATGTCTGGAACAATTTCTTTTAGTTCCAAGGACTTTGGAAACTGGGTACCATTATTTTAAGACATCAGAATACCCTTAGAGCAGCATTGGAACCCAAAAAAACTGTTTGTAGCTATTGGAACTTTGGTAGAACTCTATTGGAACTCTATAGAATATTTTCAGAATATTGGAACTCTGTTGGAACTTTGTAGAATCTTTTCACCCTGTTAGAACCTGGCTGGAATTTATTAGAACTTTGAGCTTGTGTTAAACCATAGTGATAGGACAAGACCTATATATAGCACCATGTTACCATTGTAAGTACAACCATTTGGCCTAGTTGGTTTATTGCCTTCCTAGGTCAAAACCTAAAGGTTGAGAGTTCAATCCTGTGTAGTGGCAACTTTGCATTCATGTGCTCATTTCAGTGGTCCCTGATCTTTTGACAAACCTCTTGCTATTTATGGTCAATTTTTATCCTAACTGAATTCCCATTTCACTATGTTCTAACCCCATTGGAACCCCCAGAACTCATAGAACCTGGGCAACATTCTATATAGTTCCAACTGAGTTCTACTGAGTTCTAACCAAGTTCTGGTGAAGTTCCAATTAAGTTCCAGCTTTTGTGATCCATAAGAACCTAGTTGGAACTTATCAAAATTATTCCAGGACTTTTTGGGGTTCTGGGGGTTCCAATGGAGTTGGAACATAGTGTAATTTCTTGTGATGACAAAACACGCACATTTTCTCATATTCCATCTGAGCCTGCTGGTAAGTCCCTGGATCGAACCGCCCTGGGCCACGTTCATGTTGGGTAATAATACCGTAGGCATTATCCAAAGGCTCTTTAAGACCCTTTGCTCTGGTAGCGGGCTTGACAAAACGCTTCGATTGAGGGTTGGACATAGTGGGAAGAGATCAATTGGAAGCTCAAGTACACAACACCATACCTCTGATATACTGTTTTTTAAACGCCAAAGATCCAAGTGCAGATTGTGTCGGTGGCCACGATTTGCTGCTACTTGCCTGAAAATACCATTTCTGACTCGCCACTCGAGAAGGAGTCACGAATACGTGGGAAAGTTATTGCAAATTTGTTCGAGGCACGCCTACAACGCACTCAGTTTCCGACCACCATGCCCAAGCAGCAATTCGACAAGCTTCTCGAAAACCCTATACGTGAAAGCGAGAAGTTTTGGGTTATTCATGCCCAGTGGCTTGAGCAACATCACAAGAAATTACGCTATGTTCCAACTCCATTGGAACCCCCAGAACCCCAAAAACTCCTGGAATAATTCTGATAAGTTCCAACTAGGTTCCTATAGATCACAAAAGCTGGAACTTAATTGGAACTTCACCAGAACTTAGTTAGAACTCAGTAGAACTCTGTTAGAACTGTATAGAATGTTGCCCAGGTTCTATGAGTTCTGGGGGTTCCAATGGGGTTAGAACATAGTGAAATAGAAATTCAGTTAAAATAAAAATTGACCATAAATGGCAAGAGGTTTGTCAAAAGATTAGGAGCCACTGAAATGAGCACATGAATGTAAAGTTGCCACCACACAGGATTGAACTCTCAACCTCTAGGTTTTCACTCAACAGGGCAATAAACCAACTAAGCCAAATGGCTGTACTTACAATTGTACCATGGTGCTATATATAGGTCTTGTCCTATCACTATGGTTTAATGCAAGCTCAAAGTTCTAATAAATTCCAGCCAGGTTCTAACATGGTGAAAAGATTCTACATAGTTCCAACAGAGTTCCAATATTCTGAGAATATTCTATAGAGTTCCAATAAAGTTCTACCGAAATTCCAATAGCTACAAACAGTTTCTTTGGGTTCCAACACTGCTCTAAGGGTATTCTGATATCTTAAAATAATGTTACCTGGTTTCCAAAGTCCTTGGAACTAAAATAAATTGTTCTAGACATTTGAATGTTGGGAACTTGGTTAGAACATAGCGTAATTTCTTGTGATGAAATGGGGTATCGCTTGCGTCCGCGATACCAACCTGGATGGGTTATGAAACCCCAACCGATTGAAGAGTTCCTCAGTGATCCAGATAACGTGTCAAATCTTTGGGTAAGTGATACTATAATGCTGTGAATGGGAGGTTTTATGATACTCTACGTAGACGGCTGTCTTAGATGCTATTCGCATATCTGACAACAAACCAGTAATGCTTAAAAAGATTTCTCGAAGTCGTCATCCCCAAGAAGTTGAAATTGGACTTTACTTCTCCAGAGAGGATCTAGCTGCCAATCCCAGGAATCATTGCGTCCCTATACTTGAGGTTCTCACTGTGCCTGACGACGATGATATAGACCTGATTGTTATGCCTCTCTTGCGAAAATTTCATAACCCAAAATTTAACACCGTTGGAGAAGTAGTCGACTTTATTCGGCAAATACTTGAGGTATGCAGCATTTTGTTTTCAAAAATTTATTCTAATAGCGATGCAAATGTAGGGCGTCCAGTTCATGCATGAGCATAGAATAGCACATTGGTAAGCAACAGCTTCTGGAATATATTCAGCCTTCAATTCTGATTCAAACAGCGATTGTATGGATCTCAATATTCTGATGGATGGTGCTGCGATGTTCCCAGACGGCTGGCATCCGCTCTCAGATCGAAACAAAAGAGACAATGCTACACAGTATGCTAAACCAGTCGGTAGTCGGACCCGTTTCTGGCCAAAGTACTATCTAGTTGACTTTGGTTTGTCTCGTATAATCGATCCGAGAAATGGACCTCCTCTGTTTCCTATCATACTGGGAGGCGATAAAACACCACCAGAACACGGCAAGGCATATATGAGAACAAATCCCTTTCCCACCGACGTGTATTTTATTGGGAATCTTATTCGTGAAACTTTTCTGCAAGTGAGCGTAGTTTAACTCTCCAAGTGTTAATATTGCTTACTTGGTGTCTAATCAGAGTGAAGATCCCGTAACTCGTGGAAGATTAAGATTCCTTCAATCATTAGTCGATGATATGGTTCAGGAAGACCCCGTCAAACGGCCTACTATCGATGAAGCTGTCCTTCGTTTCGACGATTTGTGGCGCTCACAGCCTCGTCAGATTTTTACTAAAGCCCCGGATACCTGGTCATATGAAATTGTCTATGCAGACCCATTTCACAACATACTCAGCCGATGGTCCAATTTCTTGACCAACAGACCCGCGCTACCTCGGATTGAAAAGCCAAAAACCCGTCTTCCGCCCGAGCTACGCTGGTTTTATTCAAGTGCTCCGCTCAAATACCCTGATAACGACTATTAGGCTCTTGTTTCTAATTTCTGATAAAGGAAGAAGGCCGTCGCTTTGCGCGGCAGGTACGAGGCCGTATAAAATAAGGATTCCTTAATTAGCCTTAATATATAAAATAACTTTAGCATTTTTGTGACTAAAATGATTCATCTCATCCAAGGAGAAATTAGAAGGCTGAGGCAAAGGATCCACAATACCATCATAGACCCATTGGTTATTATGGTGAAACATTCTTGTTATGAAATGCCCTTGTCCAAAATAAATGATTCCAGAAATGATATATTCATTAGTATGTTCATCCACGTGTACTTGGATACTTTTGCTAACTTCTGTAATCTGACTGAGCTCAGTTGGAATTGCCATAAGGAAGAATTCAGGGAAGCGTGTAAACTTGTAAATATGCTGAGGTATTTCAGTGCAAAAGCGACATTTATTTGTTCCAGACTCTATGTATTGTGATGCCCAGGACTGTGTAGAGCTATAAACTTGGGAATATGTTTCCAACATTATTCCATGTTGATCTGTCCAATTTGCACGTATATGACCATTTTTGCATATTGACTTCATCTTGATAAATGGTGAGTCAGTCTGAAGGATGTGGTTAATGACTTCTTCAACAGCTGCATATTCACCAATTTGGAACTTGTCTGGTTGTAGGTTTGAAAGTGCAATTCTTAAATTATCCCTTGCTACATTCAACTCACTGGTGTTGAATCTGAATGAATCAACAAGTTCCTCATAAATAAGAGATGTATTATGAACACTTTCATAATTAAAAGAATCTCTTTTACTGAGATAAAGATGATATAGTAGGATTATTACAGAGTCATAGGAACAGCTATTCTGTGACCATGCCAAAGACTTATCATAGAATTGGTATTGTCTTTCAAGGTTTGTGTTTGCATTGGGAATTGTCTTATGTCTCTTTAAATATGGCTCCAGACCAGTTAAATCTGTGTTTGTGTCTGCTTTTCGCTTTCCCATAGACTTGGTACTTTTCATTGTCTCTGACTGAATAACTGGCTTGAAATTACCTCTTGTGTATGAGCTTTGAGACTTTGTATTCTCTATTGCGACTGTGGAAACTATTTTCCAGGCAAATTCTGTCTCATCAATTGTTGTGAGAGGTTCACTTGAAGACCATGCAACAGCTGAATGAATATTTGGAGGTAAATATTGAGCACCTTTCTGCATTCTGAATTTTCTCAAAAGTGAAGACCGTGTTTCCCCTGCAGTACCTGGTGACAATTCTCCAAGATATCTCAAACGTGTTATTTCATCCAGAAGCTCAAGTTCCCTTAGCTCTTGCCGATAACCACCGCTTTTCAAACCACCAGTAACTATATCAGCATTGAAACCTTGAAAAATCAGTGTTCCAGCTGCAGAAGAGCTTCGTGAAAGAGATGTATATACCGCCCTGAAATCACGGCTATTATTGATATCAACAACATTACATGGTCTGGTTTTGCCTTGGGATGCATAATCTGTCATTGCGAAATTTGGAAGGACTTGCACTTGTGTTCGTGAAACTACTTTATATGTATCATTGGACAGTTTGCATTCAACTCGAGCTGTTCTTTTAATTATAGGTACAACATTCTCTGGTAATCCATCAAACTTCACAGTTGAGGGAGGATTATGCAATTTTACAAACAACACATCTAGAGTCTGTTGCCCCCACTTACCAACTGATGATTTCCAGCCATATACATATCCTTCCTGCCCTTTAGTAATACAGAGTTCAGTTGCACTATTATGTCTGATCATCACAGGCATACCTTTGCACAAATCAAGTCTGCCAGGAATTTGTTGATCATTGTAAGAGTGTGGCTGATTCCAAAGCTCTTTTTGAATTGACAAAGTAAGTTGTCTTTTACTAGACTTACGTTTCTTTTTTCCAGGATTTTTAACTTTGTCAATGTCCTCATAAACAAACTCCTGATCATCAGAGTAAAAGGATGTCAAAGTTTGTTTAGTTTCTGCTGCAAATCTCTCACATCCCTGTTTATTGACAACATCTTTGTGCTTGTTATAAGTGAGAATGATTGATGTATTACGAAAATTCTCTGAAGCAATTGACCGACCAATTTTTGTTGGATCCGAAATAAGGCTTCTTAAGAACAATATGTCAGTTGGTGTGCATGCTTTATAGCGCATATTCTCAAGAGCTGTTCTAAATTTTGCATCATCATCAGACTGTGTTGTCTGCCTCATATTTTGTCTGAGAATCACAACAGTTGTGACCTGATGCCAAAGATGTTTCCCAATTCCACTTTGTTGGCCTGATTTTGAGGTTGAGTCCAAGCCAGCAGAATGACTATAAAGTGCAACACCTTCACCACCAATTGCAGGAGGCAGCTGTGCAAAGTCACCTGCAAATATCATATTCATACCACCAAATGGCTTTTCTGGTCTATTTAGAGCCTTGGCAAGTTTCTCACTGATTTTATACATGTCAATACAGGAAAGCATGGATACCTCATCCAAGAACACATAGTCAACACCATCAAGGCGAGAACACACTTGTTCAGCTGAAATAAAATTATGTTCTCCTTCAGTTTTTGAATTGATTCCAAAAACAGAATGATATGTTGAGCCTCCAAGCAATGCAGCAGCGGTTCCAGTTGGTGCAACAGCAACAATTCGGTGGCTTTCACCACGAACTGTAAAGAAGTCATTTAATGCTTTTAAAACCATTGATTTGCCTGTACCTCCCATCCCTCCCAGATACATGTTAAGTTGTTCATTAAAAGGGCTCACAGCATGATTGGCAATGATACAGAAAGCTCTTTCCTGTTCAGTGTTGAGAGTAAACTTCTGAACTTGAGAATCAATTAAATTCTGGATAGTGCCAGCCCTGGAATTTTGTTCAAAGGCAAATTTATCCAAAATGTCCACTTGATTGGGGTATTTATTTTGAAATTGTTTACTTCTGATATTTTTGTTATTTCTCTGTCTGTTATCAAGAACTTCTTGTCTTTTTTTGCCTATTGCTAACTGCCATGAATTTGCAGATTTATCAAGTGGCAAATCATCACTTTGAGGAATGGTATGACTTAAATCAGAAGTTGCTTCATGCCATCCTGAACGGTGTAGTATATCATCCATCTCCTTCATTTCATTCCTTCTCTGTTGCTCATGGTATCCAATGGCATCATCACCAGCATTAACAAACAGATCCAAATCACCATATTCAATGTCATCTTTGTAGTTCAGAATAGCATCTGATAAAGCTGTACCTGGCATTGTATTTCTTTGTGCCCTGAAGTCATCACGTGAATCCAAACACTCATATCTAAGTTGAAAGTTATTCATGACATCACAATGTTTTTTCATAAATTTATAATTTACAAAGGAGTTATCCCAGGACTCATCAACTTTCTTGAGATCCATCCCTGAGTGCCATGGTTTAAAAAATGTTAACATTCCCATGCAATAATATTCACGGTCCCCTTTGTCCCTTCTGGGCAATCCAGGACCAATGAAATTTGGTACCAATTCAATATCTTCAGGTGAAAGCTCAATTGCATGAGAATCTGCCAGTGGATGTCCATATACAAATGGGAACAGATTCTTTGGCAGATTTTTCTTAGCAGTTGGAATGGGTAAGGAAGCATCTGGTATGTCTTGCTGAACTATCTTTTCACCATCTTGTGATTCACCATCAATCTCACCTTCACTCATGTTTGATTCAGAATCAGAGTTGAAGTCAAATTCAGACTCAACATCAGTATCAAATAATGATTTATCACTTTCCTTGAGCTTAGATTTTTTATTGTGTTTAGGAATCTTGATTCTTTCACACCTCCTAATCCAATCATATAATGACATATTCTCAAATTCTGATGGACGATAGACATAATCATATACCCGAGATAACCCAAATATTCTTCCATTTTTGTTAATTAACACCACTCTGTTATCTTTATTTTGCTCAGTATTCCAGGCTTTTTCAACTTCAGTAACATAACTACTCCAATGAAATGGTTTAAATTTATGTGATGTATAGTGATCAGGATTGTCTAATAGATACATACAAATCATTGGGGCACCAAGCTCCATTCTAACTGATAAAAGGTTCACCATTTGTGTTACCAGTCGGCGAACCTTTTCCTGTCTTGTTGCAGATCCATTAATAAGCTCAGTATTTCTTGTCAGTATTGTTCGGATCACATCAAAAATTACATGTGTATTTAAACTCCACTTGGTGATATAATCAGACACATATGCTACCACTGCTTTTATTGCTGTTCCAGAAAGCAATGAAGTAACATCACTATTACATCGCAGAAGATAAGTCATCACAGGATTATAAGTGTTAATCCAGGGTTCTGATTTTTTAAGTCGTAATGCTCCAGTATCAACATCCACCTGAGTGCTACTGAAAACTTCACGAGGGAATCGTGCTTTACATGTACCCCATTTATTATCAAGACACCCAAGATAATCTTTACCTTTCATGCGGTTGCCAGACTTGTCCAGTGTGGATTTACATGTATGTAAATGTGTGCGGAAGACAATATCATCAATTTCCTCAGCATTATTTTGGTTCCATTCTTTAATTTCCCTGCACTTCTGACAATCATTTTCATTACATGAACAGTCAACTTTTGGAGGAGCTGCTGGAAGAGTATTTAGAGGATTCTTGTATTTTTCCATATTTTCCTTGTGCTGCAACATATCTTCAACTTCAATTTTGGAACCAGCCATGAAATCACCAGTGTGAACACTTTCTAAGTATGCCACAATTTTTTGTTGAAAGTCTCCATTTGGATTCAAGATTGCATCCCGTATTTCTTGTGGTGACTGGGAGCCTGCAATCCATAGAAGCATATGCAAGTGTAATGTGAGTCGGCCCTGTTGTTCAACAGTTCCATAGTAACCTGATGTTTTACCAAAAATGCCATCATGATCAGTATCCACACCAAGAATATGCTTGATAAACAACTTTACAATAAAATCAAAGAATCTTGCACCAGCAACTGGATTTTTAATTATCTCTCTAAATCTATCATCATTATTGAAGGATAATTGTGGCCTGAAAACATAATCATCAGATGCAAAGTAGAAGCAAAGTGGATGGGTAAGGTCTGAAGGGGCAAATGTAATATACCATGATGGTGCACCAATGTAGGATATAAGGGACCATAGCTCATTGCGCAGATATTTTTTACTTGTCATTGATCCTCTTACTGCAGAACCAACATGATCTAAATCACGAATAATTGCAAAGCACTTTCTCTCTTCAACAGTTTCTGGTGTTACTGATTCTCCTTTGCTAAGCCTTGAAGTAATTTTTGACAGTACATTTTGATCTATGCTAAGAATACGGTCAGCTATTTCATCAATTTGCTTAGATTGTATCATTGCAAAACCTTTGCCAGTTGCAGATTTAACTTGCTCATGACTGAATGCTACAAATGGAAAACTTATGTCAGTCTGGAATCTTTTATCATGATAATTTAGGAGATATTTTTTATGTGACTTTTCAGAGAATCTATTTATATTTGTCATGCCAATTCCCCCAAGTCCATATGGGAAAAGCCATGGAAATATTTGAGGATACAAATTTGGATTATCATAAATTGATGCACTTTTTTCACTGTGCCCAACAGCCAAAAATTTACCACCTTGTTGCAAGTGTGCCAAAGCTTTTGCACGTTGAACTTCAACTTTCATGGTTTTCAATGACTCCCCTGTGACACCATGAAGTACAAATGGGAGTTCACCTGACTCAATGCCAATTTCTATTTCATTGTCATATTTATTGGTGCCTTCTGAAACAATATTTCCTTCTCCAGTTGTTTGTTTAAATTCAATTGAAACAGGTGGTATGTTTTCTGGATATTTGTTGAGATTTTCAATGGAAATTTGCAAGTCCTGATATGCAGGGTGATTCAATTTTAGCCAACTTAGTGCTTTGTATACTCGCTTACGACTAACTAACATCATTTTAGTTTTTTTGAAGTCTTCTTCCATTGGTTTGCATGGACCTGTAAATAAAATGGCTAAAACTTCGTCAAGTTCTTCCGGTGGTGGGGGTAGAACATTGTAAACTTTAGCTACAGGAGTTTCAAATGCAATGACATGAGAAATCATTTTCCTCATTCCAGATGACACTTTTACAAAGCAGCAATTAGTTCTCATTTTTTGAACCAACAGTTTTTCCATAAAATTTAAGTCTTTCAATTCTCTGGGTACAGTACCAAGCCATAAACCTTTTGCAAGTGCAATACGAGGAACTTGACCTGCTCGTAGGCTTTTCCGGCAGATGCTGCAAATATGTCTACAGCTATGATCTAGAACAGGACCAGCAATCTCAGTAATCTTTTCAGATGTAGACTTGCGTTCTTTACGGGTTACAGCTGGTTGTTCAAGGACTTGCAAGTAATTTTTCATTGTTTTCAATTCAACCATATCTGTCTGCAATTTGAGTTGACCACAAACAGCACAGCCAACTTCCTCAATCTGAGAGTTGTCAAATTCGTCTGTCCAGTCACTTATGATTTTGTTCACAAGCTTGTTTGCCAGTTTCGGAGGTGGAAATTCAGTGTTTTTAATTTCCTGGCTTTCAGGAGGAGGTAAAATGAATTCAAAAACTAAGATTACATTTGCACATTGTGATGTACAGGTATGAGCTAATAGTAGCTTTGATAATTCTTTTCCCTTATATTTGTCTGCAGATTTTATTCTATGGAAGACTGCCAATTCTCTCATTTGATGTACAGTTAACATAGGCTGCAAATCTGGCACAGGCATTTTGACATATAAAAATTGCCGGGGAATCTCAGAAACCGATGATAAATAGAAGCTATGGAAAAACAATTTTGCTTGGAGATCATATTTTGGTGGACTGATGGCATAGTTGATTAAGTGTGAGTACAAGAATTGTTTCTTCTGTCCACCACCAAGCTCTCTATTCTGGCAGAAGTGCTGTATATTGCAGTCACTATTCTGAAAGTTATCAATGAAATCAGAAATGTGCAGACTGTAAAGAAAAATGTTCAACATGCATGTTTCTGATAATACTTGTATGTCCATTAGTTGTGAACATGACCGAAGTGATGTTCTAGCCAAATCAGACTTGAAACGTACAAAGCAGTCAATCTGTTTTGGACTAAACCATATGATAGGTGCTGCATTTTTGGGTGTACACATATAATGGTGAATAACTGTACCTTGCAATAATACACGAAAGTCATGCGAAATCATTAAGTTTTGCAAGATTCGTAAAGCTATTACCTTAATCTGGAGTTTGCTATCTAAACCATCCATAAGATCTGTGCACCCAAGACCAGAGAGTACAAATTGCTCTGGAGGAAGTGTTAATGAAAAACAGGATACTGATCTTGACATATTGCTAGCAATATACATAAAACCATCATTTACCATGGATAGGACATTAGCATTGTACCTCACAATTGAAATTAAAAATGTATTGATACTAGCCCGATGGACTGTAAATGGTGTGTATCTGTGCCACTGGTAGAAAGAATCAACAACAGATATAGAATTGGGAGACTTGTCATATGGTGTGAAGTGCTGGGTCAGATCAGTTTTACTTACGGTGGACATAGCATTGAATGAATGGAATTGTATTAAATCAAATGATTCACCCCATGCAGGATTGCAAGGAGCAGGTAGTAAATTTCCAATAGTAATTAAATTTCCAGGGGACAAACAATTTCCAGAGGAGAGACACTTTTCGGAGTGGGCATAGTTTCCAGAGAGGGGAGAATTTAGTAGCCTAGCAAGCAGTCATCAGTATATGAGTTGGCGAGAAATAAAGGTTACTCACGAATAATTCATGGTGAGGTGGGTTTGCTGTGTAATAATATTGAGTATAGTGTTTTTTGATCAATGAGAGAACATACATTCAGGTGCAAAGGATTTGCTATGTATGGGAGCATAACAGTGACAGATGGTGTAACATAATCGAAGCACATAGTTCTATAGGAAAAACGAGTTATTGGTGTCATTAATATCGAGAAACAATGCAGGAACAAACCTATCGCATACTTGCGTTGTAAATTTTTCTGCAGATAAACGAAATCAGTACACGTAGCTAACTGTTATCATGGATACCATTAGCACGCACCGAAGCTTTTGCAATACTCCTGCAGTAACGAAAACCCAATTGCTGGTGCTAATAGTAGAATCATAAGGGGTTTAAAGTGGCTTGGCATGATATTCTTGATTGATTTTGAAGGCTGGCGGGGTGGAGAGCTGCTGGGAGGGCAATGATGATGACGGTTGAAGTCAAGCTGGTTGTCAACGTGACAAGACACGTGTTGCCGGCACTAGCGGCAGTGCGGAAGACCTGTCCGTGCTTCTGCAATCTGTCCGAAATAAGTTCTGAGAGGCCGGCAAGCGGCATGGCCCGCTACTCTGAACAAAGGGAATAGATAGAAAGAGAGAAATGCCATTATTATAGTACGGTATGACAGAAAAAACCTGTATGGGAGCTATGTAGATACAACGAGGATACCGCCAGGTTTCTGCTCAGGACGTAGAGCCCGGTCGAAAGTACAATTAACATGAATGTTGTTTTCCCACAAGTCCATTGATAACCTCTCAATTACGGGATGTGTAGGTCGATTCAGCCGGCCGAAACAAGGGGTGAAGATGGAAGTATTAGGTCGACCGAAGCCAGGCAACCTTACATCCAGTTGTATAAGAGCAGCCCCAACTTCATCGGCGCCAAAAGACAAACGCGCCCGTGTCTGTTAACAATAAATCAACAATAAGACTCAAAGGAGCAGAGCGACATACACTCGGGATACTCTCATTTGGTAGACTTCGGAAGAGGGCAAAGAGATAGCGTATAGTAGTTGCAACAGCTAGCGCAGATGGGACCGCTGTTACCGAGTTCCATCGATTACGACGAAAGACCTTGTATAAAGAGTCGCATAGGAGATGCCTGAGGTAACGATAGCCTTCGTGAGCAACTTTTATCGTTAACGCGACATCAAAAAGACTATCCCCTGTTTGCAGTTCGGTGTTGGTCCCTGGAAACAATAACCTACAAAACCAAGATAAGAATATTTCCAAAACAACAAGCAACTCACCCTTGTCGATCATCCGTAGAAGTGAGGGGATCAGTGAATGGTTTGAGATTCATCGTGAAGCATTTATAGTATCGGAGCTCAACAGAAGGTGTGTGAGAGATGTTAAGGTAGACGGGTGTAAATTGGCAGGTGGTGATCTCTACTTCGATACCTGTCGACAGGAAGTAACTTGCCACGGGTCCAAAGGAGACCACACAGCAAAAGTCGTCACCGACGTAGCGCGGAAGGGGGGCCAATTCACCAGTAGCAGTGTCTCGAAACGAGGGAGATGGGTCAAGAGAAAAGCCGATGTTGTTGAACTGACGTTCTTCTGCTTTGAACCAATCGGACTGGCAAAGACGTGCTCTCAACGACAGATTGCGCCGACTACCCAAGATCTTTTGAGGAAAAAGGCAGTACACTCCTCTCAGAGTCATGAACGTGGTCCCCATAGCTGAATGAGTTAGACACCGGTAAGGATAATAGGTTTGTGACTTACCAGTAGGGGAGCAGAGGATGCCATGTAGGGGATGAAACTTACAGACAATTACAACTATGCTGACTTCACCACAGGTGAAGTAGACGACCGAGTCAACAACATCCGCGGGATAGCGCTCCTGGAATCCTTCAGTCTCTAAGACAGTACCGACTCTGAGAGGGCAGAGAAGACTGTTATGGTTGAGACTGTTAGATACCCAGATAAAGCGAGAGCACGTCAGTCCAGCGGACTTCAGAAAGGATAAGAGCGGCTCCGCAGCGGTCGAACGAACGAAGAAATTGAGGCGGTTCTTAGGAGACATAGCCGTCCGAGCGAAGAGAGCAGAGATGTTAGGACCCGTGCACAAAAACCCGGTGGCACGATGCACGAATTGAAGAGCCCGAATCTGTTCAACGGAGAAGTAGGGCTGCAGAGGTTTTGAGTAAGTGAATAATGCGGAAAGGTACGACGAGACACAGCGGGCAACGTCGTGGGATGTACGACGAAGACGAAACAGTTCTGGGAACTCCAAGAAGTCGAAGAGAGTCGGGAAAGGAAACTGCGGACTAGTACAAGTTAATATAATCTACATAAGGTGGGAGAAGATTGCTTACACCTCGAGAAGCGCATCAGCGTAGCCTGAGACGGACCATCGTCGAAAGACAACACTGAGAGGTTCAGGACTCTGAGTATGAGTGAAAGGCATTAGTTAAGGGAAGCAGAAGAAAGAGAAGGACCAGAGGCAAACGTACTGGTAGAGCTTCAGGTCTTATGTCGCAGAGACGCCAGATCAACGGATATCAGAGTTTCGCCGACTTACAAAGAAAAAAACCTATAAAGGAAGGTGTTCTTTATCCGCACCGGAAAGAAGTTGACTGCGGACCCGTGATAGTATCGATGACGCATCGCAGCTGCAGTCTATTATGTCAAAGTACAAGTACAAAGAAGAAATAGCTTCTATACACTTGGGAAGAAACTAGAAACATAATAGACGTGATATAGAGTAATCAACGAAGAAAGATAGACAACGACAAGTCATTCATTCCGTTCATGAGAAGAAGCTTTTGGGTAAGAAGAGACGAAGGATCGTAATTTCGAAGAGAAACTGTAGCAGAATTGAGCACATTGTATGCACACATGCGCAGGTGCTCTGAAACCATGACACGAGAAACCAAGAGGTCCAAGAGAGTGCGATCCGTAATTAAGGTGAAGTCAACCTCAAGCGATAACGCTTTCAGTTTCTTACAGAGCACACTTTTTGGAGTCCCTCTATGCACAAAGCGAGGAAAGGTCAGTTGTCCAAACAGAGAGTCATAACACTCCGGTTGAACTGCATGCCAGCTTCTGGCCGCAACGAATTCTAGTTCACGCAACTCGGGGAGTGAATTGAGAAAGTCTTTGAAACCACGACTTGTACCGTAAACATTATCTACACGGAGGAAGGTCAGTTGACAGGAAGATTTAGAGACGAGGTTTCTGATGACCCTAGTCCAATTCAGAACGCCCGCACTGTTCCAGCGAAGCCAGCAATTGCTGAGACACAGTCTATTCAGCATTGGCAAGTCGGAAGCATGGAACAGGACGAGAGGATCAAAACTAAAATCATTACACGCCATAATTTTGAGTGTGTTGAGGTTGGGATGAGTCAAGTTCAGGTAATGAGAGCCTTTGCCGCCCATTCTCAACTCTAAAGTCTCCAAGCCAGGACAAAGAGGCAAAACGTCGATGGAGATGTCTTCTCCCCCCAATTCGCCCATAACAAGTTCGACTACGCAAGGCCAGGTGCTGCTGTAACTGCCTGAATGCGAATAGATTCGGAGATGAGTAACAGTATTTGACAGGTTGAGAGACGACAGGTCAGCTGAGGTGTGGGTGGATGTAGAGAAGATGTTAATGGAGTGTAGAGAATCTGTGTTGATGCGTGAGAATAGATAATCACTATGGATCTCATCCATGTCATAGAGTGATAGAGACTGCCATCTCGAACTGCTCTCGACAAGGAGATCGACGGATCGTGGATGAAATGTTACGGCTGTCGAAGAACCGGTGAAGTGGACATGGAGAGGTAATCCATGACTACGGCCTAAAATCATTGTTAGAGATTGGTAGCATCGCTCATCAGAGTCCTCGACAATCCAAACCCCTTTCAAGAGTACATCTGTCCAGAGAAAGCGATCCCGAGTCACAATGTTATACCACGACGTACAGACTTGAGACAGCTGGATGGCATGGAATGCACCGCACGTGGATGTCGTCTTAATGCTGCCGTCCTCACAGCATGAAAGGGCGATTGACATGCGGAAAATGATGTTAAGTACCTCAACAGGTAGTCTGCAAATAGGCGAACGAATGCTTTTCAAGAATGCTAGTTCGACGCCAAGTTGGGCTTTTTGGTGTTCGAGGGAGAAGACAGATCGCTTATAATCAGCAATCTTCCGGTCGATATCGAGCACTGCCTGAACGCGAGAGGATTGCAGACAGGAAAGCTGAGCCTGCCTCATATCAGAGACAGCGATGCTGCAATAGCGAACTTCATTCTTCAATGAGGAAAACAGAGTCTGTGGCCCTTGGTCGACCGAAGTCGTCATTCCTTATATGTCAGTAGTTAGTTACATATACAATCGCTGAGAAAGGACGACAGACAGGCTGTAGTAAGAAAAGATAGTAGATGCAGCAGGTAAGTTACCATATCCGAGGGAGACTGGTCAATATATCTCAAGTTCACGACTCATGGATCTTAGATGAGGAAATACAAATTCATTCGAGATCGGAATAGTGTACAAGGAATTAGTCAATATTTAGAAAGGAAAGAAATCAGAGGGAATCTACGATCACGATCACATTAGTGAGGCGAAACTTCGACTGTGTTTGGAGCAGGAAGTTGTTGATGTGCCCACGAGTGATAGGTCCACGTTTTTCGAAGTGGAAAACAAGTTTTGTTACGATACACTCACACTCTGGCCTTTCTGGAACAGGTTCCGTCTCCCAGTCTAGAGTGTACTGCTTCCAAGTCAATCAAAGCGAAACCGAGTGAGAAATGGTTACCCACCGAGACATAACCTCCAAGCATACTATTCATAACCTGGATCGCTTTGTTGCAGAGAATGAAAGCCGATGCTGTTGGTAAAAAACCATATGGAACTCGAGGCGACGAAGTAGGGGGTCGGAAATGGTGGAAAAGGCCGCAGTACCAATCATCAGGAACAGGTACACGCCTCTTGCCATGGATACTGTGCACAATATCAGCAAACCGATTTTCGTATCTGTAAATTATTCAAGATGTTAGCGGCAAGAACCGCTGAAACTAGTTCGAATGCTCACCGGTAAGGGTCTGTAGTGTCGAGCTCGGAGTCTTGAAAGCTCAAGTCCATTATGTCGCCGATATATTTAGCGGTATAATATTGTTTAAAGTGATCTCCTCTGTCGTTAACGTAGTCGAACACGAATTGGTTACCGCAAATACGCTGATACCACGAGTTTGCACGAACGGGATCCATGTTGAAATCCATAACATTAGCCGGGATATTGCCGAGGGTTGAGTCGAATTGGAGAGGCTCCAGCTTCCTAACCCATGTAGCCGTATCGCCCACACAACGCTCCCCATGATAAACTTCGGAGCTCGGTTGCAAAAAGTCGTCAAAGGAAGGAACGAATACACGACTCCATCCACGGTCTTCGTACTTCTCCAACGCGGCTTTGGAGTTACGAGATTTTCTTTCAACATGGTCGCGAATACATCAGACAACCAAATTGACGCGGGACTCAAAGGAGGTGAAAGGAAACAGGCTATATGCATGAGAGAATGTCAGAAAGTTCATAACAACTGCTACAATTGGTATTAGCCACAGGTAAAGGTTATGCAAGAAGCGAGACAACTCACTAGAATGGAACCCCAAGATCACATCGATAGGCGACCACACGGTGGCGACGATTTGAACTTTCTGCCCGTCTCGCTCGTAGTTGAGGACCTTTGAAATGCCAGTATTACGGTAAAAGTTAGGATCAGCGTCGCCAACAGGAACCGGAAAGGGTCTGTTAGGCGAACATGTATACCCGATGGACTTGAAGAAATCTTCAACGTGTTTAGCAGAGTGGCTACAAACGTATACGTCAAGATCGGATTCCAGAAACTCGGAACAATCCATGTATTGCAGAGCGACTGAGCCGGAGACGAGTACGCCGAACTGGTACTGCAGGATGCGAAACTTATTGATCTCGGCGGCGGACTTGAGGAACCGACTGTAAGCTTTATCGAGACGGTATGCCCTGTCATTGTATGACGAGACAGCAATATTCGCTTCACGGCTGGCAGTCGCTAGACTGCGTCGGGTCTTGGGTGTGAGGTATCGGATTAGAATGTCTTGAGTCGGGAGTGGGCTTTACAATAATAAGCAGAGACTCTTCACAAAAATAGACGAGCCTACAAGACATCGTTGAAGAACTTCGAGAGAACAGGCATGATTGAAGAGAGTCGTAGTTGAGTATGGCTGCCAAGGACAGAGGAAAGCCTTTCACACCAGTCAATTAACGCTGTAATGTCGCTCATGTCAGACGGAAAGAAAGAACACCTTCTATAAACTTTTTGCCAATAAGCATACTTCGCTAGAACACCTTCCAAAACGAGGAAATGTTTGTAGAGACCACGGAGGCAAACGCTGTAACGGCACTTGCGTCAGACGGAAGAAAAGAACACTAAAAGCTGTATCTTTGCAAATAAGCATACTTCACTAGAACACTTTCCAAACGAAGAGATTATCGCGGATAGAGAACACGGAGGCAAAGTAGAGATCTTGAAGAACACCTTCCACATAAGGGCTCTATTGGACAAGAAAACGAGTAATCCAAGTTCACTAGAACACTTTCCAAACGAAGAGATTATCGCGGATAGAGAACACGGAGGCAAAGTAGAGATCTTGAAGAACACCTTCCACATAAGGTCTCTGTTGGACAAGAAAATGAGTAATCCAACTATCGGAGTGAATGTTCGCGATCGAGCGGACGGAAAGAACACCTTCTATATAAGGGTAGGACTTTTACAAATGAAAGGGGCATTAGAACAGAAATCACCTCGTCCTGTATGTGCCGACCCACAGACAAATGCATCGTAATTCTTCTTATAGCATGAAAGTACGCCGTTCTGAGAGGAAAACCGTCAACATAACGATGACTGTAAACAACCTCGTCGTCGACGTCTGCGAGCGAGTAGTTTCAAACGTTTCCTCATTGCAAGATATGGCGTCTCTTAGCAAGGTCAACAACAATTTCCGCCAAAGCATTGTACTCGATATCTGGGCTCGAATCCGCGCACTTATCACAACTTATTTCGTGCCTGTTGAGGCATACAAGTCAATGAGACAAGTTACAAAATGGTCGGGGTCTATACTTACAGGAGACTTGCTCCAAGAGTTTTGCGGAAGGTGCAACAGTTGGCAGAATATATTCTCGTATGAAGAAAGGGAGGACGATGTCGGAAAGTTGATTATAATATGTCCTCGAGACAGTGGGGAGATGTGGGAAGGATTCCTGAAACGGAGTGCTTTCATCGAGGTCAGAATCAGAAAATCAAAGTCAATGTGTGTAGACGAGGAGAAGACGTACAAACACATGGTAAGAGTCATTGACAAGGAAAGACTTGTGATTGACGAGGTATATAGACGAAGCGTGGAGAACTTGTACTTTGGAAGGCGTCCATTGCGTCTGCATTGGCTATTCTCATGAGTAGACACAACTCCTGAGACCGAAGGGGAATAAACTACGACTATGCTTTTGATTTTCATCCCACCCTAACAAACGCAAGAAAGGCTGTCTGGACGAGAATCTGGAAGTTGAAACAAGATACGATGCGTATCTGTGAATTGGAGTGCACAGGAAAGTGGTTTGTATTGGATAATCGTTGATACGCCTGTTATTGGTACACCAGTAATTTCGCGCATTTCCTACTAATTATACATCCCGCCGGTGTAACCACTATAGTATTAAAGACCAACATTATACTAGTCAGAGACTCTGCATTCAGGATACACTCAAACGAGTCTCCTAATGTACTCCATTCACCGTTGATTGTTCTGTAACAAGTTTTATAACGGGCGGCGCCGCCTGTGAGCTTTTACAAAGTCTTTTACTCTTAGGTACGCCTTTGCGGCGCTACTTTCTGGAAACCTCGAGTTCTATAACAACTGTTCTACGGGCTTGGCTTCAGGGCCTTGCGGCGCTGGAAACAAAACCAATATTCAGCATTCGGAGTTTGATTTCCGTACCGTTGCGCCGCTGCGGCGCAACGTGTAACTGTACAGTTTTACTTAGCTAATCCTTTCCGACCTTTATATACCGTAGTATACACACACCTTTTCTTCAGTTACCCATACCTACTTACTCCAGTGTTCTGCGGCGCAAGTCGTAAGCACTTTAGTTTCGTTCGTCGGTACTCTCTAGACCTGAATTGGTTTGGACTTGAAGAGAATACAAGAGAAGAGTCAAAGAGCATTTGTTTGATTGAGCGTCGCTATAGCCAGACTGTGGCATTTGTTTTGAAACCAGACTGTGGTTATTGTTTCGTGCCAGACTGTGGCCTTTGTTGAAACCAGACTGTGGTTAGAGTTTGCTTAGTGCGCCGCACATTGTTATCGACTCGCCCGAAAGATCTATCAAATCCCAACTCTTCTTACCCAAACCTATTATCACATTCGTTACTATTGTAACCGACTACAGTCGTTAAACCTTCCGCCGCAAGACTTTCAGTTGTACTCAAACTACTTTACGAATATTTCTATATTCCGTCGCACCTCACACAACACAAGCGTATACTCTGGTTTAGTTGGATATTAGTAGTATCGGTATTAACCAATACTACTAGTTACTTGCTTACCAAAGTCGACCTTATCATTTGGAGCCCACCGCGAGGGGGTGACAAAAGTAGTTGTTCTTACAACAAGAAGTTTTGTTTTGTCGTAGGATTTATTCCTAGTAGACACTCTACCCCAAAAACCGAACGTTTAGTTCAAAATTTCATCAACACGAAGTAGTCCGGCGCCAAGCCAATACATCGTTGGAACCAGCGATCCTGATAGACTTGCAAGGGAAGTAAGGAAATACAAGAGAGCCCTCCGCACAGTACACAGCGCTACAGTTGAAGAACAACTTATTGCAGTAGAAGTAGCTGATAGAGAGTTCGTCAAAAGAGCAGCTGAATACATAGTTGGAGACCCGACTGAAGCTCTCAATAGACTCAAACATCAATATCAGCTGTACGAAGGTTTACAGTTATCCTTACCCCCTATAAATCCATCATCGCAATCCAGACGACAGAGCGTCGCGCCGTCAGAGCCCTCTACTTCACTTCAAACATCCTACTTCACTCAAGGAGAAGGATCCCTCATCGTAGATCAAGAAAATCTACATCTAATAAACGACATCAACCTTAGTCTTGAGAGCTTATCAAGAAACCGTAGAAAGATGTCCGCAGACAAAAAGAACATGCCGTGCTACCATGGTAAAGATGCGCCGCGAATCAGTGAAGATACCGCGAGTAACAACAAAAGTCTCAGAGAGTACTGGAGAAAACTCGAAGGAAACTTTGAGACTTGCAACATAACAGACGAAAAGAAGAAGATCGACTATGCTATTAATACCTATCCTGACGAGGAAATTACTAGAGCTTGGAGTGGTATTGCCGCATATGAACTAGGCAAGGATTGGGCTGCAAAAACCTACGCTGAAGTGAAGCGAGTAATTCTGGCTACCTATCCTAATGCCAGTGAAGAAGAAAGGAATACCATGTCGGAGATGGAAAGAGCTCTCGAGAAAAGCGTCGGTATCTCGGTCAAAGATGAGGAGGCATGAAGTCTGCATATACATGCAGTCCGCAAATGGTCAAGTTGAAAAGTCATTAGGGATAGCCCGAAACGTAGCCTTTAATTTCGATGGTATCACTCTATATATGCAAGTGCATATTATAAAGGAACCAGCATACGAAATGCTATTGGGTAGACCCTTCGATTTACTAACTAAGAGTGTTATTGAGAACGAGTCAGATGGTAGTCAAAGGATCACTGTCACTTGTCCAAACACTAATAGGAAAGTCACAATGCCGACATTTGCGAGAGGAAAGAGTAGGCCGTTGGCGGTAAAAGACCCGCCGGCTGAAAGAGAATCTTTAAAAAGCATGGAGGATTTTCCGGCAACCTTGAGGAATTGATTAACAACGATCAAGGAGAGGTTGCAGTAATCTTTAATATGCAACCTAATGGTGTTTTAGAGTTGGAAAGTTTCTGTTTTCCAAAGAATCGTAATCAGAAAAGGAAGAAAGGAAAGTCTAAGGAGAACAAACTAAAGTCGGGGGCATTTACAAAGCAGGAACTTATGGATACCTACCTAACGGCGTCAGTAAACGCAGTAGGACAAGATAAGCCGGCGGAGTACACCCTGAAAAGTTACTTGTCGAAGGTGAACTTTAGACCGAATGTAGCAAGGTCAAAGACACCAATACAAGGGGATGAGGCGAATAAAGGTTCAAGAGAGACTGTTTGTCTGCAAGTGCCGGCGCAGTCCGCTGAACCTGCCGTATTCCTGTTCGACATTAGAAATTCCTCAGATTCCGAGAAAATCCTAAAAACTATAAACTTACTACAAAAACCAAAAACATTTGAAAATGATGAAACTACAAAAACAGTTCTATCTCAAAATTCGTTTTCTGAATCACATCACTCTCCATTTTCTATCAGCTCGACATTTCACTCTCAGTTTCTTTGTAATTGTAATATTTCAAAGGCGGCGCTGGTGAATGCCTTTGTTCCGCCGGAAGTAGACCATACGTGTGGACTACTACCTGAGAACCAAAAAGCGACTTTCATTCCTGTTGCCGTTTTTGGTTCCAAGAAGTATAAACCAGTGGCGCTAAAAGTTAAACCCGTACTTGCGGCGCTACCAGAAAAATTCAGAATAATAAGGAATATAGTGGGAGATCCGTTGGCTGAAATGCCTCAACTTTCCCCTTTACCACCGGATTTCACTCCTAGTGGTCGCTATACAGAAGAAAGAAAACAGATAATAGATAAAGTTCATGAAAGCAACTTCCTATGGCCTGAGGAACGCAAACTGATGCACCATTTTATGATGGTCCAAGAACAAGGTTTCGCGTGGAATGATACGGAAAGAGGACATTTCAAGGAGGAATACTTTCCGCCGGTAGAAATGCCAGTAATTCCACATACTCCATGGGTTTTGAAGAATATTCCTATTCCGCCGGCGCTATATGATGAAGTATGTAAAATAATACAGACGAAAATCAACGCAGGAGTGTATGAACCCTCGAACTCTTCATACCGTTCTCGTTGGTTTACAGTTGTAAAGAAAGATGGAAAAAGTTTAAGAATCGTTCATAGTCTGGAACCGTTGAATGCAGTCACCATTGCACATTCGGGTATTCCACCAGCAACAGACGATCTAGCGGCGCACTTCGCAGGAAGGTCCTGCGGCGGCGTTTTGGATTTATATGTTGGTTACGATGAACGGATTCTTGCAGAGTCAAGTAGAGACTACACTACGTTCCAAACACCGTTCGGAGCGCTGCGTCTGGTTACCCTACCTATGGGGTGGACCAATTCAGTACCGATATTCCATGACGATGTAACATATATATTGAAGGATGAAATTCCTCATTATACAGTCCCGTACATTGATGATGTCGCAGTACGAGGCCCTAAGACTCGTTATGAGTTACCAGATGGTTCATACGAAACTATACCTGATAACCCAGGTATTAGACGTTTCGTGTGGGAGCATTTCCACAACCTGAATAGAATTGTGCAACGAATGAAGTCTTTGTGCAGACGAATTCCAAGTAGTAGGCCACACCTGCATGTATGAGGGATGAAAGCCAGACAAAGGAAAAGTTCATACTATTCTTAACTGGAAGAAGTTTAACAATGTCAGCGATGTAAGAGCTTTTCTAGGCACTACTGGTGTACTACGAATGTTTGTTAGAGACTATGCCAAGAAAGCAGATGGTTTAACAAAGTTACTAAGGAAGAACAATGCTTTCCAGTGGGGACCTGACCAAGAAAAGTCAGTAACAGCTTTGCAAGATGCTGTAAATGACTGTCCTTGCCTGGGAAACATTGACCTCGAAAGCGGCGGCGAAGTAATACTATCGGTAGACACTTCTTACATCGCGGCGGGATTTTTCATTAGACAACTCAGCCTAGACAAAGATCCAAAGAAGACTAAGTATATCAGATTCGGTTCAATAACGTTGAACGAAAGAGAAGCCAAATTTTCACAACCTAAAAGAGAGTTATATGGTCTGTTTAGGACTTTACGAGCAACGAAGCATTTATTGTATGGTGTAAGGAATCTCACAGTAGAGACCGACGCTAAATACATTAAGGGAATGTTACAACACCCAGATGAAGCTCCGAATGCTGCTATTAACAGGTGGATAGAACAAATCCTAATGTTTCACTTTACCCTAAGGCATGTAGAAGGAAAGACTTTTGCGGCGGATGGTTTGTCTCGCAGACAACCTCAAGAGGGTGACGAAGAATATGATAACCCAGAAGAAGAGTACTATCATGAGGTCAACCCTTTTAAATTTGAAGTAGAAGAGGGGTCCAAGGACACTACATTAGAGTATGAAGAATTTCGGAATGATATAGATATCCGCGGAGGTTTCCTAGCACATACGATGGAAAACTTTGCAGAGTTTATCGGTGGAGAAAAACAAGCAGAATATGAAACAAGAATGAGGATAGCATGTTCATGTCCTGACGGCGCTACCATTGTGTCCAGTATGCCTCAATTACTAACACCGTCGCAAGAAGATGTAGAACCTTATCGTGAGCACTATAGAACAGAAAAAGCAAAGAGGCTCGATGAAGATTTATTTTTGGTCCGGGAATGGTTGAGAAACCCGAAGCAGAAGCCGAAACTAATGACCGATAGGAAGTACCGGAGCTTTGTGGCCTTTGCTAAGAAGTTTTTCTTCGATAACGACCGAATGTACAGGAGAGATTCTGATGGGCAACACCGACTGGTAGTAGCCAAAGAAGATCGAATGGGTCTGCTACTAGCGGCGCACGATAGTTTAGGACACAAAGGTGTCTTTGCGACCAAATCTATACTGCAAGACCGGTTTTGGTGGCCTGAACTAGAGAATGATGTAAATCATTATGTGCGGCATTGTCATGTCTGTCAGACTCGACTGAAAGATTTCGTCAAAATGCCTCCAAAGATCACTCCAACACCGTCGCTGTTCCAGGTAATGCATGCAGATACTATGCACATGCCTGTAGCGTCGGAAGGGAAGAAATACATTGCTCATGGGCGTTGCGCAATGTCTTCTTGGATGGAAGGACGGCCATTAGCAAAAGAAAACCAAAGAACTATAGGAGAATGGTTATATGAAGATGTAATTTGTAGATGGGGCTGTTTAGCTTTAATCATATCGGATAATGGCGGCGCTTTCAAAGCGGCGCTAGCGTATCTGGAAAAACGATATGGCATAAAAGGTATTCAGATTGCAGGTTACAATTC
Source organism: Stygiomarasmius scandens (assembly GCA_037954225.1). NCBI lineage: Eukaryota > Fungi > Basidiomycota > Agaricomycetes > Agaricales > Campanellaceae > Stygiomarasmius > Stygiomarasmius scandens. Next base: position 59,763 of record JBANRG010000048.1, read on the forward strand.
GCAGGCCAATGGCAAGATAGAAAGACCTCATTGGGATGTCTGGCAAGCCTTATATAAAGCGTGCGCCGGAGATGTCAAGAAATGGGTTAGATATTTTGTATCGATAATGTGGGCAGATAGGATAACCACCAGGAAAAGACTTGGTTGTTCGCCCTATTTTGCAGTGACCGGCGCGCACCCCGTTCTACCAATGGACATAGTGCAAGCTACTTGGCTACAGCAAGTGCCTGATCACCCAATGTCCTGGGCAGAGCTCATCGGCATGCGAGCTAGAGCGCTAGCTTTACATGCTGAAGAAGTAGCTAGAATAATAGACAAGATAGATCAAAAGAAGATAAACGATACACTCAGATATGTGACGAAGCACCATGCTAAGATCCGTACATGGGACTTCAAACCGGGTTCTTTAGTACTGGTTAGAAATACCTTACGTGTTGGCGGAAATGGATGGCTCGGTACTGCAGAATAAGATTGCAGCTTTTCGAGTTTACCCCTATAACGCGAGACAAAGGATCAAGCTACCAGACAATCTAGAGACTCTTACTGGCCTTTCGAAGGCTGAGTTAGAGGAAATTGTTAACGGGCCAGAACCAGACGATTCAACACCCGTGGAAATGCAAACGCACGGGTCCATAGAACGTATACCAGATGTTGACGAAGAGGAGATTTTGGACACCTTAACCGACTCGGATTCGGAGGTTGACTAGTAATTACATTTCGGAGCGGCGCACTATCATGTGTATACCGAAACTACCTACGCTAGAGATTTCTAGTAAAGGGATGCTCGATATCATGGTAGTACCGATGGTGTGTAACTAAGCAATTAGTCCACTTCAGAAAGATCCATCATGGATACGTCGGAGTCTGAATCAGAAGGTGGTGGTGTAGTCAACGAGGGCATATCGTCCTCCATAGCTGAAGAATTATTAACTATGTTCTGGTTGGAAAGGCCTCCGCCCATAGTGGCCTGGACAGTCAGGGCATGGACATTAGATGTACCAAAGAAAAGTAGCATCCTGCAACGAAGGCCTCGCATGATATGGCGTATGCGGGCCTCTAGAGATTTGAACGATTCACTCTCTACGGAGATCGGATTTAGCATCAAATGTGAAGACAAGTAGCAAAATGTTTAACACACCATGGCGCTGCCATTCATATACAGGGCGCAGTTCAGCATCGATAGACGAAGGATAGGCTCTAGCAGAGGGTTGACTGCATAATGATATTTCAGTGGAACTAAGAATGTATAGAAGGAAACAGAGACAGACCTGAAGTCGGTAGTAACGGATCGGACCAAGGGGGCACCTTCCGGGAAATACCAGTTCCATTCGCGAGGTTTTACAGGACCATATGAATCACTCAAGTAGCGGCGCAAAGGAATTTCGTCTTCCCCATTTATGGGGAGGAAGTAACCACCTTCTTTGCGCCGGCTACACATGAGCTTTTGAGTGGCTGCGACTATGCGGATATACTGGCGTCGGAATTCAGAGGGTGTGGTAGAAGAATCCATTTTCTGGTGTTTGACCTGGACAAGTTCGCAAGGGGTTTTATACAGAATAACCACTTGCGCCGCTTGTTGGTTACGCCGGCGCAGATCTTCAATTACGTGCATGAGAACTTAAAAAGTTTAAACTTAGCTTGACGACAATCAGGCACAGGTTCGGCACACAGTTTTTCTATTGGAACGTAACGGAAATCTATATCTACGGATTTACGGATTTTCTAACAAAATTTAAACGAGACAGATAATTTCTAAAGAGAACGTAATTGGAACTAGAACTAGATGGTTTTATTGGAGCTGTTGCTGCCTTTGCTGTCGGCTACTGAGTTAGCGGCGCTGACTGGTGCTGATGCGACTGCCGGCGCAATTTCTTCCATCTGAGCATCAGGAGCTTCCTCTATAGCGGCGGAACCCTCGCTGCTATCAGATGGACCAGCACGAGCATCGGCGATACCAGCGAGCTGACGCAAGCCTGCAACTTCAGGACCGGATAGCAGCTCTGCGTTTTCCCCAAGGAGATCTTGTAAAAGAGAGATAGAACCCTGAAGATGTTTCATCTGCAGCACGAGTTCGAGTGCGGCGGTACGAATACGCGCCTCCAACATAGAGATTGCTTCGAGCACTCGCCTGGAACCCTGAGCTCCAGTAACAGAAGGCAACAAAGCCTCTTGGTATTCGCGGGCAAGGTGCAGAACTGTTACAAGGGATGCCTCAGACAGCGGGGATAGATCGCCTGTAGAAAAGTAAGATACTCGGACGACAAGATGAAAAGATTTGAGAAATGGATACGCACTAAGGATGGCTTGAACCTGACCTGGGTTTATGATCCGAAGGCCATCCCTGATATCAGCAATTTGAGTGATGGTGGCGGCGGAGGCTCCTTGCGACTCTGTCCTAGCGCGTTTGCGAATGATCTCGCTTCCCGCGGACACGGTGGTTTGAGCCTGGTAAATTTATCAGCACAAAGATCCTTGAACGACACCAACCAAACCATACCTGTTCGACGAGTTGAGCAGCTGTCACTGTCGCCTGGTACAGAAGAAGATAATTAGAACTTTGCAACAAGATACACTGAGATAGGATACCGAAGTAGTAGGACGGGGAGTATCTGGCCGAGGAATGCGATTACTGGTCTAAACAGGGCAAGCAGATATTTATTAGTGGAGGGGACAACTTGTGAATAGTGATACCCTACCGCGGCGCCCTCATCATCAGTAACAGCATCTTCGCGCTTTTTACCCTTCTTTTTCTTGTCCTTCTTGGATTTGGATTCCTTCTTGACCTATTAAATGAAATCAGGAGTTTGAAAGGAAAATTCATATAATAAGACTCACACCGACTTCAGTGCCCTCACTGGGTTTTGAAGAGTTTCCGTCTCCTGTGTTTGAAGTGCGATAGTCCTCCATAACGGTGTCCTCATCTGCAATTCGTACACTGGCCGGCGCATGAATAGAAGCTTGGGAACTACGGTTTTGGATTCGAGGAATACCACCATAACTGGTGCCGCGTCCTGGACGAAAGATTGGTCCAGTGGGTGCCTGACGACTCGGAGTCATTTCCTATGAGAAGTGGTTTAGTAAAATTGAAAGATCAAAAACTGGAAAGACCTTCACTCTATACAAGGGAGCAGGACGGTGATTGTCGGTAAAATCACGGGAGCGGCGCACAAAATTTTGTACCTCTCCATGAAAGCGAGACATTGGTAGACCCATGGTGTTAAACACGGCCTCAGCAGAGCGGCGGCGCGGAAGGTATTCATTGCGCATGAACTCTTCATCACGCAACAATGTGTCTGCTTCAGTGCAGCGAGTAATGTCAGCCTATAAATGGGTGATTCAACATCGCGGCGCTACCATGTAAGAATTTACTCACAAGAGTCTGGATCATAGTGTCTGCTAAAGCGACGCACTGGTAGTCCGCTTGACCTTGGTTATCGTCGAGACGATTCTGAAGATCAACAGCCCTGTGGCGTAGCTGGCGGCGCAGGTTTTCGAGAGAGTAAAGAGAAGACATCTAGTTCAAGAAAGATAATAGAATTGTTCTGGTTTCTTGCTGCTTTTATACCATGCAGCGCCGCTGATTTCGGGCGCAGAGTTGGTTGGGGACAACCATTTTCTGGTGAAGGGGAGATGTGGCTAAAGATAAGCCGAACCCTTGACCCTACAGATAGCCGGCGCATGGATACAAAATGAAAACGCAGTGAGGCGACGCAAATCTCGGTTCAGAGAAGTAACAACCGATTCAGAACCAGACAATCAATCAAACTAAAACAGTTAAACAATTTAACAAAGACAATACTTACACAAGCTAAGATGGAAAATCAACTTAAAATTTCATAAAGAGAAAGACAAAACAAGGGCCTTTCAAGGCCAATGGCATTCATGAAGTATAATAAAGCTGAACAAGAATACATATAATCTACTGAGTCCTTTAGCTCTGCAATAAGTAGATATAATAACCACAAGAAGTCTAAGCAAATATAAAGAGTATGCGGCGCAACCGTGAATCCAACTAGTCCGCACGTCTCTTGCCCTTATCCTTGCGACCTGCTGGCTGTGAACCCGACGCCGACGCCTCCTCAGGAAGTTTGCGGAATCCATCTGGTAGTCCATGACGAGCCTGACGGTTGAGGAAAGGAAGGATGGAAGAATGGAGGTCATAGGAGACGCCGGCGTGGTCGTCGAACACCAAGTTATCATGTTTGAAACCGTACTCTTCTTCAAGAGCAGGGATCTCATCCAAAAATGATATAAACTCCGAAGAGTACTTGGTACCGTTGCTGTCCTGCTGTTCCCTACGCCAGGTGTCGAAGCGGGTGGGGTCAACATGGTTGACGAAGGATAGGGAAGCCGCCGCACGATATTTTGCGGTGGCCAAGTCGGAAGCCAGTTTGTGCATCAAAGGCACCGCAGCATCGAAGTTGATCTGCGCCGACATCATATCGGAAACCAGGGAATGAATGCCTAGAGCCAGGGAAAGTGTCAGGACAAACCAAAAAGAAGTAAAAGCCAAACATACGAGACGTAGAGACGCGGGCCAAGTCTTCAGCCTGGTCAGCCTCGCGCCGGAGTTCGAGAGAAGTAGTAAAAGTGCAGCCCTTTTTACCAGCGACGCAATTGTAGCATTTAAAGATGCCATGACCAACTTTGACGCAGAGAATGTCGCGGGTCTTGCAGTTGGTGCACGTAAGGGGATTGGGCTGAATAAAGGACTTCAGAATCACAACCGATAAAGAAACAAATAAAAGGAAAAACATACGGCGTGGACAGGGACGTGGGCGTTGTGAGCACCGATAGCCTGAGCACGCATGTGATCGTACATGTGCTCTGGCATAAACCTGGTGGAGTACGCCTGAGGTGGCGCCAGATACTTGTCGAGAACCCGCGGCGGCAATAAACTGGCGTTTTCGAGTTGAGCAGCGACAGGGACCGGTAAACGGTCCTGACGCTCGCCGCCGCTGGAGATCTGGACTGTGGGGGAAGAGACAGTAGCTGGCTCGTACCCGTCGAATCCGTCGCCGGTGTAGATGCGAGCATCTTCAAGCTCAACACCAGTCGGTAGTGGCAGTTGAGTCTCGAGAAGGACTTGCGGCGCAGGAGGTACAATCTCATCCGGCACCAAAGGTTCGTCAACCTGCATGGGAGACGGCGGCGCATCAGACTTGTCATCGTCAGAGTCGATGAACTCTTTAGAAGGAAAAGCTAAAGGAAGAAGCTCAACAAGAAAAGGAAAGGAGTAAAAGGGAACGTACTTTTAGAGGAACTGGTTCCTTTAGAAGAACTGGCGACGGCGCCGCCAGACTTGGTGCCAGATTCTGAATTAAACAAACAGGTCAACGAGTGTTTAAAAATACAAAGAAAAAGAGAAAAACCCACTTTTCATCTTCTTGGCTTTTGGTGCAGTCGAGGAAGCCGGAGTATCGGCGGCGCGTTTCGTAGCAGAAATCCTACTGCTCATCTGTTCAACCAAAGAGTCTACAAAATCCTGATGATCAGAATCTGAGAGATAAGAAGTTTAAGAATGACAGAGAAACACAAAAAGAGAAGATCTACCTTGTGGGGGAGGCGTAGCTGGAGCCTTGAATGAGGAGCGGCGCCGCTTTCGTTTTGGCAGAGGTGTCTCGGGAACCGGTTCACCTGGCGGAATCAAGAGTGGAGTGTTGAAGTTTGAAGGGGGGGCCCTGGGCGTATTGGATGGCTTGCGACGCGGGGGCAAGGGAGTAAGAGCCCTATAGGGCACAGGAGATGGCGGCGGCGCGGTACTAGGACCAGGAAGAACTGCGGGCCAGGCTGAGCTTGATGCCACAGGCGGCGCGTCATCCAGGAAATCGTCGCAAAGGTCGAGAGGGTTTAGGGCTAGAAAAAGAAAACAGAGGCCATCAATAAGAAAAGTAAACAAGTCCAGAAAGAAGAATACTTACATAGAGGAACAAAGTCCGGCGCATATTGGGACCAATGGAGACCAAGGACATAAAGTTGTTGCTCCGGAATGAAGTTAGCGTTGCGCTGAAAGGCCAAAATCCGGTTCAAACAGAATGAAAAGAAATCGGAAAAACCGGACTTACAGGCGTAGCGTATGCGAGCCCCCCATGCGGCGCCACGAACTCGAAATGAGGTGGGAGCCCTCGCTGCTCCACCGCCGCTGCGTCAACTTGTAGAGCGGGTTCCAACGGAGGCAGAGCAGTCAGAAGCTCCACTTGGGTCAAAATGCGGGCTTCAGCATCGAAACCGAGCTTATTATCGGCGCGAGCTGACTAGAAAAGAAGAATGTAATGTTCAAAGTTAGAAAATGCTTCAGGAAAGAATGCATAAAGCGACGCACCCTCGCCCAGTACAAAAGCTTGTCCAAGAAACTGGGTACAAGGCAAGAATACACCTCCGGATAGTGTTGCGCCGCAGTGGCCTGGAAGACGCCTGATTCATAAAACCGTAGCCATACATAAAACACTAGTCCTTGTACGGCAGCCGAGGGGTGGAAATCTTCACTGTACGACCAAGCAAGGTAGTCGGTCTAAAAGGAAAATAATGACGTCAAGTTGGCATAACATAATGATACAAAGAGAAAGGACCTACAAGGGCACTACAGGCAGTACGAGCCAGCTCCTGCATTGAGTGAACACCGAGAGCCTTGAACGCCGGAGGATTGAAGACGATGGGATACCATAACAAAAAGAATTTGAGGGCGCGCCAAGGTTCGGCAGCAGTCCCAATGATACGTTGGTAGTTGACTTGGGTGCGGCGGTTCTCCTCAAGGGCGGACATGATAGCAGTAAGATCGGCGGACGAGAGAAGATTAAGCGGCGGAGAATCGAGTGTAGAAGATGAAGTGGTAGCGGTAGAAGACGAAATCTTGGAGGCCAAGAGGAGAGCAGAGGCGCGACAGAGTCCGACGGGATCTAGAGAAAATGCCCAAAAATACCTGGGCTTTTATATCTCTCTACCTTGGACCCTGCGCGCGGGGATCTGGCTCAGAAAAAGGAATTTTGAGTCATCCAAGAAGAAAGAAGTCTCCAAGAACATATCCAGAAGCACGATCGAATGATGGACCTACAAACTAGAGAATGGAAGTTCTAGATTTGGAAGATTAATTTCCATTCTTGGACAATTCCCACGACTCGGTTAGCGGACATATCAGAATTAAACTCCATCATGATCTAGGGACCCATTCACTCGAAAATAGAGCGGCGGGATCCTAGATTCTAGTCAGAAAGGCGGAACACGATGCGACGGGGATCTCGAAAATCCGAGGAAATGCTCAATGAGGAATCTTGAACACCGGCAAGCCGGCAGTCGGCAGGAAGCGATAAGCGAAGACGGCTGTTTGGAACTCAAAACGAATAGGGGCTTGCCACTGTGATACTAGTGACAGAAGAACGACATCGAGTTTAGACTAGTCAAAGGTCCGGCGCAGACTCAACACTCTAGAATTATAAGAGTAAATGACCTCGCAGTGCAAACAGTGTCTGCGGTGTCTTCGTGACTTGTGAAAACTGTAGCAAGGATGACCGAGGACGGTCAATATTATAGTGGGGGGGAGATGATACGCCTGTTATTGGTACACCAGTAATTTTGCGCATTTCCTACTAATTATGCATCCCGCCGGTGTAACCACTATAGTACTAAAGACCAACACTATACTAGTCAGACTCTGCATTCAGGATACACTCAAATGAGTCTCCTAATGTACTCCATTCACCGTCAATCGTTCTGTAACAAGTGTTATAACAGGCGGCGCTGCCTACGAGCTTTGCAGTCTCTTACTATTAAGTACGCCTCTGCGGCGCTACTTTCTGGAAACCTCGAGTTCTATAATAACTGTCCTATGGGCTTGGCTTCAGGACCTTGCGGCGCTGGGAAACGAAACCAATACTAGGCATTCGGAGTTTGATTTCCATAACGTTGCGCCGCAGCGGCGCAACGTTTAACTGTACAGTTTTAATTAGCTAATCATTTCCGACCTTTATATACCGTAGTATACACACACCTTTTCTTCAGTTACCCATACCTACTTACTCCAGTGTTCCGCGGCGCAAGTCGTAAGCACTTTAGTTTCGTTCGTCGGTACTCTCTAGACCTGAATTGGTTTGGACTTGAAGAGAATACAAGAAGAGTCAAAGAGCATTTGTTTGATTGAGCGTCGCTATAGCCAGACTGTGGCTTTTGTTTTTGAAACCAGACTGTGGTTATTGTTTCGTGCCAGACTGTGGCCTTTGTTGAAACCAGACTGTGGTTAGAGTTTGCTTAGTGCGCCGCACATTGTTATCGACTCGTCCGAAAGATCTATCAAATCCCAACTCTTCCTACCCAAATCTATTATCAGATTCGTTACTATTGTAACCGACTACAGTCGTTAAACCTTCCGCCGCAAGACTTTCAGTTGTACTCAAACTACTTTACGAGTATTTCTATACTCCGTCGCACCTCACACAACACAAGCGTATACTCTGGTTTAGTTGGACATTAGTAGTATCGGTATTAACCAATACTACTAGTTACTTGCTTACCAAAGTCAACCTTATCATCGGTTAGCAAGGAAAGAGGAAGTCGGTGGAAGCGAGGAACTGGAAGACGTACATAGGTGAGGCGATGGTTGATTCCTCTCATTTTGGTAATTGTGGCTATGCGATAAGATATGGCCAGACGACGTATTAGTGTCGCTCAAACCCTTTCATTTTTGTATCATTTTTACTTTCATTTTGTTGTTCATTTTTACACATTGTTAAAAATGAAAACTGCAAAAATGAAGCTTCAAAAATGGCGACATGAGTTCATTTTTGAGATCCATTTTCATTTTCCACTCGTCATTTTTCCAGATTTTGAACTCAGCTATGCCGTGCCCGGCATTCACGTGTATAGTAAAATGTGTACACGCTGTCAGTGCTGTTGTCGCCGTTGCGTTGTTGTCGCTGCTGTTGTAGGCATTATGGCTCGCAGCCCGTCAAAGTCCCCATCAAAATCCCCCCAAAAGCTTAGAAATAAGCAAAAAAAGGCACGGACCAAGGTTTCTGGACCTGCTACCACACGCTCTCCCGCTACATCCAACTCTACACCTTCCAACTCAGCCAAAAAAACACTGCGTGGGCGACGTACCGTTAAAGACAAAGAAGATGACGATACTATTACACCAGGCTTGGCTGCATCCGGACCTCGTATTTCCTGGGACAAAGACTTGACCCGAACAGACCGGCTTCTTGACAAGCTTGAGAACGATGTCAGCTTGCGTAACAAACTCTTTTCGGACTCTTCTGAGAACGCTAAGAGTGAGGGACATAGGAAACAGGTCTCAAAGACGGGCAAACTTGATTTACACCGTGTTCTTGCCAAGGCCGTCTTTGAGAATGATGCCAAAGAGGACGTACGTGAAGACTACAAGGCAAACCCGGACAAGTATGCAAAGTCGGTAGAGAATTACCTCGGACGGTGTGTAATGGCTTTTATATTGCATATACAGTGTACTAATACTTCAATTATTTCTGAACTCTATTCGTGTCATAGCCTCAAGAGGGAATATCGTGATACGAACAACCGTATTGGGAAGACTGGAGCTGGTCTAGATTATAGCCAGGTGGAGGAAGGCTCTGCACTCCAGAACCTTATTCGTGTGTATTCATATCTGTCTGAGTCAAGGCTCGAGCTAACTAATTGACAGAGCAGGAGATTGGAAATTTTCCCGCATGGGAGCGTCTTCATGGTTTCTGGAGGAAACTTCCCAACTACAACCCCTTTCCAGTATCTTCTGAGCCAGGACAACAGCTGGCGGAGGCAGCTTTGGATGTCTTGTTGCGTGTTTCTTCTGAGAAACAGGTCCAACCTGAGGTATGTCTTAGGTTAGATCAATAGCTTGCATATCCTAACATGGCTATTCCCTTGGCTAGGGCAGCGGTAATTCTTCGTCGGATGAATCTGATGTCCCTGCTTCTCCTACAGCTGGCAAGGGTGTTCAGAATGTCGAAAAGGCTGCTCCATCTAAACTTGGCTCCAAGAAATCAAAAGGGACTAAACGCACCCTGACCGAGACTTTTACAGAGACTACTGAGTCAGACTCAAAGGTTCTGGAGGCACTTGCACGTCAGCGGCATGAACGTTCTCAAGTGGGCCAGCAGTTGAAGAGAGAAAAGCTGCAGCTTCAGCACAAGCAGGAGATGGCTCGGATTGAAGCAGATGAGCATGCCAGAAAAGAGAGGTATGATCGGGAGCGAGAGCGAGAGAGGCATGAGCTGGAGATGATGCGACTCCGGATGGGACTTGGAGGATCTCAGATGTTGCCTTATGCAGGAAACTACCATACTGGGTTTGGTTTTGGTAACCTCGACACCAGTGATTCCTTTAACAACTCAGGCGGCAATAGCACTGAATACCAAGCTGACCTGCCAGAGTTTAATAATGGTTTTTAACTAGATGATTTTCTTAAATTTATTCGTAAATTACTTTGACTTCTGTTTTCTTTCGATAAAAGCTATTGTAATTAATCTTCTCGCCGTACAGCATCGCAGTAGGAACTATCAAATAACAAGTTCATGATCTTCAAACGGAACTGCTTTCCAGGCCCAGTACCTTCTTCCAAGTCATCCCCTTCCTCTTGTGATTGTCTACTGGCAGCACTGCCATTTGCACGTTGCATGCCCAAATGATACAACTCAGTCATCCATCCCTCGTCAATTGAATCCCCTTGAAGCAAAATGATCAAGTTGTGCAAAATCATGCAACACCTGATCCACATCAATGCAAAGTCATGTCGTTTCTGGTTGTAAACTTGAATTCGTAGCTCTTTAAGAGACTCAAATCTTCCTTTGAGTAGCCCCATCGTATGCTCAACCCTGATTCGGACCTAAAGCCAAACATGTTTAACTCAGAAATGGGTACTATTGGAACTGTGAACATACTTTCGAGACATGGTAGTTGAATGTTTTTTGATCCCGCATAAGCTCTGCCCGAAGTGGTTTTTTGAATGGTGATACTGACCAAGTCTCAGCAGGGTAGGCTGAATCAGCCCAAATCCATTCATCTGGTCCAAAGATTTGTTCATGTTCTTTGCAAGTCCGAGTAGTCTGAAATGCATATGAATCATGAACACTGCCTGTGTGCCCAAGCCCATAATCAACAATGAGTAGATCATGAACAAGACTGACAACCTGATGAATCAATTAGTTGAAAATACTTTACAACTTATAAAAACTGACCTGGAGATCAAGCGAGTAATCCTTGTTCTTGTCAAAGTAAGCCTCACCATGCATTCCAGGCTTTTGGAATAGAGGAATTTTGGTCCCATCAGCATTCAAAAAGCCTCCTCTCCATTCAGGACAAGTCTCCCTCTCAACGTACTGCTTGGATTTCTCTTTATCTGCTGCCGACGGAAGTTTAATGACATCATCATGTACCCTCAACAGAGCAACCATGACACGGTATGTTGCATTCACAACAGTCCCAAGAGCAACACCAGCCCACTGGGAAATGTCTTCAGGGGAACTAGAATTTCCGTAATGTCCTGCACGAGCTAAAAAGATTGCCAACTGGTATGCCACAGGAAGTTGATCAGAGTTGAAAACATCGTCGTCCTCAATGAGTTCAACAAGTGCGTCAAAAATTGGTGGTTCCACACGAAGCTTCTTCCGAAAACGGCGGTCATCATTATCATGGAAGCTTTCCAGAAAAAGTAGTAGCTGGGAGCTTTTTGAGACACCTTCACCCGGATCAAGTACTCGGGTAGTCTCGATTAGTTCTGCAAACAGAGCAAGCCGGCCATCCAGTCTCTGATAAAAAATCTCTTCCAAATCAGAGGAGTCCATAGAAGCATTAGAGTTTGAGTCCGATCCCGAGCCCGAATCCGTGTCCATAGAGGATATCGATGAAATGTCCGAAATAGAGTCAGAGGAACCTGAGTCGGATAGATCCCCTGTCAACTGGGCCAATTTAGTTAAAAATAAGGCTCTCCTTCTTTGGTAGCGGGTACGGGCAACCGCATCCAGTAGATTTTGGCGCTTGTTAGAGGAAGGCATTGGAAGTGCGAGAATAAACTGATCAAATCTGATCAAATCGTCATGCACAATTATTACAGCTTTGCCGAAATGCCGGTGGACAGACTGCCGAACTTCACGCCGTCAGCTCAATGTTCATTTTTGTTCATTTTTGAAAAAGTACGGGAGGGGGTGCTCAAGGCGCTTCATTTTTGTGTCATTTTTGTTTTCATTTTTATAAAAACACACTCAAATTTGAAAATGAAACAAAAATGAAGGTCGAAAATGGACCGAAAATGAGCGGATTGAGCGACCTTAATCTTCTCTTGCGGTTGCAACGACTTCTCGCAACATTAGTCCCTCTCACCACCGTTTTGCTGTTCCTATACAATGAGCGTCGAAATGTGATCATCAACGCGTCGTTCCGATGAACGTGGAACTTCAAAGCTGTCAAGGACTAACAATAGCCATGAAAAACATCGCTTCATCCTCCAATACAGCGACTCCAGCCATGCCATCCCCTTCTCCCTCCCGAGCCAATTCCACCTTAATCAGCTCTTCCAAACCTGGCAACAACGAACCAACTACGACATCCCAAGATCCACAACCCGTCGAATCCACGCCCCGTCAAGGAACGGTGGATGGTGTAGACGAGCGGACCAATGTCGGTCAACAGCAAGACGAAGGAGCTGCTCTTGTCTCATCTGCTGAATCCACACCCCATCAAGGAGTGGATGGCGTGGATCAGGCTAGAGGATACGATGTCGATCAACAACCCGTGCGCTCCAGGAACCCCGTCAAGGAGGAAAATCGGGGAACTCTTCCCAACATGTCGGGATATCAATCATCTTACACCGGTGCGTTGTCCTTCGTGGAATATACACCATCTATTGATCAAGATATGCTCAGGCAACCGCGACTACGACTATGAGAAAAAATACCCTCCGGACCCCTACGGAGAAGAAGCGGGCGAGGATGCGCGCATTTGGAAAGTTTACCTAGATGAAGCCGAGGCCTATGACGACGAGATGTTGAAAGGATTCCGAGAGACGATTAATTCTTTGCTCGTGTTTGTGAGCACTTTGCTATGTATACGGGATTGACGATTGACGCTCTGTAGGCTGCACTGTTCTCTGCCGTCGTGACCACTTTTGTGGTCCAGACGAGTCAATCCCTCCTACCAGACTACGGTTATATCACAGCTATCCAGCTAATCGAACAGAACCAGCTGCTTCGAGCAGCAGGAAACGTAACCGCCATCAACAACGTTCCGCCCTCCAATTTCGGTATCGACAGCATTTCATTCAGCAACACAGACGTATGGATCAATGGTCTTTTCTTCACCAGTCTCTCCCTCTCGTTGTCGACTGCGCTTCTGTCCGTTCTCGCAAACCAATGGCTTCAGGCATATACTTCCCTTACCTCTGGTAGTGCCAGAGAACGTGCAATGATTCGCCAATTCCGTTACACCGGTTTTGAGAAATGGAAAATGCACGAAATTATAGGCATGCTACCCATCATCCTCCACCTGTCCCTGGCCGTCTTCTTTGTTGGACTAGCTCTGTTCGTTTCGCAGCTCCAGCACCGTTCTATATCCTGGATTGTTGTAACTATTGCTGCAATATCATTTGGGGCATACCTTGGGAGCGTCCTTCTTCCTGCGGTATGGATTGACTGTCCCTACCGAATTCCTGTTCTTTTTATCCCAACCCAATATGTTCTCCTCTCTATACGCTCTTTGATATACCTCTTGCCAATGGCCTGCCTATTGTTGTGCTATTACATCGCTCAATGCAGTATCACCTGCTGGCCGTCAATCGATCCTGAGCACTTCATTCAAAGGCTCTATGATTTTCTGGGCCTCAGAAAAATAGAACCTTCCCGTCCATCTGGCTCACTCAAATCTACAGAACTCCAGTGGCTCAAGGGAGAGATCAACCTAAGCCGTGTCGTCCCTGAGGCTTTTGCCTGGCTTTCTACCCTCGAATCGAATAAATCTATTCAACGCATTGCTGTTCAAGGCCTGCATGGCATTATGTGCGATCGGTCAAAGGATGAGCCGATGTTCATACATCTCGATTCTACGTCCTTTCGCCGCATTTTCGAAAAATTCTCTTATTCTATTGGTGATTTTGTATGGGGACGCTACTGTGGTGTGGACCTGTCAATGATAGATAAAACGGTATTCCACGATGATCGAGCGAATGTCTCACGGCGCATTCAGGTAGAAGAACAACTGCTGGGCAAGTCGTCGACAGAGGAATCCAAAGTTCCTTATTTAGTTGAAGCAGCACGGAAAGGTGACGCGTTGATCGTGAGAGGCATGCTAGAGCTATGGGACAAGGCAGACATCAACGGCAAAAATTCGCAAGGAGAAACTGCACTGATTGCAGCATCCAGACAGGGAAATTTTGATGTAGTCAAGTTGCTTATAGACAAAGGTGCAGATGTCCACACAGCTGGTTGGGGAGATGCCCCGCTCAGTGTTGCAGTGCAACGGAAGCACATGCAAGTCATCAAGTTATTGATCCAAAGTGGTGCGAATGTCTATCCACTGTTGGATGCAATCAGACATGGACAACTGGATACAGTCGAGCTCCTGATGCTCAACGATGCTAGTCATGAGTGGGCACTTCACGCAGCAGCAGAATACCAAAAGACGGATGTCATGCGATTTGTTCTTGACACTGAGGGTGTAGATGTAAACACGAAGGGTGCTTTTGGCACAACTCCACTGCAAGATGCGGCTTGCGGTGGTGAGGAAAACATCATCAAACTCCTGATAGAAAAAGGCGCAGATGTCAATGCAGAGGGAGGACGATATGGGACCGCGCTTCAAGCTGCAGCATGTTGGGGTCAATTAGGTGCAGTCAAGCTGCTCATAGCCAAAGGCGCAAATATAAATGCAAAGGCAGGGAGAGAAGGGACTGCACTCGAGGCAGCAGCACACGAAGGGCATCTGGATATTGTGAGATTTCTTTTAGAAAACGGTGCAGATGTGAACACAAAGTGGGGGAAATATGGATCTGCAATCCAAGCAGCTGAAGCCACCTCTGAGCTCTGGTGGGTTTCCGAAGAGACCAGGAAAAGCATTATAGATCTCTTGCATCAGTACGGGGCTTGACATCCACATTAATTTGCTTGTGCCTCCCTTTGTATATGGTCCCAGATTGTTTCCTATTCTATGTCTTGCCTACTTGTATAAACATCATCCTCTTGCCTTCAATCATATAGCACATACGACACAAAGAGCGCATTTGACGCGCTGTTACAACCAACGTCTTGACGCGTCGCGTCTGTGTCTCCACTTCCCCAACCTCTACAGCTTCGAATTGAAGAATCACGCAAGACTCAAAACCTGCCAATATTATCTACAATTACATCCAGAGGATTAACAGTCGAATCATGTCCTGCGCTTTCGATAGCAACCATCTCGTAATTGATTCTGACGCATTTGTATAAAATTGTGCTGTCTTTGTGTCCTGTGGATTGTAGAGTCCGGGAAAAAGATAGCATAGGGGTAGTATTGCATTAGATAGAGTGTTGATAGCCAGAACGAGAACGAAGATTATGCGAACGGGAGAAGATGAATTTGAATCATCGGGAGGCGCTTTTTATCCCAAACATCGTAATGCGAACTCCCTCTGCCTACACCAACCCATCAAGTGAACTCGACGATATTGCCGTATTATTTCCGGTAAATGGGTTGGCCGGGGTCGCACAACCTCTAGCAGCAAACAAACAAGGACGTCATTGAGATAAAAACATCCATTTCTTTAGCACTTTAGCTCTTACCTCTTTTATGGGTTGACAAGCATACTTATCAGAAACCTCATTTGCCGAGTCTGTCAGTCGTTGGATGAATTTCTGCAGCGCATTGACGGAGTCGTCTTCAGAGCTGTCGCTCCTGCGATCCAACTCGAAGTGAACGTCTGTATCAATGGAGAAGACATGATTTTGGTCGTACGGGAAGGATTCGAGGTCTGACAAGATGAATCAGTCAACAGTTCAAAATTCATGTTGCTTGAACTCGTACATATACAACAGACATCGGCAAGTTACCACTAGCTCCGGATAATTTGCGGATAATTTGGCCACGCACCACCTTGTCAGAGTGAGCATCGAGAGAAGAGTACGCGAGTCAAACACAGACGGAAAATCATGCGAACAGATGTCGAAACGAACTAACTAAGCAGGTGCGCTTGTTTCCCCTTGCATTAGGCTGGACCACGTATGGTGTTGCATCGTCGTCTGAGGAACGTCCGTGTATACACGACCGTACAAATCTATCCCAAAGTTAGACGAATAATAAGAAACATGGCCAGAAGCTCTATGCTTGCGGCACGCACCACAAAGTGAAACATGGACGCGACGTCTCCCCAAGTAAGAATTGAAAGACCAAGTATGAGCGCAATCTACAAGGTGCACCGAGTAGATTAAACAACGTTTCTGATTGATAGGTGCCAAAAACGCACCTTTTTATCCTCTTCACGGCCCACTTCTAGATACTTGACTTTCTTGTGTTGACAAAGCATACGTCACATAGCCGGTACGTGCCTTCAAGCCATATATGAAACGTGGTTATCCTTCCTCTTAAGTATCCTCAGGATAGACAATCCGCGACCGCCTTGCATGGAAAAACTCGCAACACTTGGATATACTTGAATGGACTCTAGTCGGTTACGGAACACGGCAAGGGAATAGGAAGTCGGTAGAAACAGAGGAACTGGAGGACATAGGTGAAGCGGTGGAAGAGCGGTGGTTCCTGGAGGGGGAAAGAGACGGACGAGGAGTCCAAGTGCATATTGCGTCACTAAAAGCGGCATTTTGTGGCTGTACAGTTACCCAATTGGTACTTCTTACATCGATGTTCTGTGCCTTTCCTCTGTTTTTTGTTGCTTTTACGGGCGTCAAGATGTGATCACCTCGCGGCTTCAATGTGGACTGTACAGTGTCCCCAATGAACGTGGACACCTCACTTTTCTCCAACACTCATCCATGGACAACGTCGCTTCATCCTCCAAGGTAGCGAATCCAGCTACGCCATCGCCTTCTCCCTCTCGAACCAATTCCAACTCTCCCGAGTCTAGCAAAAACAAACCAACTTCGATACCAACAGGTCCACAACCCGCTCCTGTCCCATCCGCCGAATCCACACCCAACCAAGTAGATGGCGTAGGTCAGGCTGGAGGAAGCAATCTCGGTCAACAACAAGACGAAGGGGCCGCTAATGTCTCATCTGGTGACCCCCCGACCCGTCAAGAAGCAGACGGCGTAGGTCAGGCTGGAGAAAACGATGCCAATCAACAACCTGCACGCTCCGGGAACCCCGTCAAGAAGAGTGAAAATCGGGGCATTCTTCCCAATATGCCGGGATATCAGTCGACGTCTTACACTGGTGCGTCGTCCCTTTATAGTGTTGGCCTCGTTTTGATTGAAATGTATTCAGGCAATCGTGACTACGACTATGAGAAGAAATACCCTCCGGATCCCTATGGTCAGGAAGCGAGTGAGGATGCGCGTATTTGGAAGGTTTATCTTGATGAAGCCGAAGCTTATGACAACGAGATGTTGAATGGATTCCGGGACACAATTAATTCCCTACTCGTCTTTGTGAGTGCGCTTTGCTACGGATCTGGGACGCGCGCTTAACACCCAGAAGGCCTCACTGTTCTCTGCTGTCGTGACCACTTTTGTAATCCAGACCAGTCAAGCCCTCCTACCAGACTATGGTTATATTACAGCCAACCAACTTATCGAACAGAACCTGCTGCTCCGTGCTGCAGGAAATGTGACCGCCATCAATAACATTCCACCCTCCCCTGTCGGTATAGACAGTGTTTCCTTCACCAATACCGACGTATGGATCAACGGCCTCTTCTTCACCAGTCTTTCTCTTTCGTTGGCGACTGCGCTTCTGTCAGTCCTAGCGAACCAATGGCTTCAGGCATATACTTCCCTTACTTCTGGTAGCGCCAGAGATCGTGCAACGATTCGTCAGTTCCGTTACACCGGTTTTGAGAATTGGAAAATGCATGAAATCATCGGCGTGCTACCCATCATCCTTCACCTGTCCCTGGCTGTCTTCTTCATTGGATTAGCTTTGTTCGTTTCGGAGCTCC
Organism: Stygiomarasmius scandens; assembly: GCA_037954225.1. Taxonomy (NCBI): domain Eukaryota; kingdom Fungi; phylum Basidiomycota; class Agaricomycetes; order Agaricales; family Campanellaceae; genus Stygiomarasmius; species Stygiomarasmius scandens. The sequence goes on from JBANRG010000048.1 coordinate 77,839, forward strand.
AGCACCGTTCCATGTCCTGGATTGTGGTGACTATTGCTGCGATATCATTTGGGGCATACCTTGGGAGCGTCGTTCTTCCGACGATCTGGATTGACTGTCCTTACCGAATTCCAGTCCTTTTTATACCAATGCAATACTTCCTTTTGCCCATCCGTATTGTGATATGCCTTCTGCTAGCATGTCTACACCTTTGTAAATGCAATTCGTCAATTGAATACTTTGTGGAGAATCTCTTCGATGTAATGTGGCCTTCTTATCCACCAACCTCGTTCAAATCTTCAGAACTCCACTGCCTAAAGGAAAAGTACAACTTAGGCCGTGTCATCTCTGATGCTTTTGCCTGGCTTTCCACCCTCGAATCGAATAGATCCATCCAACACATCGTTGTTCAAGGGCTGCATGGCATCATCCACTATCGGTCGAAAGATGAGCCGACGTTTGTGGGTCTCGATTATGCGTCCTTTCGCCGCATTTCCGAAACATCCTCTTATTCTATTGGTGATTTTGTATGGGGACGCTACTGCGATGTGGATTTTTCAATGTCAGATAAAACGGTATTCCACGATGATCTAGGGAACATCTCAGAGCGCATTCGGGCAGAAGAAGAACTGTTGGACAAGTCATCGATAGAGGAAGTTGGAGTTTCTCTTCTGATTAAAGCAGTATGGAAAGGGGACCTGTCGACCGTGAGAAGCATGTTAGAGTTGACACTGGCTTTCATCAACGGCAGTAATTCGAGAAGAGAGATCGCGTTGATTGCAGCATCCGAACAGGGAAATTTTGAGCTTGTCAAGTTGCTTATAGACAAAGGCGCGGATGTCAATGCAAGCACTAATGGATTCACACGGTCGAGAGGCACCTCACTTCACGCTGCAACTCGAGGGAAGCACATGGAAGTCATTAAGCTATTAGTCCAAAGTGGTGCGAATGTCTATCCATTGTTGTATGCAATTGAACATGGAGAATTGGATAGAGTCGAGCTCCTGATGCTCAACGGTGCTAGTCATGAGTGGGCACTTCACAAAGCAACAGAATGCGAAAAGATAGATATCATGCGATTTGTTCTCGACATCGAGGGTGTAAATGTAAACATGAAGGATGGTTTTGGTACAACTCCACTGCAAGATGCAGCCTACGATGGTGAGGAAGATATCATCAAACTCCTGATAGAGAAGGGCGCAGATGTCAATGCAGAGGGAGGAGAATATAGGACTGCACTTCAAGCTGCAGCATATTGTGGTCAATTAGGTGCTGTCAAGCTGCTCATAGCAGAAGGTGCAGATGTCAATACGAAAGCAGGGAGAGAAGGGACTGCACTCGAGGCAGCAGCACACGAAGGATATTTGGACATTGTAAGATTTCTGTTAGAAAGCGGTGCAGACGTAAACATGAAGTGGGGGAAATATGAATCTGCAATCCAAGCAGCCAGAGGACTCTCTCAAATTGGCTGGACTTCTGAAGAGACCAGAAAAAGCATTATAGAACTCTTGCGTCAGTACGGGGCAACTGATTAGACTTGACATACACTGTTGTCCATCGCTTATGCCTCCTTTTGCACATGGTCTCTCAGACCGTTTCCTACTTGTATATGGACGTCATTCTCTATATCGCACTGCTGGTCACTGTTAATAATATTTTTACGAGACATAAAAAGTTCAGACCAGGCAAAGAGTTGCTTTTGAGGTATCCAATTTGTGAAAGTTGAAGGCCGAAATGATATGAAAATGCTACGCAAGGTAAACCAGTTGAAGAGAACGAGAGGGATTTGGTGTGGGTAACAGGTATTTCAACATCAAGACTAAGCCTTCGCACGAGCGGTCATCTCATACTAAGTATGCAGACTTGAGATAAAAGAAACTCCCATGTTCTAAACCAGCAGAATTGCTAACATGGCGCTAGTGGGACATCAAACCAAATACGCACACAAAATAATAAATACCGGTATCCGTGGTATCCAGAAACTAGAATCAAAGGGAAAACGTGACATAGGTAGGCGGAGACGTAAGGTATGGAAGGAAAACAAAAGACAAAAGGCAAGGATGTGAGGTGGGAGAAGAGTGACAACACGGATGATGACGAAAACCAAAAGGCCCACAAATAATGTATATAGGATAGAGTGTAAGCATGACGGGACAGCATTACAGTTAATAGGGCACAGGCGCAAACAAATGTTAGAACGACGAATAGAGTATAGAGATTGAAGTATAGGTGAGAACATTGAACATGTAGACAATGAAGAATGAAGCTGGAAGCGAGGTCAGACGGTATATTGCATATAGCAAAACCTGAAGGAGGCTGATGAACGAATAGATAATGCGAATGTGATGTTGCGAGATGAATTACGATCCGATTCCACTGGTTTAGGTATTGGATAGGAATAGAGATATTACGTGGGCGTAGGCATGTGCCTACAACAAAATGTAGGCGTGAGTTGGTTTTGTAACGGAATCGAAACCCAGTCGTAGTGAGGAAGAGCGTGAATATGGACACAATGAAAGCAGATACGAATGCGAGTAGTACGTCATGTCGCGCAAGTGTCGGGTGGTCCAAGAAGGGTGCGCGTAGGCATGTGCCTACAACAAAATGTAGGCGCGAGTTGGTTTTGTAACGGAATCGGAACCCAGTCGTAGTGAGGAAGAACGTGAATATGGACACAATGAAAGCAGATACGAATGCGAGTAGTACGTCATGTCGCGCAAGTGTCGGGTGGTCCAAGAAGGGTGCGTGAAGGTATAACGTATAATATTTACGCCATACGAGGAAGAAGCACGTCGTATCCACGTCCAAATAGACCCCCCTCCGCTCCCCAGCTTCTCCAGTTCCGCGTTGACAAGCCAATATTATCCGCAATCACGTCCAGATGATCAACATTCGAAGCATGTCCTGCGCCTTCGATAGTAACAAACTTGGAACTGATTCTGCAACGAGTGCTTTCTTTTGTGTCCTGTAGATTGTAGAGTCCTGAAAAGGATAGGATAGGATAGTATTGCGTTAGAGAAAATATTGATAGCGGGAACAACCAGCGTGTGTGAACGGGAGAATATGGGCTCGATTGATCACCAGTAGACGCCTGTTATCCCAAACATCGTAATATTATCTTAATCAACCCATCACGCAAACTCGACGATATCGCTGTATTATACTCTGATAAACGCACTGGTTGGAATCGCGCGACCTATACTACTAGCAAGTAGTGAAACATTTAGACAGGGTCATTGGACATGAAAACAAACACCCCGATTTGAGTGCCGTGGGGTTGACAGGCTTATCGTTAGTCTCATTTGCCGAGTCTGAGTCGTTGAGTAAATCTCTACAGCGCGCCAACGGGAACGTCACAAGATGGAGTCATCTTCAACTCATTCTTACAATCCAACTCGAAGTGAATGTCTGTATCGATGGAGAAGACACGGAATTGGTCGTATGGGAAGGATTCGGGGTCTAGACAAAGATGAATCAGTTAACAATTCATGTTGCTTGCACTAATGCATTATACAACGTACCTCGAGAGGCCAACACGACAATTCTATCTCCACAAGCCCCCGGTAATTCAAACGCGTCATCCTATCAGAAAGTGAACATTGAGAGAAGAGTACGTGAGCCAAATACAGGCGGAAAATCATGCGAATAGACGTTGAGACGAGCTGACTGAATATACTAACCAGGTGCACTTGTTTCCCATTGCGTTAGGCTGGGCCGAGTATGGTGTTGAGCCATCGTCTGAAGAACGTCTATATATCCATGACCGTACAAATCTATCCCAAAATTAGACGAATAGCAAGAGACGTGGCAGAAGCCCAAAACCTACAACACACACCACAAAGTAGAGCCTCGACGCAACGTCTCCCAGACAAGAATCAAAAGACCAAGTATGTGCGCAATCTACAAGACGCATCAAGTAAGATTAAACAACGTTTCTGACTGATAGGAGTCGAAAACACACCTCTTCAACGACCCACTATCCAAATACCTAATTTTCTTGTGTTGGCAATGAATACGTCGCGTAGCCGGTATGTGCCTTCAAGCCATAGACTCGGAAATGTGGTTATCTTTCTCCGTAGACATCCTCAGGATAGACATTCCACGACTGTCTCGCACGGAAAACACTCGGATATACTTGGATAGACGCTGGCCGGTTAGGTAATGCAGCAAAGAAATAGAAAGTCAACAAAAGTGGGGGAGTTATGGGGGTGAAAAGCCGATGGTGTTGAAGGAGAATGCAAGGATGTGGCTATGCGATAAGACAAAGATTATCGCAACGTTTCGGTTAATCCAATTGAATAAGCGGTTCGAATCGCAACCAATTCTGTTCTTTCCCATTGTTTTCGCTGCATTTACACAGAACGAGCGTCAAAATGTGACCATTCAACCATTCAATGTCATTATGATAAACGTGGAACTTCGAAGCTGTAAAGGACTCTAACAATAACCATAACGAACATCGCTTTGTCTAGCGTAGCGACCCCAGCCATGTTGTCGCCTTCTCCCTCTCAAGCCAACTCCGCTATAGTCAGCCCTCCCGAGTCCGACAACAGTGAACCAACTACGATATCGCAAGATCCACAGCCCACCCATGTCTCACCCGCCGAATCCACACCCCATCAAGGAGCAGACGGCGTAGGTCAGGCTGGAGGAAACAATGCCAATCAACAACCTGTACGCTCCGGAAATCCCGTCAAGAAGGGTGAAAATCGGGGTATTCTTCCCAATATGCCGGGATATCAGTCGTCTTACACTGGTACGTCGGCCCTTCACAGCGTTAGTCTCGTTTTAATTGAAATGTAACCAGGCAATCGCGACTACGACTATGAGAAGAAATATCCTCCGGATCCCTATGGTCAGGAAGCGAGCGAGGATGCGCGTATTTGGAAAGTTTATCTTGATGAAGCCGAAGCTTATGACGATGAGATGTTGAAAGGATTCCGGGATACGATTAACTCTTTGCTTGTATTTGTGAGCACTTTGCTATGCATCAGGAACGGCGATTGACGCTCTGTAGGCTGCACTGTTCTCTGCTGTCGTGACCACTTTTGTGGTCCAGACAAGTCAATCCCTCCTACCAGACTACGGTTATATTACAGCTATCCAGCTGATCGAACAGAACCAGCTGCTCCGTGCTGCGGGAAATGTGACCGCCATCAATAACATTCCACCTTCTCCTGTCAGTATCGACAGTGTTTCCTTCACCAATACTGACGTATGGATCAATGGCCTCTTCTTCACCAGTCTCTCCCTTTCGTTGGTGACTGCGCTTCTGTCAGTCCTAGCGAACCAATGGCTTCAAGCATACACTTCCCTTACTTCTGGTAGCGCCAGAGATCGTGCAACGATTCGTCAATTTCGCCTCTCTGGTTTCGAGAGATGGAAAATGCACGAGATCATTGGCATGCTACCCATCATCCTCCACCTGTCCCTGGCTGTTTTCTTCATTGGACTAGCTTTGTTCGTTTCGGAGCTCCAGCACCGTTCCATGTCCTGGATTGTGGTGACTATCGCTGCAATATCATTCGGAGCATATCTTGGGAGCGTGATTCTTCCTGCAATATGGGTTGACTGTCCCTATCGAATTCCTGTCCTTTTTATACCAGCGCAATATGTCCTCTTCCCCATGCGCTTTGTGGTATACCTTTTGCCAACAACATATCGGTTGTTACTTCATCGGCTCGCTCGATGCAGCATCTTCCGCAGACTTTCATCCACTCTCAGGGATCTCTATGAGGACCAGGAGGACTCTTCTTCCTTCGGGGAACAACTTGAAGCATGGTCTTACCTTCCATCTGGCTCGCTCAAATCCACAGAACTCCAGTGCCTAAAGGGCGGATACAACCTAGGCCGTGTCATCTCTGATGCTTTTGCCTGGCTTTCCACCCTTGAATCAAATAGATCCATCCAACGCATCACCGTTCAAGGGCTGCATGGCATTATCTACTCTCGGTCAAAGTATGAGCCGACGTTCCGGCATCTCGATTCTGAACCCTTTCGCCGCATTTCCGAAAAATCCTCTTATTCTATTGGTGATTTTGTATGGGGACGCTACTGCAATGTGGATCTTTCAATGACAGATAAAACGGTATTCCACGATGATCCAGGGAACATCTCAAAGCGCATTTGGGTAGAAAAATATCTGTTGGGCAAGTCGTCGATAGAGGAATCCAGAGTTTCTTATCTGGTTGAAGCAGCACGCAAAGGTGACCTGCCAATTGTGAGAGGCATGTTAGATTTGTGGAAAAAAGCAAACATCAACGGCAGGAATTGGAGAGGAGAGACCGCGTTGATGGCAGCATCCGAACAGGGAAAATTTGAGGTAGTCAAGTTGCTTATAGACAGAGGCGCGGATGTCAATGCAGTGAACAAATCCATATTGCTAGGAGGCACCCCACTCCGTGCTGCAGCTCAGGGGGAGCATATGCAAGTCATTAAGTTATTGCTCCAAAGTGGTGCAAATGTCTATCCGCTGTTGGATGCGATCAAACATAGAGAATTGGATACAGTCAAGCTCCTGATGCTCAACAGTGCTAGTCATGGGTGTGCACTTCACAAAGCAGCGGAATATCAAAAGATAGATATCATGCGATTTGTTCTTGACATCGAGGGTGTAAATGTAAACGCGAAGGATGATTTTGGTACAACTCCACTGCAAGATGCGGCTCGTGGCGGCGAGGAAAATATCATCAAACTCCTGATAGAAAAAGGGGCAGATGTTGATGCGGAGGGAGGACTATATGGGACTGCACTTCAAACTGCAGTATGTTGGGGTCAATTGGGCGCTGTCAAGCTGCTCATAGCCAAAGGCGCAGATGTCAATGCAAAAGCAGGGATAGAAGGGACTGCACTTGAGGCAGCAGCAAACACAGGTCATTTAGACATTATGAAATTTCTTTTAGAAAACGGTGCGGATGTGAACGCGAAGGGGGGGAAATATGGGTCTGCAATCCAAGCAGCTAGAGCCCCCCCTTTATTCGTTTTCTTCAGCGTTCCCGAAGGGACTAGGAACAGCATTATAGACCTCTTGCGTCAGCGCGGGGCCACCGACTAGACTTGACATCCACTGTTGTCCATCACCTATGCCTCCCTTGCACATGATATCCCGCATCGTTTCCTATTCTGCCTTCCTTGAATCATATGTAGTACACATGACATAGGAAGTTCGGACCAGACAAGGAGTTATTTGTGAAAGTCGAAGGCCGAATTGATGAAATGCTACTTGGGGTAGTAGCTGTTGAAGAGGATCTTGGTATTTGAGGTAGCAGAGTAGTCAGTGCCTCTCGCATGAGTGGATGAGTCTGTGGGCACCTCAAACTATCAAGTATGCATACTTTTGGGATAACAGAAACTCCCGTGTCCTAAAATAGGCAATTGCAAATTTCCTCATTCATCTTTGCAAGCACAGCGCTAATAGACTGGTGAATAACGTTCAATGAAACGCACTGAAGCATTGGATATTCAGTAGGTTTGTGAGTGACGAACTAAGTCCGCACGCACGTACAGCAAGTAGCGTGATGAATAGTAAATACCAGTGTCCGTGGTATCCAGAAACTAGAATCAGAGGGAGAACCTGACATAGGTAGGCGGAGGCGTAAAGTACGGTCGGAGACTAATGACAAAAGGCAAGGATGTGAGGTAGGAGAAGAAAAGAGAGCAGTACACATGACAACGACAACATGAATGATGATGAAAAACCAAGAAACCCACAACCAAGAACCAAAAAGAGCGAAACGTAAACAGATTGAAGTGTCATGAACGAACGAGCAAGTGCACAAGTAGGATAGTTAAAACTAACTAATGTATATAGGATAGGGTGTAGGTATGACGGGGTAGCATTGCAGAATATATAGAATGCAGGCCCAAACAAATGTTTGAACAGTAGAGGTTGGATGTTGAAATATAGCGCGTAGACAGCGAAGAGCGAAGTTAGAAGCGGGATCGGATAGCGTAATGTGTATAGCGTAGCAAAACTTGGGGTATGATGTTGCGGTAGTTGTGCGGTAGAAAAGATACATTTCTATCCGATTCCACTGGCTTGAGTATTGGATAGGAATAGGGATGTTGCATGGACATAGGCGAGGCCAGCAACAAATTTAGGTACAGGCTGGTTGTTTGTTTTTGGAATGGGAGGAGATCCAGTCGTAGCGAGGAAGAATGTGAATATAGATACAGTGAACGCAGATGCAAATGCAAGGATTGGTATGTCATGTTGTACAAGTGTCGGCATGGCCCAACGGAGAGTGCGTGAAGGTGGACACGAAACGGCATGTTGCACCATCGGCAAAAGAAGGAAGTAGAGAAGAGTGGAGCGCATTTGACGCGTTATCACGACCAACGTCTTGACGCGTCGTGTCTGCGTCGAACAGGCCCCTCCGCTTCCCCAACTTCTCCAGCTTCGAATCATGAAAGACTCAAAAACCTGCCAATATTATCCACAATCACATCGGGATGGCTAACGGTCAAATCATGTCCCGCGCCTTCAATAGTAACAATCTCGGAATGGCAACCTGATTCCACGACGAGGGACTGGATTTCCGAAGCGTACTTGTATGGGACTGTGTTGTCTTTTGTGCCCTGTAGAGTCCGGGAAAAAGGAAAATAGGGTGAATAATCCGTCAGTGAACAATATTGACAGCGGGAACGAGCGGGAAGAAGTGTACATGTGAACGGGAGAAGTCAATAGGACACGTACATGGATAATCAGCAGGCGTCTGTTATTCCAAACATCATTCATAAAACTGTCTTCCTCCCCCCTAACCGGTCCATCACGCAAACTTGACGATATCGCTGCATTGTACCCCGGCAAATGAGCTGATTGAAGTCGCACAATCTATACCAGCAGATGTCATTTAGACACTGAACACGAAAACGAACACCCCGTTTTTAGCGCTTACCTCTTGTATGGGGTTGACAGGCTTATCAGAAGTTTCGTTTGCCGAGTCTGTCAGTCGCTGGATGAATTTCTACAGTGCGTGAGCGAGCACGTCATAAGTTCAAGTTGGGATAACAATCTTCTACCCACTCTCGCAATCCAACTCGATGTGAGCGTCTGTATTAGCGGAGAAGACATGACCTTGGTTGTCCGGGCGTCTGGACAAAGATAAACCGGTCAACAGATAGAAAATCCCGCACGTCCCTCGCATTGTACAACGTACCTTGATAAGTCCAGCAGAGGCCAACACAACGACTTTATCTTGTACAAGTTCCGGAAAGTTTACCGTGAATGCGGCGAATGCGCCACCCTATCAGAAAGTGAACATTGCATGAGCCAAATATACATCTTCCTTCTCGACCATGCGAACAACCGCGCAGAACTGAAATAGACGGACTAACCATGGATACACCAACGAGATATGCTTTTTCCCACTTGACGTGTTGCATCAACAAAGCAAGCTGGGTCACGTATAGTGTTGTATCGTATGTCGTCTGAGGAGCGTCCGAGTATCCACGGCCGTACAAATCTGCAGCACCAAGGTTAGCTTTAAAGTACATAGACGCGACACACGCAAAAGACCACAGCCCGCAGTAGTACACGCACCATAAAGCAAAACACGGTACCCACGCGCAGCCAACCTCGGCGCGACATCTTTCCAAATCAAAGCAGGAATCGAAAGTCCATGTATGAGCACGATCTATAAAGTGAACCAAGAGTAGTTTAGACCATACTTCTGATTGACAGAAGCAGAAAACGCACTTTTTTACCGTCTTCGGGGCCCAACATCCAATACTTGACCTAGACATTCAAAATTGGAAAAATCATCGTCAAGATCACGCAACTTTTTTACAGCAACGTCGAGACGCACCTTGCCATAGGGAAACCGTGCATATCCTCCTTCTCCATAGATATCTTCAGGGTAGACAGACCATGACTTGGCTTGCTTGGGAAGACTCGCAAGACTCGGAGATACTTGAATAGACTCTGGTCGGTTAGGGAACGCGGTAAGGAAATAGGAAGTCGGTAGAAACAGAGGAACTGGAGGACATAGGTGAAGCGGTGGAAGAACGGTGATTCGAGGCGACAATCACTGTAACTTCAATGGAAGGCAAAGAGACGAACGTCAGCATTTTGTGGCTGTACAGTTACCCAATTCAAGGTACTTCCTTAATCTCGTTTTAAATTTGTGCCTTTCCTCTGTTTTTTTGTTGCTTTTACGGGCGTCAAGATGTGATCACCTCGCGGCTTCAACGCACGTGGATAGCTTCTCTCCAACAGCTATCATGGACAACGTCGCTTCATCCTCCAAGGTAGCGAATCCAGCTATGCTATCGCCTTCTCCCTCTCGAACCAATTCCAACCCTCCCGAGTCTAGCAACAACAAACCAACTACGACACCACCAGATCCACAGCCCGCTCCTGTCCCATCCGCCGAATCCACACCCAACCAAGAAGTAGACAACGTAGGTCAGGCTGGAGGAAGCAATCTCGGTCAAGAACAAGACGAAGGGGCCGCTAATGTCTCATCTAGTGACCCCCCGACCCATCAAGGAGCAGATGGCGTAGGTCGGGCTGGAAAAAGCAATGCCAATCAACAACATGCACGCTCTGGGAACCCCGCCGGGAAGGGTGAAAATCGGGGTATTCTTCCCAATATGCCTGGATACCAGTCGTCTTATACTGGTGCGTCGTCCCTTTATAGCGTTAGCCTCGTTTTAATTGAAATGTATTCAGGCAATCGCGACTACGACTATGAGAAGAAATACCCTCCGGATCCCTATGGTCAAGAAATAGGCGAGGATGCGCGTATTTGGAAGGTTTATCTTGATGAAGCCGAAGCTTATGACGATGAGATGTTGAAAGGATTTCGGGAGACGATTAACTCTTTGCTTGTGTTTGTGAGCACTTTGCTATGCATCAGGAACGGCGATTGACGCTCTGTAGGCTGCACTGTTCTCTGCTGTCGTGACCACTTTTGTAGTCCAGACTAGTCAAGCCCTCCTACCAGACTATGGCTATATCACAGCCAATCAACTTATCGAACAGAACCTACTGCTCCGTGCTGCGGGAAATGTGACCGCCATCAACAACATTCCACCCTCTCCTGTCGGTATCGACAGTGTTTCCTTCACCAATACTGACGTATGGATCAACGGCCTCTTCTTCACCAGTCTCTCCCTTTCATTGGCGACTGCGCTTCTGTCAGTCCTAGCGAACCAATGGCTTCAAGCATACACTTCCCTTACTTCTGGTAGCGCCAGAGATCGTGCAACGATTCGTCAATTTCGCCTCTCTGGTTTCGAGAAATGGAAAATGCACGAGATCATTGGCATGCTACCCATCATCCTCCATCTGTCCCTGGCTGTCTTCTTCATTGGACTAGCTTTGTTCGTTTCAGAGCTCCAGCACCGTTCCATGTCCTGGATTGTGGTGACTATCGCTGCAATGTCATTTGGGGCATACCTTGGGAGCGTCATTCTTCCGACGATCTGGATTGACTGTCCTTACCGAATTCCAGTCCTTTTTATACCAACACAATACATCCTTTTCCCCATACACTATGTGATTTACCCTTTGCAAACAGCATATTTGTCGCTGCTTCATCGGCTTGCTCAACACAAGACCTTCTATAGACGTTCAAACTATATTCGTCGGTTTCGGTGGACTAAGAAACTAGATTGGCCTTCCTTTCCATCTGGATCGCTCAAATCTACAGAACTCCGGTGCCTAAAGGACAGATACAGCCTAGGCCGTGTCATCTCTGATGCTTTTGCCTGGCTTTCCACCCTCGAATCGAATAGATCCATCCAACGCATCGCTGTTCAAGGGCTGCATGGCATTATCTACTCTCGGTCGGAGTATGAGCCGACGTTCCGGCATCTCGATTTTGAACCATTTCGCCGCATTTCCGAAAAATCCTCTTATTCTATTGGTGATTTTGTATGGGGACGCTACTGCGATGTGGATATTTCAATGTCAGATAAAACGGTATTCCACGATGATCTAGAGAATGTCTCAGAGCGCATTCTGGTAGAAGAAAATCTGTTGGACCAGTCGTCGATAGAGGAATCTAGAGTTTCTTATCTGGTTGAAGCAGCACGGAAAGGTGACCTATCGATCGTGAGAGGCATGTTAGAGTTGTGGAAAGAAGCAAACATCAACGGCAGGAATTCGAGAGGACAGACCGCGTTGCTTGCAGCATCCGAACAGGGAAATTTTGAGGTAGTCAAGTTGCTTATAGACAGAGGCGCGGATGTCAATGCGATGAATGAATTAACATGGCCGAGAGACACCCCACTCCATGCTGCAGCTCGAGGGGAGCACATGCAAGTCTTTAAGTTATTGGTCCAAAGCGATGCAAATGTCTTTCCACTGTTGTATGCAATTGAACATGGAACACTGGATACAGTCAAGCTCCTGATGCTCAATGATGATAGTCATGAGTGGGCGCTTCGCGCAGCAGCGGAATATCAAAGGATAGATATCATGCGATTTGTTCTTGACATCGAGGGTGTAAATGTAAACGCGAAGGATGATTTTGGTACAACTCCACTGCAAGATGCAGCGAGGGACGGCGAGGAAAATATCATCAAACTCCTGATAGAAAAAGGGGCAGATGTCAATGTGGAGGGAGGACGATATGGGACTGCACTTCAAGCTGCAGCATGTTGGGGTCGATTAGGCGTGGTCAAGCTGCTCATAGCCAAAGGCGCAGATGTCAATGCAAAAGCAGGGATAGAAGGGACTGCACTTGAGGCAGCAGCAAACACAGGTCATTTAGACATTATGAAATTTCTTTTAGAACACGGTGCGGATGTGAACGCGAAGGGGGGGAAATATGGGTCTGCAATCCAAGCAGCTAGAGCCCCCCCTTTATTCGTTTTCTTCAGCGTTCCCGAAGGGACTAGGAACAGCATTATAGACCTCTTGCGTCAGCACGGGGCGACCGACTAGACTTGACATCCACTGTTGTCCATCACCTATGCCTCCCTTGCACATGATTTCCCGCATCGTTTCCTATTCTGCCTTCCTTGAATCATATGTAGTACACACGACATAAAAAGTTCGGACCGGACAAGGAGTTATTTGTGAAAGTCAAAGGCTGAAGTGATGAAATGCTACTTGGGGTAGTAGCTGGTTAAAGAGAATCTTGGTGTCCGAAGTGGCAGAAGACAATACACTGGGCAGTAAAGCAAGTGCCTCTTGCATGAGGGGATGAGTCTGTGGGCTTCTATCAAGTATGCATACTTTGGGATAACGGAAACTCTCATGTCCTAAACTAGGTGAATTTCCTCATTCATATTTGCAAGCGCAGCGCTAATAGACTAGTGAACCACTTTCAATGAAACACTCTGAAGCATCGGATATTCAGTAGGTCTGTAAGTAGGATGAACCAAGTCCGCACGTACGTACAGTAAGTAGTATGATGAATAGTAAACACCAGTGTCCGTGGTATCCAGAAACTAGAATCAAAGGGAGTGAGATAGGTAGGCAGAGGTGTAAAGTACGGTCGGAGACCATCAAAGGCAAGGATGTGATGTAGAAAAAGAAAGAGAGCAGTACACATGACAACGACAACATGAATGATGATGAAAACCAAGAAACCCACAACCAAGAACCAGAAAGAGCGAAACGTAAACAGATTGAAGTGTCATGAACGAACGAGCAAGTGCACAAGTAGGATACTTAAAACTAACTAATGTATATAGGATAGGGTGTAGGTATGACGGGGTAGCATTGCGGAATATATAATGCAGGCCCAAACAAATGTTTGAACAGTAGAGGTTGGATGTTGAAATATAGCGCGTAGACAACGAAGAGCGAAGCTAGAAGCGGGATCGGATAGCGTAATGTGTATAGCGTAGCAAAACTTGGGAGACATGATGGTGAGCGAGTAGGGTAGGTGGAATGTGAGTATGATGTTGCGGTAGTATATGAATAGCAAGATACATTTCCAATCCGATTCCACTGGTTGAGGTATTGGATGTGAATAGGGATGTTGTGTAGACGTAGGCGAAGCCGACAACAAAGGTAGGTGCGATCTGGGCTGTTTTTGGAATGGGAGGAGATCCAGCCTTGGCAAGGAAGAATGTGAATATAGATACAGTGAACGCAAATGCAAATGCAAGGATTGGTATGTCATGTTATACAAGTGTCGGCATGGCCCAACGGAGAGTGCGTGAAGGTGGACACGAAGCGGCATTTTGCACCATCGGCAAAGGAAGGGAAGTAGAGAAGAGTGGAGCGTATTTGACGCGTTATTACAACCAACGTCTTGACGCGTCGTGTCTGCGTCGAACAGGCCCCTCCGCTTCCCCAACTTCTCCAGCTTCGAATCATGAAAGACTCAAAAATCTGCCAATATTATCCACAATCACATCGGGATGACTAACGGTCAAATCATGTCCTGCGCCTTCAATGGTCACAATCTCGGAATGACAGCCTGATTCCACGACGAGGGATTGGATTTCCGAGGCGTACTTGTATGGGACTGTGTTGTCTCTTGTGCCCTGTAGAGTTCGGAAAAAAGGGAAATAGGGTGAATAATCCGTCAGTGAACAACATTGACAGCGGGAACAAGCGGGAAGAAGTGTACATGTGAACGGGAGAAGTCAATAGGACACGTACATGGATAATCAGCAGGCGTCTGTTATCCCAAACATCATTCATAAAGCTGTCTTCCTCTCCCCTAACCGGTCCATCACGCAAACTTGACGATATCGCTGCATTGTACCCCGGTAAATGAGCTGATTGAAGTCGCACGATCTATACCAGCAGATGTCATTTAGACACTGAAAACGAAAACGAACACCCCATTTTTAGCGCTTACCTCTTGTATGGGGTTGACAGGCTTATCAGAAGTCTCGTTTGCCGAGTCTGTCAGTCGCTGGATGAATTTCTACAGTGCGTCAGCGGAAACGTCATAAGCTGGGATAACAATCTTCTACTCACTCTCGCAATCCAACTCGATGTGAGCGTCTGTATTAGCGGAGACGACATGACCTTGGTTGTCCGGGAAAGATCCGAGGTCTAGGCAAAGATAAACCAGTCAACAGATGGAAAATCCCGTACGTCCCTTGCATTGTACCACGTACCTTGATAAGTCCAGCAGAAGCCAACACAACGACTTTATCTTGCACAAGTTCCGGAAAGTTTACCGTGAATGCGGCGGCCAATGCGCCACCCTATCAGAAAGTGAACATTGCGTGAGCCAAATATACATCTTCCTTCTCGACCATGCGAACAACCGCGCAGAACTGAAATAGACGGACTAACCATGGATACACCAACGAGATATGCTTTTTCCCACTTGACGTGTTGCATCAACAAAGCAAGCTGGGTCACGTATAGCGTTGTATCGTATGTCGTCTGAGGAGCGTCCGAGTATCCACGGCCGTACAAATCTGCAGCACCAAGGTTAGCTTTAAAGTACATAGACGCGACACACGCAAAAGACCGCAGCCCGCAGTAGTACACGCACCATAAAGCAAAACACGGTACCCACGCGCAGCCAACCTCGGCGCGACATCTTTCCAAATCAAAGCAGGAATTGAAAGTCCATGTATGAGCACAATCTACAAAGTGTGCCAAGAGTAGTTTAGACCATACTTCTGATTGGCAGAAGCAGAAAACGCACCTTTTTACCGTCTTCGGGGCCCAACATCCAATACTTGACCTAGATGTCCAAAATTGGAAAAATCATTGTCAGGATCACGCAACTTTTTTATTCGTTGAGTACAGCGACGTCGAGACGCACCTTGCCATAGGGAAAACGTGCATATCCTCCTTCTCCATAGATATCCTCAGGATAGACAGACCACGACTTGGCTTGTTTGGGAAGACTCGCAAGACTCGGAGATACTTGAATAGACTCTGGTCGGTTAGGGAATGCGGCAAGGAAATAAGAAGTCAACAAAAGCGGGGGGAGTATGAGGAGGGCATATGTGAGGCAGTGAAAAGCCGACGGTCTCGAAGCCGCGGTCATTGGAGAGCGTGTTGAAAGGAAAGGAGGGACGGACGTGGTGGGTTGATTCCAAAAACAGAGGTACATTCGAGGATTTTTTTGGGACACGGAAATACACACACGTGAGAGTTACATACTGCACCGCCACCGTGCCTTTTTGTATTCTGATACATTCTCGCTACCTCGCTGCGTTCTACGGCGTCCCGATGGACAAGGAACTCGAGTCTGCTGCTGTGGTCTACACTGTCATATGGGAGCTTTAGTCTCTCTCAACGGGAACGAAGTGGGACACGTCCGGCCCCGAAATACCCTAGAATCATGAATACCTTCGATCATAGAAGAGCGCCCATACATGTCGTCACCAACTTGCTGCTGTGTTACACTCATGATACTTCATCTTGTACAAACCCATCCTTTTGCATCGTACGATACTCAAAACCTACGGTAAGAAGAACCTTGGAGTGGGGTAAAGTACCGCGATCATCAGCTTCTGCCCCAAATAATAACGCCCGCTCAATCGGCGCCAATGGCTCATTGAGACCACTCCGGTACGTTAGCCTGTACTTAACACGAGACTCCGTCCGCTAAGTATAGTTCAACGCAAGAAAGTAAACTCACCATAACCATCTATCTCCAATGCCTCCGTACTAGTATCCCTTTATATTCGATCCATTCACAGGTATGGCCGGCGCCATCGCTACTATTACAAGTCCTCCAAGTTCGAGCGGTGTTTAAGGCCTAGTTAGTGATGTGGAATGCGTTGGTGTCAGCCTCTTCAAGGATTCGGGCTGGGCTCGAGCAGAAAAAGAATTAATTACCTCGGGAGGTGACGATGACAGTGGTACATCAAAACATGCGTCTTCCCTCCACAAAGGATGGAGCTTAGATCCCGGCGGAAGTGTATCATCGGATTTATCCCGTATGATCCTACTATGAACGAGGGTCGGCCCTTTGGCCCCCGAAGCATGTATTTGCATCAAGGATTGATCTAATACAACTCGATTTCTTGTCCCGGTACCGTGACAATCAGCAAAATCCAAGTCGTAATTGACAGATAAACATCGTTTTCTGTCAGGCCATTATTGAATGAAAACAAAAAAATTGCCAGTACAACATACAAAATTCAATGGGGAACAATTCTTTTCAAATTGCGCAGCGCTATAAGTAACTTCACCTTGTTTGCAGGTTTCATTGGTTAAGGGAAAATTTTCTGGGCATCGACGTTCAGGGTCCTAAAACAATCGTTCTGCCGTTTTGAGTAACAAGCATAAGGATTATAAAGAGCCCGAGGTTCTGTTGCTCATGAGGGATTGTATCTCGAGCCAGAGTCTCGACCTAAAATCAAAGGATAGGATACACCGTTAAGTTATTTCCTGTATTATCTCAATCCTACACGGTATCTTCCTCCCCATCCAGAAAAACAAGGGCCCCCGCAAACAAATCTCACAAGAGGGGAATGGATCAATTCTGAAAGATCATCAAGCATGCGAGACATGGTCTCCAAGGTCCATGAAAAGTTGCACACCCGAGGAGCATTGATACGGCCTCCAGAATACATTGAAGTCATACATATCCGCCACATCCAAAATAGATACCGTGACAATGTTTCTTGAAATCAAAAATCCATCAATCTATGCATGCCTGGAGTCTGGAGTAGAACAACATTGAGAAAATGTCTCAAGAGAGAGAAGACTTCTTCACCTCTGGTGGTTGAAAACGATACACTTCCTTCCCATTCAGCTCTAAAATATGGGGCCTCCCACAGTATATCACGAACACCTCGCATGCTGGCGGTAACTTAGCATTGGGATCAATTCCATACGATGCAGGATCCTGAAGTTTGCGAGCGAGCTGGAGATCTAAAGTGGACCGTACGTGAAAATTGTATTCCATGAGCAATCGTACGCCTGGAGGCGTGTTGATGCGTTCACCAGATTGGTCGATAAAGTCGAAGTTGTAATAGCCATCCTTTCCTAAACAATGAGAGAGCCAATAGCGGATGCCGAATCCGAGATGGGTAGGTAGGTCTGGATGGCATCGGGTTGGGGTTCGACCTCGGGCGCGTGCTACAGGACATAATGTACCTACTAGCAGCTGGTATTTGGAGACAAGTATACTTACAACTTCATGCGTCTCTCGTATTACCCGGTCGAAATCTTCAAGACTTGTAATTTGCGGAGTACCGGGAGGTAATTGGTCAGCAGGAGTGTTTGACGACATGCTGATAAAATACTCCGTCACTTCTCGTGGCAGTGAAGAGTAATAGTCGATTTGTTCTTGCGAGTACTGGAAGCGCATGATGATGTTGAATGAGAACAACAAAAGGCGTCGGAGTTGAATTAAAAGAAAGTCACGTTCGCGCCGAGATAGCCGCGTCCAGATCATGATTGCGAAAACCTCGTCCAAAGAGCTATTTCAGGGCAATTTGATCGACGAAAAGAACACCACAAAAATCCTTGACAGTTTAACAAGTATTTGCTTTCACAGCAATAAACGGAACTCATACAAGGATGTCGCCTCCACTGTCAAGTTGTACAACTATATCTTTTGCGTCGCACACTTGAAAGATACTTGGGGTGCCAGTGGCCGGGCAATCATACCCTAAAACTCTACAATAATAACTCCCGCTTAATTGGCGTCAATAACTGATAGCTTTCTAGAAATTGATAGTTTCCCCTGGAGAATAGGCAAAAACACTGAGTCAAGGCTTTGTAATGCCTCACTGAGTACACCAGAACTGCATTTACCAAAAAAGCCTGTCTGACTGATTGACATGACAACTGGAAATTTGATCCCAAAACACCGCCATGAGAAATCAATAATCAAATGTGAGAGTAACTGGACAAAGCTTGAAACTTGAGTAGTAGACAAAATGAAAACATTGCTCCCTATAATAATTTTTTCTGGATTATGTCGGGTTTATGCGTACACCACTTAATCAGGGTCGGGTTTGTCCGATAGCCCTGAACCTTAATTCTCAACAGGATGAATTGCAGGTCACATGCATTTGCAATGCGTTCCACATCATTTTCCGAGCTTATATTGTGACGCTGGTCACGGAGCTGCAGATAATGGCTAAACAGGACCTTTTTAATAGGACCCAACAAAGCAGTTTTGTTAACACTAATGTGACTACTGTGGCTGGAGATGTCAACAATTATTATCCTACTGGTGAGCATTTAAACGGTATGTTCAGGATTCAAAACTAACTCTTGCTCAGACAACTTGAAAATGGAGAGCAAGTCCAAGGTAAATAGATAAAATCATAGTTTCTTGATTACATTGATTTAGTTAATTACACACAGGAAATAACAGCTGAGTATGCATTTTTAATCATCGATAGAATATTTTATGCTGAAAATTTAGCCTGAACAGTGCCATTGCAATTGCTACACCTGCTGTTCCAAAAATTTTCACTGGAAGAGAACAACTTGTGAATCAGGGCACTGTCATTTTATGTAAAAACAATCCGGCATATCTAGCAATACTGGGAGCCGGAGGAATAGGCAAAACATCGATAGCACTTCATATCACCAAAGCAGAACCTATCAAAAAGAAGTTGGTGATAGGAACTATTTCTTACCCTGTGATCTTTTTGAAGATGCAGAAGGTCTTGTGCAAGGAATGATTCATGTTTTGAAATTGTCAACACGGGATGGCAAGAGTAAACATGATGTTATTTTTGGGTACCTCAACGGAATCAACCAGGACCTACTAATCACACTGGATAATTTTGAAACACCCTGGAACTACAAAGACTCCAGAACTGACATTAAAAATATTCTGGAGAGGATAGCAGAATTTGAAAGAGTGTCTATCATTGTTACAATGCGAGGATCTGATGGACCAGGTGATATTTCATGGGAAAGTCTTGGAGATTCTCAAGGCATTCCAACATTATCACCAACTGCTGCAAAAGAGGCATTTAAAGCATTTGTTGGTACAAGAGTAAACAGCATAGACAGCTCTGGGCAGAAAGTGGATTTGCTAATGGCTCAATTGGAGTGTGTCCCCCTGGCTATCAGACTTAGTGCTTGTCACGCTAAGAAAATTGGTCTTGATGCATTACTCCGCATGTGGGAGAACAAAAAGACATCAGCATTATCCGAGTCTGGGACAGAACCAGGTAGATTAACTAGTGTTGATTTCTTTATAGATCTCTCAGTGCAGTTGCTCAAAGATAATATCAAAGCACAGGAACTTCTTTCAGCCATATCATTTCTGCCAAATGGGATACCTTTCTGGGTGGAAAATTTAAATAAAATGTTCTTTAATGATGAAGATTGGGATGCAGAAGTATCATTATTACTTGAAAGCTCACTGGTCTATAGTCAAAATGATGGCCTAAGAACATTGGCACCAGTGAGGGAACACATCCAAAAACAGTACCTGGTCCAGGAAAATCAACTTAATGGACTGGAATCATTTTATTTGGGCTTTCTAGGAGACTTGCCACCAAATAAGATGCAGGCTCAAATTTTAGTAGAGCCTCACATCCACAATATTGAGAAAGTGTTTAAACAGCAAATATTTAAAGAAGATTCCCAGACATCATGCATAAAAATGGTCAATATTCTTGCTAAATTTACCAAATTTTATTCTGTTTCTGTTGGTCTGATTAGTGGCATTCTACAATATCAAACAGATATAACCTGGGATGAGAGAATTGATTTACAGATAATGTTAGCAAACCAGTTACATTTTATGGGTAAACACAAAGAAGCAGAAGAAAGGATCTCTGCTGTACAAAATGATTTGATGAGAAATTCTACTCAAGAGGACAATATATCTGCTACTAGAGCAGATATATTAGGAAGATGCTTTCAAGTTCTTAGAGACATTTATTATTTTCAAAGCCAGTATAATAATGCCAAGACCATGTGTACAGAAGCTCAAAAGTATTTTAAAAAGAGTGGGAATCAATTAGGGCAAGCTGACTGCTTGTGGTCACTAGGAGAAATTTTTCTTTTACAGTCCTCGTATGAAAATGCAGCTCAGTTGTTTGTTGAGGCTCAACAAACATTCAAAGTTATCGAAAACATTTTAGGAGATGTAAAATGTCACAAAAGACTTGCAGATATTTATCGAATGCAGAACAGATATGATAAGGCAATTCAAATGTTATCTGATGCACAAGACCAATTTCAAATTATTGGTGATCAGCTGGGGACTGCCCAGTGTCTCTGGAGTCTTGGAGACATTTATCGAATGCAGAACAGATATGATGAAGCAATTCAAATGCTTTCCGATGCTCAAAACCAATTTCAAGCCATTGGGCACCAGTTAGGGGTTGCCCAATGCCTAAGAAACCTTGGAGACATTTATGAAATGCAGAATAAATATGATGAGGCAATTCAAATGGTGTCTGATGCTCAAAGCCAATTTCAAACTATTGGTGATCAGCTAGGGGCTACTCAATGTCTTCAAAACCTTGGAAATATTTATGGAATGCAGAATAGATATGATGAAGCAATACAAATGGTGTCTGATGCTCAAAACCAATTCCACAGGATTGGTCACCAACTGGGTGCTGCCCAATGTCTCCAGAATCTTGGGGAGATATATAGGATGCAGAACAAATATGATGAAGCAATTAAATTGCTGTCTGATGCTCAAAATCAATTTCAGAGTATTGGTGATGAGCTGGGGACTGCTCAATGCCTAAGGAGCCTTGGAGACATTTATGAAATGCAGAATAAATATGATGAAGCCATTCAAATGCTTTCCGATGCCCAAGACAAATTTCAAACTGTTGATGATCAGCTGGGAGCTGCCCAGTGTCTGAGGAGTCTTGGAGAGATATTGATGAAACAGAATCACCATTCTCGGGCTATTAAAATGTTCTCAGAGGCTCAAGGCCAATTTCAGATTATTGGAAGGATTGTAGATTCTGCATGGTGCCTTCAACATTTTGGTATCACTTATAGAAACTGGGCAAAATATACAGAGGCTGAGAAAGCATTTACTGATGCTTTGGAGCTTTTCAAAAAGTACCCCTCAGAAAAATATTACATTGGATATACTTTGTTAAACTTTGGACACCTCTTTAAAGATGTTCAGGTGTTTTCAGAAGCTAGGAAGAAATATAAAGAAGCAAAAGAAACTTTTGAGTCTCATGGTCATCTACAGCAACAGGTGGTGCTTTGTCACGATGCCCTTGCGGAGCTTAATGCATTAGAGGTTCAAAGTTAAAACCTTTGTTTATCAATGATTCAGTCTATGCCTGTCTATATTTGGGAATATTGCGCAGTTTTTGTATTTTTAAGATTCATTCTATAGTTTCTGTTATGATTTGTATTAAGAAATGTAGTAGAATAAATAACATGAGTTCTTCATTCAAGTCAATAGATGAAATGTAAGTATCAAAATCCCGATATTTTTCGAATTTTTTGTGGAGATTTTTGACATTTATTTTCGATCAAATGCTCGTTAAACTCTATAAACCCACAGAAACCCGTCTTTCCAAGTTTTCGCATGATTAAAACATTGTCCGAGTCTATAACAAAGCTTTGAGGATTCCAAATCGCCAAGAACCCTGAAAACTTCAGAAAGCAACAGGGGTTCCTACTGCGACTGATTGACAAGAGAGCGAAGCAAGTCCCTACAGAATTATGAATACACCCTCGATCACAGAAGAGCGCTTATGAATGTCGTCACTAACTTGTTGCTGTATTACATTAACAACTTCATCTTGTACAAACTATATCTTTTTGCATCATACGGTACTCGAAAAATCTACGGTAAGAACCTTGGAGTGGGACAAAGTACCACGATCCTCAGCTTCCGCTAAGACTCTACAACAATAACGCCCACTCAATTCGCGCCAATAAACTGATACAAAATCCTCCGAACCAACCCCGACAAATGTTGCGGATCATTTTGGTATGTGCTCTGTCAACCACCATCCTCCGTCAACACAAAACAAAGAAAACAAAAGAAAGAAAGCATCTCACCATAACCATCCCCATCCCCAACGCCATCAACCACGCCTCTCCATACTTGAGTCCTCTAACCCCAGTCGCCTTGCCCACCTTTCCAGTAGCTATAACCCACGCGCTCTCCAACCCTTTTGGCAAGACATACATCGCCAACTCGACTCTTCTCCTCTTCTCCTCTATGAACAAGGCAAGACCGGCTAGGAAACCTGGGAACCAGAATGCCCATTTGGATATGAAGAGCGCATCTATTACGGATTTGGGGATTTTTTGGACGAGCGAGTAGACGGGAGAGTCGGGTGTGAGTGTGGTGAGGTAGTCGTGGAATTGGTGGTTGAAGCAGTTGAAACCTACAGAGTGTGTCGATCAGAACCCTTCATTTATACCCGAAGCGAAACGAAATGAAAGACCCACTCTGATAAATAACAACAAAAACCCCCAAAAACGCACTACTCCTACCCGTCCCCACAAACGACCTCAACAACTGCCTCCACGGGTTCCTCATAAACGACTTGCTCTTGAAAAGCACAGGCGGGATGAAATGTAACGCTCCGTATATAGGCAACATCCATTTAAAGACTCTCCAAAACCTATCAACTGGGACTTCCAAACACGAGCTTTGCATGGGATGCACGGCGGCACAGGGACCGTACTTGGGTAGGTTGGGGAGTTGACCGTTGGGGAAGAAGGGCATGTATTTTTCACCAGCTTCTTTGAGTTGGAGGAGGTAGGTTTGGTTGGAGGGGGTTATGTCCTGGAGAGAATGTTTTAGGTGCATGTGGAGTGTAAAAGGTGACTGAAGGAAGCGCGTACGGGTCTGTTTAGAATGTTGTTGATATCCTTCATACTAAATGTCCCCAGTCGTGCGAGGTCGTGGTTCATGTTGACTGCTGCATTTGGGACTTTGGCTGCGTTGCTCACCCTGCATCGCGAGTGAGGCTAGGAAGAATCTTGGACATGGAATACGTACCATAGCCTATAGCCTTTTGGTAATGAATCTGGCCTCAAAAGCCACGCATACATGATTTGGCCGCAGCTAGTCGTAGCATTTGAATCAGTATTATCACTATAAACACGTTGCGAAAGACTCACACCAAAGAAAACAACAACACATCACCATTCGGTATCGAAATACCACCTCTCTCGCTCCAAAAGTTGAATGTACCTTGCAAGCCACTGCAAAAGCGTAGAATAAGCCATATGTCTGAGAACATGGAAAAAGGCTCCGCACCGAACAAACAGCTGCTGAGCTATCGTCACTCTCCTCCCCTTCTTCTCCCACATGATACCCAAACCACCCGCTATAGCGCCTGCGAGAGCTGCATGCCATCGCTTTGTCTTTTTTCGGACCAGGATTCGTTGAGCTTGAGTAGATAGAGACAGTCTTTGAGTACGTTGCCGGTGTAATTTGGGGACCTGCGGTAGAGTGAGACTAGTCGCAAAGTCGAGTTCTGGACGTACCTGCATGTAATCCTGCGCCTTGTGACCAGGGTCTATAGGTGTAGGAGGTATAGACACATCCAAAGTCGCCCCAGGGAAATCTTCCTCATCTCCGTCCTCGAATGCATCCGAGTACTCTTTTGGGTGTTTGGACGGAACGAGCAGAGGTAAAGCATTCAAGAGAAACTTGTACAATCCGGTAAACGTCCCGAGCATCCCTGCAAACCTCCATGTATCTAATCC
Source organism: Stygiomarasmius scandens (assembly GCA_037954225.1). Taxonomy (NCBI): domain Eukaryota; kingdom Fungi; phylum Basidiomycota; class Agaricomycetes; order Agaricales; family Campanellaceae; genus Stygiomarasmius; species Stygiomarasmius scandens. The sequence continues at coordinate 102,338 of JBANRG010000048.1, forward strand.
AAAGATTGCGCGTCGGATGAGTGCAACGCGTTCGTGCCTATTAAAAAGCGATATGAGTGAACTATACTATTAGTGCAGGGCCCTGTACACACCTCGGTAAAGACCTCAGCCTAAAAAGCGCTAAAACGAGATTAAAACATGCCCGAATACCAAACGCCAACGACGCAGCCCCTGGAGAGAAAAGTCATCAGTGATCCAGCGTCAAAGAACATCAATTCAGCACTCACTAAACCCTCCCTTGATAGCCCACCTCACACATTCCTCCAAATCCTCCAACTCGACGACAGGCTCCCCTCTATCCCTCCAAACCATCTTCCTCGCCTCTTTCAATGTCTCTCTTCTATTCGCCAACACATACCTCAACCTCTCTTGTGAATTCGCTAACGCTACTAGATTTTCGAAAGATGCCATGGCTCGACGGATACTCGCTGGAGACGGTGTTACTGGGGTGAAATCTGCTCCGTCTATACTTGTATGACGAGGGGAACCAGGGGGTGTTTCATCGTTACTGCCTGGAGCTGTCGTGTAGGGAGTTGTACCGTCGCCTAGGACTGAGAGGGAGAGGAGGGGACTTGACATGAGTCTTGGTCTCGGACCTTGCGATCGAGCGGGTATAACAAAGACTTTGGGGTATGGGGTCAAAACCAATCCAAAGATGGGAGTGCTTTCGGGACCGTGTAAACGCGTCAATAGCCGGTTTACTTTCCTCGTGTTTTTCACTCTGGTTACTACTACTTGGTTGGCGTCTAATAGTAAAAGTTCTTATAGCTCCAACAACGGATATCCGCCTCCGCACTACTTCCACAATCCCATCCTTCTCCCAACTTCATCCTCGACAAAATCCATTCCTGGCTTATTCTGTTCATACATCAAAGACGGTTCTGGATGATCCCAGACCTCTCGTCGAACAATCGAAATAGCTCGGCCGTTGTCCTTGGAAGAACCTAGCACCGACTAGATCCAAAATCAGCGATGTTCCGCGGCAGAAGTAAAAGTACTCGCAATCATTTTCTCGGCAACAAAATCGACAGAACTAAACATATGTTCACCAAGCAGTTCCACAAAATCTGGGGGCGCAATCGGCGTGACTAGACCCCCGACATCGTCAAAAACCAGACCAACTAGTTAAAAGAAGAATACTTGCCAACGACATTTGGTGAAACTGTCAAAGATTTCCCTTAGCACTCGGCATCAGACGTAGTCCAGCAGAAAACACTTACCCATATTAACCGTAACTCCCTTGTCCCCATAATACCTCGCCAAGCCCCTCACAAAGTTAACCACTCCCGCCTTCGCCGCCGCGTACATTGGCATACTCTTACACGACCAATATCCATACACCGAAGCCGTCATGACCAGCTTTCCTCTAAACCCTGTCCGGGGGTTGGGTTTCTGTCGCTCGAATACTTGAAACGCCAGAGCAGCGGTGTTTAACTGACCGTTAAGGCTGACGTCTAGAGTTTTCGTGTCGGGTTCGATTATCGCGCGGGAGGAAGCGGTCGAGGGATCAAAGGGTGGAAGCCATGGGTGTTCAGCTATGCCTGCGTTCGCAAAGACTACAAAAATACAAGTAAAGTTTGAAAGTGCGTAGAGGAGAATGGCATTACAGTAATCCACCCTTCCAAAAGCTTCTTTGCCCAATTCATATGCTGCCAATTGGTCCTTGAAACAAGTCGTGTCGGCCTTGACTGCGATTGCAACCCTAGCAAAGATATTTTAGTTTCGCAAAACAACGAACGGGTCTGAACACACTTCTTGCCCGCTTTCTCATTCAGCTCTGTCGCTGCTTTTTTGCATCCTTCCTCGTTTATGTCAAGCATAATTACAGATTCTCTTCGTAGAAAATCGTCATTTCAAGTTAATTAAAAGAATATTGTCAACATACCCTCGATTAACGAGTGCCTTGCTCACAGCAAGTCCGATGCCTTTCGCACGTCAGGGAATCAATGTCAAACTTTGAAAAGGACTCACCAGAAGCAGCACCCGTCACAAAGGCAACATCTCCCTCTATGTCCGGCAACAAAGTAGCAGGTTCTAACATGTCGAGCTTGGAACGAATCTGGTGCTTGGCATTTCATCCCTCCAAAGGATCCACTTAAATACGTCCATCTCAGTGGAATACTCCCGCGACCGGGATTAGTATCCGGGTGATTTGCCAGTTAAAGCCATGATAAAGGGCACGTATCTTTTCGTGCACTGAAGTACTATCGGTCTGCAATGAATACGGTTTGGGTTCGCCAAAACCCCATTTGGAATGAACAACTGACAGGTCTGATTAAGCTTGACCGAGCCCGATACAAACCTGATTGGTTGGAGTTTGATAACGGATGGTATTGGGTTGATAAACATGAAGACGTTACTTGGTTTAATATACAATACTCTGGTGTTATTTGATCATAGAAATGAAAATGGTAAACGTGTGAACAGCTGGTTTGCATTTCCTCGTGTTTTTCATTCTGGTTTACTACTACTTGGATTAGCATCTAGAGACTCTTACACCCACTACTTCCACAATCCCATCCTTCTCCCAACTTCATCCTCGATAATATCCATCCCTGGTTTATTCTTTTCATACATCTCAGATGACTCTGGATGATCCCAAACTTCTTGTCGAACAATCGAAATGGCTCGACCGTTATCTTTGGAAGAGCCTAATACCGACTAGATCCTCTGCTGTCAGTAATGTTCGCTGCTAGAACAGGGTATACTCACAATCATCTGCTCGGCAACAAACTCAACAGGACAAAGCATATCTTCGGTGAATACCTCCATGAAATCCGGAGGAACGATTGACGTGGCTACATAACCTTTGTCAAGATTATTCAAGAAATTTGCAAATGTACGTACCAGCCATGTTCGGTGCAACTATAAAAAATCTTCCTCAACACTCTCCTTGACATGCGGTACAACAAAAACACTCACTTAGATTAATTGTAACCCCCTTATCCGCATAATACCGAGCCATACTCCTCATAAAATTGACCACTCCCGCTTTCGACGCCGTATACATCGGCATACTCATACATGGCCAATACCCATACACCGAAGCTGTCATGACTAGCTTTCCTCTAAAACCCGTCCGGGGATTTGGTTCTTGTCTTTCGAATACTTGAAAAGCCAATGCAGCGGTCTTCAATTGGCCGTCGAGGTTAATATCTAGAGTCTTCGTGTCGGGTTCGGTTATTGGACGGGAGGAAGCTGTCGATGGGTCGAAGGGCGGGAGCCAAGGATGTTCGGCTATGCCTGCATTTGCAAAGACTGCGGGTCTGAGATGAGAGTTTTGGACTTGGAGAAGTTTAATGCATTACAATAGTCCACTCTTCCAAAAGTTTCCTTGCCCAATTCATATGCAGCCAATTGATCCTTGAAGGAAGTCGTGTCGGCCTTGATTGCGATTGCAACCCTAGAAGGGACGCGTCAGCTTCGTACGATCTTGAACGATGGGTGTGTCTGAACATACGTCTTGCCTGCTTTCTCATTGAATTCCGCTACTATTTTCTTGCATCCTTCTTCGTTGATATCGAGCATGATTACAGATGCTCTACATAGTTGAAAATTATTATTTCTATTTCAAGTCTATCTAATAGATTGAGATTAACATACCCTCGATTGACGAGCTCCTTGCTCACAGCAAGTCCGAAACCTGTTGCAAAAGGTATCAGCACTCAAGACCAGCATCAAACTTTGGAAAGTACTCACCAGATGCAGCACCCGTTACAAAAGCTACATCTCCCTCTATGTTTGGTAGCAAAGTGGAAACGTTAGATCCTGACATATCAAGCTGGGAATGAATCTACGACCTTTGAAAGAGTCCCTTTAAGTATCTGTGCATCCCAGCGGAACACTCGGGGTCCGGATGTTACACTAGCCAAATATCTACATGATGGAAGCATATCTTCTGTCATGCGCTAAAGTATCATTGGTCTGCAATGAATAGGGCTAGTGTGGATAACAGGTCAAGCGGTCAGGACCATGCTCGATGTCAAAGCTATGATATTATCAGGGCACAAAACTTCCTAATTATCCGGGAACAGCTGGATTAATGTCGATATTGAGGAAGAACTTGACTTGTTCACGGTCGTTCCTAGCTTGGAGTATTGGTTGCGATCCAGCGGAGGCCAGAGTATTGTCCGAGTCGATGTATAACTGAGCACTCAGGTCCAATGGGCCAAACAATGCGATAGGGGCTACTTATTCTTTTCCAACTACACTCCCACCATCATGTTGAGCCGGGAGCCAGCGTCCGAAGAGCGCAAGCTAGGGAAACTAAACATAAAGATATCAAAGAATGTGTTACAATGATGTGCCAACTCATGTCGCAAAGCATGAATTTTCTGGTGCAATCGACTCATTTTTGATTGCGTCCAGTGGGTCTGATCGTCGATTTGTTGGTGAGCCTCGTGATTCTGTTCTATTCATAACGACTTGTTGGGGTCATTTTGCACGTTAGATGAACTTACATCTATCCATGCCAGGCTGTGCAATCTGTATCACAAGTAGATTGAAATGACTTTCTTTCTACTATGTGGTGGGCTCCGGCGGCATAAATTTAGGTTCTCGTACGTCCTTGTTTCACTGATCCGCACGAACGAAATCTGAATTTTTGTACGGCTAACGGCCCCCGACATCAACGAGTACTTCGAACCAGAGGAACTGATCTTCAAGTATTGACTTACATATGTACAATGATGACACTATCTATTTTGCTAGCGCCAACCTCCTATCAACTTCGTCGTCAATCGTGCCCATGATAAATTTGTTCTTCTCTGCCATGCAAGTTTCTTGAGGATGGTCCCAGACTTCTCTTCCAACAATCGAAATTGCTCGACCGTTATCCTTAGAAGAACCCAATACTGACTAGAATTCATGTCGGTCGATGATCCATGACCAAGTTGAAAAAAACTCACGATCATTTGTTCGACAACAAGTTCAACGGGACAAATATTGTCATCGCTGAAAAGATCCAAAAAACCTGGTGGAACTGAAGCAGTAGCTAAGCGGAAACAGTCAAAAAGAAGTTAGCTATTTGGCAGCACAATTTTCATACCCGTTATGCTCGGTGCAACTGTGACAATAATATATCAGTTCTACTCGACAGAACAACAGAGAAACTCACCTAAATTAACCGTGATCCCCTTATTCTCATAAAACTCCGCCATACTCCTCACGAAATTGACAATTCCCGCTTTCGATGCCGCATACAGAGGCAGATTTCTAGACGGCCAGTATCCCAAGACCGAAGCCGTCATGACCAACTTTCCTCGGAACCCGTTTCGAGGATTTGGCTCCTGACGCTCAAATACCTGGAAGGCAAGAGCGGCAGTGTTGAGCTGACCGACGAGGTTAATTTCGAGGGTTTTTGTGTTGGGTTTGGTTATCGGACGAGAGGAAGAGGTGGAAGGATCAAAGTTTGGAAGCCAAGGGTCTTCGTTTATTCCCGCATTTGCGAAAACTGCGAGGGACTGGAGTAAATTATTGAATATGATTAGCAGTGGTCTTACAATAATCAATCCTTCCAAAAGCTTTCTTCCCCAATTCACACGCTGTCAGTTGATCCTCGAAGCATCTCGTATCAACTTTGGCCGAAATTGCAACACTGAGAAAAACCATATCAGCTCTTGGCACACGCGAAGCAGAAGTGACTCAGACCCACATCTTGCCCGTCTTCTCGTTAAGCTCTGAAGCTGCCTTGCGACATTCCTCTTCATTAATGTCAACCATGATCACCAGGACACTATATGCAGCGGTCCCATCATTAACTTAGCATCAGCTGCTGGATGCGCTCCGACACGTACCCACGAGAAACAAGCTCCTTGCTTACAGCCAATCCAAAGCCTGAGGCCGGCAAGAGTAGCTTCAATGACCAAATCAAGAGCAGAGTACTCACCGGAAGCTGCACCTGTAACGAAAGCCACATCACCCTCTATTTCTGGTAGTCTACTGCTCTCAAGCACTCTCGACATGGTGGGTGTAAGTTGGAATTGGTTTGGGTTATCGTTAAAGTGCAGTCGAGTACATATGAGCAAGCCAAAAATGCACCTCTATGTACCTGGGTCAGATTTTTCATTGTAACTCGGATACGACATGTCAAAGATAAGCCACGTAAAAAGTCAAAAGCCACTTCCGGGAGCTACCTGTAATACTCGGAGGTATCCATTGGACTCCTGGGACATCCGATGGATGGTCCATACAATACCATGATCTAGAAACCGCCGAAGAACAGTCGTGGGATTGACACGTTTTGCTTTTTCTCACCTCGGTGTCGTGGATACCTGGAAGGTAAGAGGATCAAATCGTCATTAATTCCTTGACATTTAGGAGGCAAACCACCACAATATCAATAAACTTGAACCATTCTCCACCACCGAAAACCTATCGCCTAGTTCTCATTCTTCTGCCAGAATCATATCTATTCCCATAACCCCATTTGTCTCCCATACACCGTCTCCATCCTTTCAAACGCTGACTTGTTTTCCTCAAACATATACGTATGCGGAGGATAATCCCATACTTCTTTTCCTGAAATTGTAATGGCTCGTCCGTTATCTTTACAAGAACCTAACACAGACTTTGTTCAATGTCAGCAACTGTCATGACTAGAGTCGTCAAAGACCTACAATCATCTGCTCAATCACTAATTCAATGGGACAGGGATTATCCGTCAAGGAAGCCATGGCTTCCGCAGGAAAAATTGGCGTCGCTGAGGATTATGCAATCAGCAATAGAAAAGATGAGTTGAAAAAAATGCCTGCACCCGTTATGTTCGGGGCAACTGCAAATTGTTTTTAGTATACATTCAAACATCGCAGCAAAAATACTCGCTCAAATTAACTGTGATGCCCTTATCGGCATAGTATCTTGCCATACTCCTCATAAAATGAACAACTCCTGCCTTTGATGTCGAATACAATGGAACACCTTTACAAGGCCAAAATCCAATAATTGAAGATGTTATAATCAATTTTCCCCGGAATCCACTTCGGGGATTTGGTTCTTGACGTTCGAATACTTGAAAGGCGAGAGCAGCCGTGTTGAGTTGACCGTTTAGGTTGACGTCAAGAGTTGTCATGTCGGGTTTAGTTATGGGACGGGAGGAAGCCGATGTGGGATCGAAGAGTGGGAGCCAAAAACGCTCGGGTATACCTGCGTTCGCGAAGACTGGGAGGCCGATCAATGGATTGCTTGCGGCGGATTCGAGAAACTGACTTACAATAATCCACCCGACCAAAAGCCTTCTTTCCCAGCTCATAAGCGGTCAACTGGTCCTCAAAACGCGTTGTATCGACCTTGACTGCTATCGCAACACTGTAAAATCTCGATGAGTGCGATAAAGCGACAGATCGATATCGACAAACATCTTGTCAGCATCCTTGTTGATGTCAGTTGCGGCTTTCTTGCAACCGTCCTCGTTGATATCGACCATGATCACAGAAGCCCTTGAACGATTTCTATAGTTAGAGTGAACAGAAAGCAGAAAGGACAGTACCCTCGAGAAACAAGCTCTTGACTGAGAAAAAGGCCAAAACCTTTAACGAAATAACAGTCAGGTCTGATTAGAATGCATAAACGGAGAACGAACGCACCAGACGCAGCACCAGTCACAAAAGCCACATCTCCCGATATCACTGGCAAAGTTGTACTTGTGGATTGAGTGGTTGTCATGTCGAAAAGAACGTACCGTGTCATGAGAGACCGCTGACCTTCTTAATATCGAAGTCTTGAGAGCAGCGCAGGTGACTCTGTTTGCGTCATAGCTTCTTTCGCATTCTGTTGACACCCGGAGCGGTGTTGCGCGAATCGCAGGCCACTCTTGAAAATTGGACCGACGATGTTGCCGCATATCAAGTTCTGCAAGTGCACGTGCCATTCCGGCGGCTCGACTAAACTACGCGCTAGGTCAGACTTTTCGCTCGTACACAGTATATATATCAAAAGAGTCTAGACTACACTGAAGCTTGAAGAACACCATTACTTGTAAGACAGGGACACAATATAACAGATACAGCTCGACTGTTTAGGGGAACAAAACGGGATAACCGTAGCCTGAAAGACAGGCTGAGTAAGAGGATCGATTCCTAGCAGTAGTTTATTACCAGTAAAACAGTTCTTCATCGATCATCATCCGAACTCTTACTCCTCGTCTACTATTCTTCCCAATTATGAATGACACCTACTCCCATAAGCCCAGTTGCCTTCCGTACTCCGTCTCCATCCTCTCAAACGCTGCTTTGTTCTCCTCGAACATGTATTCGTGGGGCGGATAATCCCATACTTCTTTTCCTGAAACCGTGATAGCTCGCCCATTGTCTTTGCAAGAACCTAGCACTGACTTTGTTCAACGTTAGTGAGCGTCACAGCCAAACCGGTCAACAACCTACAATCATTTGTTCAACTACTAATTCTATGGGACAGGGATTATCAGTCAGAAGAGCCATCAAATCTGTAGGAAAAATCGGCGTCGCTAAGAATCAAACGGTCAGTACAGAGTAACTAGGTTGGAGGAGTCTCCATACCGGTAATGTTTGGGGCAACTGCCAGCGCGACTTTCATTAGCGCACGCTCAACATAAAGGCAAAGGCAACGAAGACACTCACCCAAATTGACCGTAATACCCTTATCGGCATAATAACCCGCCGTGCTCCTCATAAAGTGCACAATTCCTGCCTTTGATGCTGAATACATTGCCACACCTTTACACGCCCAAAATCCAGTAATCGAAGCCGTAATAATCAACTTTCCTCTGAATTTGCTTCTGGGATTCGGTTCCTGGCGTTCGAACACTTGAAAGGCGAGGGCAGCCGTATTGAGCTGACCGTTGAGGTTGACGTCCAGGGTTGTCATATCGGGTTTAGCTATGGGACGGGAAGAGGCTGCGACAGGGTCGAAGGGCGGAAGCCAAAGGCGTTCCCCTATTCCTGCATTTGCGAAGACTGACTAATTAGTGGTTTGCTTAACAGTCCAAAGAGTTTAACTTACAATAGTCTACACGTCCAAAAGTTTTCTTCCCCACTTCGTAAGCAGCCAATTGATCTTCAAAACATGCTGTATCGACCTTTGCCGCTACCGCAACGCTGTAAACCCAAATTAGCGCGATGGAATCACAAATTCACACTGACGGACGTCTTGCCGGTTTTCTCATTCATCTCAGCGGCGGCCTTCTTGCATCCATCCTCGTTTATGTCGACCATGATCACGGAAGCCCTTGAATAATGTTTATGATCAAGGTGAACAGGAAGCAGAATGAAACGTACCCTCGAGAAACGAGTTCCTGACTTAGGGCAAGACCAAAACCTTCAATAAAAATGTCAATCAAACATTATCGGAGTGTACTGATAAATGAAGAATCGACGCACCGGACGCAGCACCAGTCACAAAGGCCACATCTCCCGATATCACTGGCAAGGCCGTACTCGCAGCCATCATGTCGAAAAGGGCGTACTAAGCGTATGAGAGACTGTCAAGCTTTGTACACAGCGAGAAGTCCTGATATCGGAAGTCTTGAGAGCAGCGTACAAATGATTGTTCATACTGCTTTTGTATAGCATATGTCGCCGTCCAGAACGGTGTGATAGTCAACATTAAGCGCTTTGTTCTTGAGAAACCGCAGGCGAATCGGTATTTCCCTGCCGCTGGTATCGGATTGTCCTTCAAATCGGACTAAAATTAAGCACAAGAAGTTCTGAAAGTGCCGGTAACTCGCTTTGAACGACGATGCATGTTAGAACTGGACTTCGTTTTCAACGTTGATAGGCTGCCAAGGCTAGGATCGCAGCCTGTCCATTCCAAAAGATTAATAGTTTTCGTTATACAATGGTATATGCACGATCAAGGATGATGTTATATCACCGTTTCGAGAGCCAGATGTACAAGAGGCAGGTTATGCCGAATGATAATTGCGTCATTAGCAGGATATATGGAGGACGTCAAACCCCTGCAAGTTTCTAGATAATATTCGGCATAACGGGACGCACAAATAACGATCATATAAGAACCTCTAGAAGCCTCCGTTGATGACTTGCCCAACAATATTGGAATCCGGTAGGGACAGTCAACCCAGATTGCAGGAATAATGATGCTCCCATGAGACGTTGATATCGCAGCAAAAGGTGCTACGATCCAAGATGTATAACGGCGCCGGAGTTCCGAAACGGGTAATGGAGAAAGCAGTCAAGGACAAATTGAGGATGATGGATAACATGCCAATAATTTCGCACACTTTCCATTTCTCAAAGGCCAATGAAACGAAGTCGACGAATCATTGCAAGTTCTTTGGCACTACCAGAAATAAGGGAGATGCACGCTTGAAGCCGTTGATTCGCCAAAACCGATAACAGTGCGGTAGACAACGAGAGAGACCGGTGAAGAAGAGGTCGTTGACCTACGCGTCCGTTCGGTACCGACAAGAGAGGGTCGTTGTTGATGACGAGTGGATTTTCTGCCGCGCGGAGCAACTAGTTTTGCTGAAGCAGCCGGTTGGCTGTGATAAAACCATTGTCTGGTAGGGGGGCTTGATTCCTTCGTCGAGTTAAACCTTCCATACACGCATTGAAGAAGAGAGGAGTGTTCCAACGAGGAACTGCAGAGAAAACAGTCGGAGACTCGCTATGTCAATAGCTCGTCAGAACGCGTCTTCAGTCGCGTTCAAAGCGGAAGAAACGGAAGGAAATAGCAAAAGGGGTAGAATTCCGAAATATACCTAATACGGCTGAATCTTGATTCAGTCGTCACCCAAACTCTTTCAATCTCTAATACAAGTCGTACGCCGTACAATCTTGAAGAGTCGAGAGGAAAACAGTGTTTATCGAGCTCACCGAACTCGAGACAGTGGATGAAAGGGTGCAAGAAGGATATTTTTATTTGTTTGTACCTACGACCTATTTAGGAACGATGACTAAACTATATTACCACAGACTTCGGATCCGCTTCGGAACTCTCGTACCGGGCTGGCACCAAGTCGTATCCACTGCTCGACGGTAGAGGTTGACCAGACCTCGAACGTCCCCCCGAAACGCCCGGAGCAGCTTCAGTGGGCCGAGTACTTGAGAACCTAGGCATCACATCTGTCTTCGGTAGTAATTGGAATAGCGACACATTAATGAATATAAAAATTGAAAAGAAACAGAAATGAGTACGAGCGCTAGCTGACTCTTGAAGTCAGGGAGAGTCGGAAGGAGTTATTAATGAATAGAGCGCAATCTTGAGGAGGAATCGGGACCTAGAGAGGACAGGGTAAGCTATAATAAGCAGAAGTTCCACCTGTGGTGCAGGTGACACTTCTACAGTGACCAAAACAAAATGAGTCTGTCCTCGGACTCACGAAAACGACGGAAGGTAAGGAAAAGAAGAATGAAAGAAAAACAAACGAAATTTTAAACGTCGGGAAAGAAAGTCTGAAATAAGAACAGACCCGATATTAGAAATGGAACAATGTATAGTAAGGACGAGTAAAGGAAAGCAATCGTTTCAAGAATCAGAGACCAAATCATACTCAGCAAGATAATCATCGAGCGTTGAGGACCATGGAGAAGGAGAAGAAACAAATCGAGGAGGAGGGGCGGAATCGACCAATGAGTCGATGTAAGAAGGGGGACGAATAGAAGAATGGCGCAGAGAAACAGAAACGTCATCAAGAAAAAACTGAAAGGATCTGATGTCAAGTTGATGAAGAGGCAGGCAAATAGAATCGTGCATATGTGGAGCAAAACGACAGGTAGTACAACCGCGATGAGCCCATTCAGCTTGTTGATGAAGCTGTATGACTCTAAGTTGAGCTCGTTTGTCCCTCGTCAAGCGATAGAACCAACGGATGCGAAACTCTCGGTCGACAGACCAGAAACGACCAGCCGAGGTCATCGAGAGAACTTGTTCTACAAACTTGTCCTCATATTCGCCCACCAACCAATGCTCATAGGTGTATGGACTACGAACAGATTCCCATAGCATGTCTTCTAGCGCAGTCGTTTGCTGTTTGACCAACTGTTCCGAGTTACGATGAGCGAGGTACAACTGACCCGTTCGACCGGCAGACTTCGCAACCTTGAACTTCGAGGTGATGTCCAGAAAAGAACGAATTGAGTACGTGCCCTGCACGCGTCCCTGGTATCGTAGAGGAACACCGGCACCAGAGGCAGCATAGAGAATCTCGTGATACCTCAAGTGTTCATCCCGGCGGTCGACATACAATACAAAAGGGAAAACTCGTTCTTCTCCTCCGAGAAGACAGACATCCACCTGTTCGTAAAGAAAGGTTTCAGCAACGTCCAGACGAAGAAACGAGTGCGCTGGATAGGTATCAACGCAATACTCGGGGCGATATGAACGAGTAACGTTAACAAAGGGACGGGGAACATGCGGAGCGTTGTAAAGGAGTTCTGTAGAAGGATGAAAGCCATTAGTAGTGTCAAGTGTAAAGCAGTTCAGAGGAATGTAACGGAGCGGAGCTTCGCCAGGTTCTCGCCATTCCCACCATTCCGAGATCATCCAAACGAAATCGACAGCTTCTTCGTCGTCGAGAGCAGCGAGAGCGTCTGACGGAAAACCATCATATTTGGCAAAGTCCCAAGCGGAAAGTGACTCGTAAGTGAAACGCTGCAGTCGCTCAACAGAGAAGACAGAAAGAGGCGGAGAGAGAACAATAGGCATTGTCGAGAAGTAAAGAGACCACAAGAAACCGGGGTAAGAATGAACGAAAGAAAGTGGGTGTACAAAAGCATGCAGCCTTATACCAGTCGTTGTGATCTCAGACCGATGGCGAGACCGAAATCGTCGCTCATGCGTCATCATTGACCGACGTGGACAAAGAGAAGGAGGAGAAGACAAGTAGAAGCACAAGAGATAAGGCGAGAGAAGACGAAAAGGTTCTAGACTCAGCGTGAATCTTATTCATTCCTGAGAGACACGAGGTTGTAAAGCGTTCGGGCATGCGACCGACCGAGCCGGATGGCTTCTAGGGCGTCTTGACGTGTTGTTTCCTTGACTCGAGGAGCAACAAATGATAATGAAGAGACGACGTATACATCCGCAGCCTTGACCTTGGCCTGTCTAACCTTGGGACGAGTAGGAATACGTGAGCGAAGCGTCTGGTTCTCCGGACGAAAATAAAATAGTCTTAGTCTTTGAGCGTTGACGTGTCCGTTAAGGACAGTACCATCCAATTCTCGGAGCAAGTAGGAACCATGCTCCCGTTTTTCGTGTATAACGTATGGTCCAGAATATGTCCAGTCACCTTTGTTCCCTTTGAGATTGTCGAGTTGCGACTCCCGGAGCCAGACATACATACCCTCCTCGTAGTCCTCAAAGTCGAACTTGTTGTGGTGTCTGCGGTGGAGGTCGTCAATAGCGCGTTGTCTGGAGGCTCGTATCTTCAAATAAGCTAAACGCAGGTTCGGGTCACGCCGTAGTAACTGTAATATCCTAATTGCAAGAAGGTCAGTAGTGGACGTTACCTTATCCCAGTCCAATGTTTGCCAAGTAGCTTCTGTAACGTCAAAGGAAAGAACAGGGTGAACACCGTACAAGAGATAATAGGGAGAATAACCAGTAGCCCTTGAAACTGTTATCCTCATCGCGAAAAGTGCAGCAGGAAGGTATCGGGGCCAGTTACCGATCGCGTCACCGCAAGCCTTCACTATCGCTTCTACCAGAGGAATATGAGCTCTCTCTACCGTCGCATTACCTTGAGGATGATAGGGTGTTGAAACGACGATTGTGCAATTGTATTGTGTTGATAGAAGCTCGCGTACTTCCTTTTGGAACTCGGGTCCAGCGTCCATGGAGAGAACAGGAACACAGCTAAATCTGCAAATAATCTCTTCGTAGATGAAACGGGCGACCGGTGCAGCCTTGAGGGCTTTGAGGGCTCGGGCTTCCGGCCATAGAATATTTGGTTCAAAGGCTTGGACAATGTACTTGAAACCACCGACACCATCTGGCATGTGTATACAATCAAGATTGAAATGACGCAACATAGGACTTTGCCAGGAGACGTTGTACGGGATGACCGGTATTGGTTTGATGAGTTTCTGGCATTCGATACAGGAGCGCACAAAATAGGAAACTGCATCGTACATGTTAGGCCAGTAGAATCTGTCAGAGAGATGTTTGTAAGTAGCATCACGACCTCGATGACCGGTCTCATTGTGCGCGACGGCCATGAGTTCTCCACGCCTAGGGACGTCTTCAATAACCAGCCTAGGAACTCCGTCAGAGTTCTTTCTGGGTAAGAGCCAAAGACGGTTATCCCGCATAAAGAAACGTCGGGACCGTTTAAGGAAACGAAGTTTGAGAGACTCTGTGTCACAACGAGAAGGTACGACACCGTTATTGAAGAAATCTTTCAATTCTCGCCAAAAGTCGTCTCCATCATCGTCTTTTACCTTGAACTTGTGGCCCGCATTAGCGTTAGCGCTGTTTAATGAAGAATATACTTGGAACGTCGCAAACTCTAGGGAGACGGCCTCGCCTCCAAGTGATATTGTGTCTACAGAAGTAGTGCACGTTTTCCTGGAAAGAAATTCTGGTAGTGAGCGTAGGTCATAAACTGAAACAGAGCGTAGGAGGGAACAAGATAAAAAGGAGAAGGGGGAGTCAGGATTCATAGGACCGTTAATCACGTAGTTGTCTCCAACGTATCGAACATATATCGCTGCAGAGCCTGAAATGCATGGAGGACACGAAAAGTCACGCCAGGTATCATCATAATTCGGGGAGAAACGAATGAGCAAGGAATCAAGAAGGTACTTAACGGAGAGACCCTCTGTATAAGTTTTTCGTTCTGCCGAGTTGATGACAGCGTCCAGAAAAGCGTCTTGCTCCTCCTCCGTCTCAATTGTTTCACCCGGTACATGTGGTCGTCGCGATAATCCGTCTTCTGCCTTGAAGGAGTCCGCCGGTACATGATTAGTTTCAAAGGTGAAGAGTCTGAGGTATGCAACCCAACGTAACATAGGGGCGTTCGGTACATCGTCAGGGTCTTTGATCATCTTGGCGAGCGAGATAGCGTCGTGGTCAAGGCGGAAGTGAACTCCCCAGATACGGTGTCGGAGTTCTTTGAAAGCTCGGTATAACCCATACAGCTCTGTCTTTGGTTGTCCATAGTTTTGTTCACGGTCGTTGAAGGTGCATGAGCCGAATATCGATGGTCTTTTGAGCTTGTCCCGAATCTGATAGACAACCCAGCCTGCGCCCATCCAGGAGGAATCCACGCCGACTACTACAAGTCCTTCGTCTGAATCCCGAGGTTTCCTGGTGATACATTTAGCTGCAGCGTAGTCTATGACTATAAGAACCGGTGCAGTTGAAATGCGGTGTTTGAGCTCTTCGAAAGCTTCCAAGGCATCTGTAGAAAAGAGGAATTCAGACGGGGCAGAACCATGCAAGAGAAGTGTAAGAGGCTTAGCGACTAAGGCAAAGCCTTTGATCCAGCGTCGGCCGACACCAGCGACGCCCAGAAATCCTCGGACCTCAGTCACGTTTTCCGGTATTTTCCAATCAAGAACCTTTTGAGCTTGTGCAGGACAAAGAATCCAACCTTCCAGAGAAACCACTGACCCTACTATTTTGAGACGCGCCGTTGCAACGATAGCTTTCGCTCCTGATGCTGTCACGCCTGCTAGAATAAATGACGCCAAAACGATGTCAACGTTACTGCAAAACTCCCATACAAACCTCCTGTATTCAGTATCCTCGAAGAACTCATCATTATAACGGGAGGTAGGCCCTTTGACCCCAGCGTCGTCGATGAAGGCTCTTACTAGATGTCGTACGTGGTAAAGAGCGTGGTCAATACATCTTTGAAATTCTTGGACCGAGTTAGTATACCCTTGAACCAGTGTCGTCTGCTGTTTAGCTCCAGCGGGAGAGTGGAAGGCCTGTAGAGGACGTGACTTCTTGTGTACCCGTCTGGCGTCAAATCCTGAAAACAGATCGAAAAGGCCGTATAGTGCATGTCCTAGAAAATCTTCAGCGAAATCGTTAACATTAGGAGGAAGACTAGCGTCTTGAATGGTCACGCTGTTCAACTCTTCTAAGTTGATGACCAAACGTACACCTTTCTTCTTGGCAACTGCAAACATAGCTGAGCGATAGCTTGAAGTTGTTGGCTCAAATCGTCCAGCTAGTTCACCTTTCGCGATTTCGGCGATAACGTCTTGTTCGATAGCTTTGGGTACACGTATAGGTGGACGCTGCCAGGGTGTATGCTCGATAGTTGGAATTTCGTAGTCCGGATAGAATTCGGGTGAAAAAGTGCCACGTTCGGAATGGTCGAAGGCAAAAGCCTTCTCGCGCTTGACCAAAACAAAGGCTAAAAGATCAAGTTCTTTGGTAGTAAGAAGGCCAGGCTCGACTTTGGACAACATCATCTCGAGTCGTTCCAAGGTCACCCGTTCTCCAAACTGTAAGTCCTTGTATGGCACCGGATGTCTAGGAAGCTCTAGTGGTGTAGGCGGAGGTATCGGTCTAAATTGCTGTGCCTCGGGATTGGGCATGTACGTTGGTACAGGTCGGAATTTGCGGTGAACAGGTTTGTATTTGCGTGCTGCGGCAGAAGAGAGAAAAGTTGTGTCAGAAAGTGCCCTTTCAGTCCATAGGGTATGGGAAACATTAAGAAAACCACGCCCAGTTCTCAGTGCATAATCACGTAACATATCATCATAAATAGGAGGTGGAAAAAGACAAGAAAGAGAATCAAACTCAGCGTATTCATCATTGCCCATTAAAGCTTCTAGGGACCTTCCCAGGGTAACAGGCGACGCATGGAAGGTCGAGTGCGTGCCTAATTGCGAAAAGCCGGATCCGGAAACCAGGTGTCTTCGTCGTCTTCACCATAGTTGACCGCTTGCGCGTAAGGAATGTTTTCTTCATCCTCAACTTCTTCGACACTAGCAGCTTGCCCATTCCCAGTCCCGTGATCGCATCCTTTTCGGGCAATTTCAGAAGTATTGCGAGGGTCGGTAGGGTCCGTGATATTGATGACAATCGTTGGTTTGCGTTCCTTGTCAGCATCCCTCCATAAATAGAGTTTGACGACTCCCGAACGGAAGTAGTCAATCCGGCAGGCATACCATTGTAAAAACGGTTGACCGAGTATGATGTCGTACTTGTCGCTGATCCTATAACGAGAAACAAACAGGTGATGGGGAAACGCATGGTTTCCCAGTTTAACAGGAGCATCTGTAACAACACCCGCGAGTTGCTCCGGGCCACCGTGAATCCCCTTGAGGGACCATTTCATGCCTTCGAAATCGAGAGGTAAACCGGTTTTCGAGGGTAAGTCGAAGCTAGCCAGATTCAACTCCGACCCAGTGTCAATCATAGCAGCCAGTCGTACCCCGTTTATCTCGATGTCCATCACACCTGTGACCATCGCATAGTACTTTGCCGAAGGCATAGTCGTGATCGCAGACGAATAGCGAACCATGAAGGCCGTTACCTCTTTCATATCCGCTTCAGGACTGATAGAGAGCCTCTTCGGGACTTTCTGATACGCCTTAAGCGTTTGCATTTCGGAGTCCACCCCATTGAAAGGATCAAAAGTGTTAATCAATGAAGTACTCGCCTCTCTTGGAACTTTATACTCTCTGCGCGACCGTGTCGCATCTGTAATGAGTTTCTGTAATGCCGGGCTGCTGCCTATAAGGTCTCCGAGGGAGAGAGAAATGGACTGATCGAGAACTTTGTCCAGTATAGCTTTGGTGTCAACCCGTTCCTGTAAATCGGATGTCAGAAAATATTGTTGAGAGGGTCCTATACGTTTCGTCTCATCCTTCATTTCCACGTCTGTTTTCTGACGACCGTCTCTTGAAGGTTGAGACATCCTCCATCCGTCTTCTCTGTTGATGGGGTTCTTGGGCGGCGGAATAGCAATTTTTGAGGTAGGAGGTACGACCTCAGGCACGGGGTTAGGAGTGGATACAGTTGCTGGTTTCGGTTTCGTCGTTTGTTTGCTGGAGTCAGCTTTGATTTTCCCCTTGTCCGGGCGAGCTGTAGGGTCAAAACGAATGTTTGTGTCCCTACCAGAGCGTAGAGCGGGGTCGGCGTATGTGGTATATGTTGTATCGTCGTCGCTGCTCTCTTCTGTTTCATACAATCCCACCGCAAACACGTTACCTCCCAACACGTTGCCTCGTCCGTCAGACAAGCCAACCATGTTCACCGCTGCAGACTGGTGTGGTGGAGGGTCGCGTCTGAACTCAGAACGAGTCTGCTCCCTTGTCGCTTTTTCGGCCCTAAGCATCGCTGCTACTCCACCGGGTTGCCCGTAAGGCACCCTAGGAAGTTCGCTTCCATCTTTCTTAATGTATCTCTTTCTCTCCAGGTCAAAGGTAATGAGATCTTCTCTCAGCAGCGCCGGGGTCTCCGGGCATCGCGCAGGCGAACGAGGGGAAGGATGGAACGTACCGCATATAAAACAAGAGACATCCGGTTCCGACCTGGAAGCATTAGCAGCTGAATCGTTGTTTCCTACTCCGTTCTTGGCGAGAAGTTGTAACGTCAGCTTTTCCAGTTGACGTGAGAGTGTATCCATCTCGCTACGCATGTGGTAGTTGTCCGTCGGATTCACTTGGCCGTTGGTTGTTTTCGACGAAGTCGAACGGGATGGGACACGTTGCGATTCAGATTCCTGGGTAGCCTGATTAGGACTATCCTCAGCTTCCTCATCACTATCGTCAAAGTGTACCACCGTAGACCCTTTTCGCTTCTCATCCCAGGGTTTGAAAGTGAGCGCGTTTTCGTTAAACTTCTGATAGAGGATGTCGACTGATTCTTGTATAGTCGGCGGATTATCGTTGGTGCGGTTAGCTTCCGGAACTCTATGAACAAACCAGTCTTGCAAAACTTCAGGAATCCCTGCTACAAAGTAGGTCCTAACAACTTCGTCAGTGGTCTTTTTCCTTTTAACTAGAGCTGCAGAAATAGAAAGAAATCCTTGACGGTATACATCAACTTCCGACTTGGAAGCAAATGCTGGTCTTGCATTTGTCTTCTTGCAGTACGTTTCAAGGTCGTCCAATGTATACTTCGGGGGTTCGTTGCTTGCTGAGTACAAGGCCAGGAGCGTTTCCGATGCGGTCTTCCAGGTGCGGTCCTTGGCATCTTTATCGAATTCTGGAAGGTACCGTATGACTTTCCTAACTTTTTGAGAGGAATACGTCGTGATGTAGTTGACCAGTTTGTTGTGATCGGTGATGCCAGCCCTGTACCCATGCAGGATA
This sequence comes from Stygiomarasmius scandens, assembly GCA_037954225.1. Lineage (NCBI taxonomy): Eukaryota > Fungi > Basidiomycota > Agaricomycetes > Agaricales > Campanellaceae > Stygiomarasmius > Stygiomarasmius scandens. The sequence goes on from JBANRG010000048.1 coordinate 121,552, forward strand.
ATCGCATCCAAGAATTCATCCGCGTCTTTGCCATTGAAGCTAGGGGCGCCAGCCGTCCCCGCTATGGGCATAGGAACAACTACAGTTGCAGTCGGAGTTTCGGCAGACATTTCTAGTCGGAGTCGAAGGTTGAAAAGCGTCTCGTTGCCCGGTAGAGATTCGTCTGAATCAGAATCAAGGGTGAAAGCTGACGAAAGGCTCGAAGGCGTAGACAAGGGAGTAGAGAATAAAGACGGCGAGGATGTAATCTTGACGCCTAATAAGGAGAGAAGCGTGAAATAATAGAGAAGAAAGAACAACACGTTCTTTCGAGCGAGTTTCACGGAAAACTGTACCCCCTGCGGTGGTCACCACTGAAGAAGAGAGGAGTGTTCCAACGAGGAACTGCAGAGAAAACAGTCGGAGACTCGCTATGTCAATAGCTCGTCAGAACGCGTCTTCAGTCGCGTTCAAAGCGGAAGAAACGGAAGGAAATAGCAAAAGGGGTAGAATTCCGAAATATACCTAATACGGCTGAATCTTGATTCAGTCGTCACCCAAACTCTTTCAATCTCTAATACAAGTCGTACGCCGTACAATCTTGAAGAGTCGAGAGGAAAACAGTGTTTATCGAGCTCACCGAACTCGAGACAGTGGATGAAAGGGTGCAAGAAGGATATTTTTATTTGTTTGTACCTACGACCTATTTAGGAACGATGACTAAACTATATTACCACAGACTTCGGATCCGCTTCGGAACTCTCGTACCGGGCTGGCACCAAGTCGTATCCACTGCTCGACGGTAGAGGTTGACCAGACCTCGAACGTCCCCCCGAAACGCCCGGAGCAGCTTCAGTGGGCCGAGTACTTGAGAACCTAGGCATCACATCTGTCTTCGGTAGTAATTGGAATAGCGACACATTAATGAATATAAAAATTGAAAAGAAACAGAAATGAGTACGAGCGCTAGCTGACTCTTGAAGTCAGGGAGAGTCGGAAGGAGTTATTAATGAATAGAGCGCAATCTTGAGGAGGAATCGGGACCTAGAGAGGACAGGGTAAGCTATAATAAGCAGAAGTTCCACCTGTGGTGCAGGTGACACTTCTACAGCATCCTCGCTCGTTTCTTCACCATAAGGATCTAGGAGATATTTCTTTTCATAGTCATAGTCGCGGCTGCCTGAATATATCCTGATAAGTATGAAGCGCATGTTCTAGAAAAATACAACGCACTAGGTGACTGGTACCCCGACGTCTCTGAATGATTTTTCTTCTTTCCTGATCTATAGCATGCACACTTTGTTATGCGAGCGGCGTCTTATAGCTGTGAAATTCGAGTAGGTATTGGGGTCGGTTCCTCATGATCGTTGATTGCACTGGAATTTGCTTGAGAGAGAGATGAGGGCGACGACGGACACCTTGGACGGTGAAGCGGTATTGTCCATATTGTCTGGGTTACCTAATGTATACTCTTCATCATTCTAACTCTCAACGATCTCAGCAACCTCAAGCCCTTCGCACAGAACAAGACAGGCATCAAAAGCGCTAGTCCTCAATATCACATTGTCTCATCGAGTTCTCTACACCACCATTCACTCATTATCTCAACGTTATCTACTACGCCGTTTGAAACGTTTCAGACCATCCTCACTGAAAACGGATTTCACCAATTCGTAGAGCATTTACTCCTTCATAAGATGGGGTCCTCGAACATTCTGCTTGATATCTATCTTTATCTGCGGGACATGAGGCGCATTTAACGTACCACTCCGCCAAGCCTCCAAATCTTTCGTCTTCGCGACTGCAGCTCGGATCAAGTTGATAAGTCTCACACCTCTCGCTCACCCTTCCAAGTTCTTCAGCTCCTCCCAAGCTTACCCCCACGAAAACACCCTTGTTCCCATCCAACCTCATGTCCCCTATCCACACACCCCTCTTTCTTCAAGGTATAAGATGTCTTCGTCTAAACTGTCTATGTCCGAGCCAATGTTCACAACAGATGAAGAGGCGTGTGCGCTCAAGTGGGGAGTATCCACCACCTAGAAGAGGGATTTGGGGAATGCTAAACAGGACCAGATGGATTGGGACTGAGAGTTTGTTGGGGGTCGACGTTACTGGAGATGGAAGTACCTAATTGACGTCGCACCTCCCTGTGGGAGACATAAAGCTTGTGTTTTCTCCTCTTCGCCCGTGCTTTTAAGACCTTTATTCGTTTATAAGAGCCGTAACCAAGGGATGACTTTGGCTGCGCTTCCAAATTTATCCCTCTCGGATCCGCTCGAAGCTTTCGGAGTACGTAGTTGAATTTTCGTAATGAGATGTACGCATCCAGTAATGTCATCAGCTTGGCCGATAAAATCAGAGATGCGATGATGCAGCAAAAGTCTCCAAGGAGAGGTTGCATGCTAGTGCTAGTGTTTGGATCGAACCGTTTAGTCTGCAATTTATATTTCGTCATATGCACATGACGAGTACCGATTGATCAGTTCAAGTGAAATCGATCACTGGTGGGCTAACGAACTTCTCTTTCCGTCGACTCATGCCAGCCTCAGCTCTGCGCCATTCTGACCCTCAACACCAAACCCTTCGTGCAGAACGGGACAGACACCAAAAACACTACAAGGCTCTCGCAGCTGAGAGAGACCATTATCGCCAAAGCCTTTCGGAGGAGCGCTCAAAGTCGAATGCGCTTCAAGCCAAGATCATTGCTCTCGAAAACGAGAATAATGGTCTCAAGTGTAAAATTAACGATTTGCAATATGAGCTTGAAAGTTTGTCTTTGCAGCCGGCCGCCAGTAGACCAACATCTCCTGCTCCAAGTGCATCTGCTTCCAAGGTATGTCATTCAGGAGGTGCTTCTAACTCTTTTTGAATGAATTCTGGACAGACCGGACCTTTAGCTAAAGGTAAAGAGAAAGCGGCCATTGCAGAAACCCAGGATGGTGATCTATCTGAAGTGAGTCAACTATGTCATTGTGATTGTTTTAGACCTCAAAATTATACACAGCCTTCTTCTCTCTTTTCCGTTTCCAGCTCTGAAAGCACTACATGTAAATCTCAGACAAACAGACAAATCATCACATTGTCCAACAGCAACAGCTCACATTCATATCCAGACTACATTGTCCCAGCTAGCCCACCCAATCCACATTCTTCTATCATACCCAATAGTACCCCACCAACAAACAGAAACCAAAAATCCTATCCAAGCAGAATCTCCAGTTTGCTGCAAGTCTCACCAGTCAGACCTTCTACATCATCATCACACACACTGCCTACCCATTCTACCTCTATCTTCACCCCCTTGAAAAGAAAGTGTGTACAATCCTCATCCCATACCAATATCCCATACAAAAAACATATGCAAGTTGCTTTTTACCACTTCTTTCAATCACTTACAATCAATAACCTCTTGTTCTAAGGTCACAGCTTTCCCCAACTCTTTTGCACTCAGTTACTCTCCTGACCTCAGCATCAATCAGCATGTTATCATTTTGTCCCATCAATTTTTTCAAGACATTATTCCCACTGTTCCTAGGTCTTGCAGGGGTAGACCATCGTACCTCGCACTTACCAAAGCTAACCTCCAAAATATTTCAGAAAAAATCTATATGAACCACAAGCTTTCCAATATTTCAACCTGTTGCCACTACAAATGGGTCTTACCAACAGATCTCGAGCTACTTTCAATCACCTTTTCCCAGCTTTGGGACTCAACATGTCACTCAAGGCTCATGGGTATAGACATTGTCTTTATGTTGGGTTGTGCATGCAAGTCTACAATGCAGAAAGTTTTGATACATTCAATACCTTACACATGCTGGGAACACTTCCCAGTCAAGAACAGCTGGGTATGATACATTGCCATTGGGTTATGATGGACCTGCTCATTGTATTCTCATCACAACACAGCCTCAGTGGTAGATTCATATTGTTTTTCTTTTTTTTTGCATTGGGCTCTTGCCCTGTGGAAATGTTTTGCATAAAGGACAATGCTATCACAATAATCACACTGTGACTCTATACTCTAAATACCACTAACTTTGGCTGTAAATTACCTTTGAGCAGACCTATGAAATGATCTGTACTGTCAATTAACAATACCCATTCCATTGGACGTCCTTCTAAAAAGGTATCGGAACTGCCCTGATAAGTATTGGTGCGTTTGCCGCGCACACGTGACCAATAAGCACATATTTTATCACGACCTAATCATCCTTCTTTTTTGTTTACCATGTCGGCCTCGGCTCTGCATCGTCAGTCAAGCAGCTCTGAAACTCGACAGCTCCAACTTGTTCTCAATGAAAGAAACGCGCTGCTCAGGAAGTGCGAGGCTCTCACAGCAGAGAGGGATCGGTGCCACCTAAGCCTTTCCGAACAGCAAACGCAGTTCAACGCGAAAATTGACTCACTCAAAACAAGCAATGATGTTCTCCAACAGGAAAACAGCCTTCTTCAACGCAAATTACGCGATTTGCAGCGTGAGCTCGGCGATCCTGCAACGTTTTCGTCTTCGTTCCCTTCATCGTCGGGACTGACCTTGATGTCGGACTTGAACGCGTCTACTCCCAAGGTGTGTCGTGATACCAGTACTCAAGCGCCCCTCACTGACGTCTTTCGTACAGAAACTCGCATCCAACGCGTCAGCAAGGATAGAAACTGTTTTGGAGAGTGATGAATCGGACAGTGACCTATCCGAAGTGAGTACACTATCACCGCGGCTTGACCAAGACCAAGTTATAGAACTTGTACAGCCCTCTTCTCTCTTTTCAATCTCCAGCTCCGAACGTGTTACACGACGACCTCCACGTACTACTTTGGAGACCCAGAGCGACGAGTCGGATGGTGAACTATTAGAAGTGAGTGGATTCCCTTAGTCTGGCTCGTCCTATGAATCACATACAGGCCTCTCCTCTTTTATCGGTCTTCTCCAGTGCCGGGCCTGTCGGAAGACAATATCAACCCGAAATCCAAACTGACATTGGAAGCGACGACTCGGATCGGGAATCAGAACCAAGACATGCTGTTCGAAGGCAGGTTCCGCTTAGTCCACCGACCTCGCCTCTTGCGTCTCTGGCCCCACGGGCAATAAATGGCAGAAAGACTTGTCGTTTATCTACGGCTTTGCCATCCGCTGCTAGAACTTCGACAATCTCGACATCGAGTGCGCTGCCTGCCGTTTCTACATCAGCCAGTTTGAAGAGAAAACGTATAGAACATTCTTCGGATGACGAAGATACATCTCAAGGACATAAGGTAGCTTGTTTTTCCACTCATTTCAAAGCCATGCTTTTACATCGTCTCAAGACCAGGACCCGCGACGTTGGCAATTCGCTCGTGGCTAGGTACTCTCGCAGTCTGAGCATTGATGAACGCGTGACCATATTGCTGCGTCAATGTCTTCGAGATATCATCCTGACCGTTCCTCAGACTCGAACTGGCGGTCGAGGTGAATTTTCGTACCTCAGCCTTTCCGATGCTGTACGTCAGGACATTGATGCATACGACGATCTCTTCACGGAGATAAAGCTTTCCAAAATTTGGTCCTGTTGCCAATACAAAGTAGCCTCTCGTAAAGACTTTGATGCCGCTTTCAATCATTTGTTCCCTCCTCATGACGAGATTGTCTCACCGAACTCCCAGGGCTATATACGTTGCGATTACTTTCGGTTATGGCTGAATATTCGCAATACAAGTGGGTCCCTTATAATGCGCATGGAGCTGAAACAGAAGTTCTCCAAATTACTTTGGATTCCCCAAGCGTCCCGGGACAGGCTATGGAACACTTCTCAAAATAATGCGCCTTATTTTGCTAGATTGCCGCCAGGTTCCAATGGTCCTGCTCCTCGTATTCTCATCAGAAGACGGCCTGAGTGGTAGGCCCGGTATCTGATGCATTTTCAGTGCTCACTTCGTCGACTTATTCTTCTGGGCCTTGTGTTCGGAAATGAGACTGATAAGGAGCTTCACTCACGTAGCATATGATTTAGTAGATCTAATGTAGTGAATTATACTCTTTTAGTATTCATCGGATGCGACCGGGTTTAAACTTTATTCTTCTCACTACATACTCATCATAGTATGTTTGACATTAGCAACTCACTCTTCCAACTTCAAGTATATTCTTCATCATACGCCCAACATGAAAGTATCAAAAAAGTCCGTAGTCGGTTCGCAAGGACCCTGATCACAAAATCAATTTTCAACTTGAACTATGTCTCACGACGTGGCCGTCATGTCTACTCTGCATCCCCCAACAAGCCATTCTCAGCAACTGGAAGCTCTTCAAGCACAAATAGATCGTCTGCAAAGACGCTGCGATACTGTGACAACCGAGAGAGATGCATTGAGCAGAGATCTTTCCAATTCGACCACGGAGATCAGCGCGCTCAAAAACGAGAATAGAATTCTCAAATCCAAATTGCGGGACGTTGAATATGAACTTGAAGAGTTCAGAGTCGCCTCTTCCCCGGATAGACTAGACTCTGGCCCTGTGGCCTCTGAGTCATTGGTATGTTGTCGATTTCATTCTTAGATATCTAACTCGCCTCATATTTTGAATTTCCTTGACCCAGGAGGCGGAACTACCCGCCTTATCCAAACTCGTGTCATCAAATAAGGGAAAAGGAAGAGCAACTAGCCTTGAAAGTAATGTTTCATCAGAGGTGAGTAATCTATTACTCCAACAATTGCAGGTCTAAAAATGCACCCAGCTCTCTTCTATCCCCTCTATCCTCGACGTTGAACCCGCTGTGCGAAGATCCCGGATAGTTGCATTCATTGGTGCAAAACCGCCTCCCAGGAGACAGCCTTCTGTGATTTCTATTCGTAGCAATGATTCACCAGTACCATCATTCATTCAAACCCGCGCTCAAAGAGCAAATGCTTCTTTATCTACTGCGACTCTGACTTCAGTATCAAGTAAGACCTCGATTCGCTTGAAGAGAAAACGCGGAGAGAGCTTGGGTGATACGGACATGGAAACTAAAGAGCCTAAGCAGGTTGGTCTTTTGATTTTCCTGAGATACTTGGTATTCATTTTGGTTTTCAAGGCTAGGACTACTGACGGCCCGCCCGACCTAGTGGATGACCTACGGAATCTTTCCCCGGAGATACCGATTCTAGAGCCTGCTAGCCCAAGCGAACATCTGGTAATGTTAAACTTGATATAAGGCCCAGGAAACTTCGTCTAATCACTATTGCTCCAAAGGCATCCCAAACTGCTCCCGAGGATAACGCATTCATCGAGCTGCCCTCCGCACCAACGCATTCCACCACTCCTAGCAGCCTTCAACCCACGAATGTCGATCCACTGTCTTCTATTTCGACAGAGTTGGAATCTCCGATTCTTATACCTCCTGTTGCAAAAGAAGAAGAAAAGGTACAGATAAAACTCAAACCAGAATCATCGGACAAACCGATTTCTCTGGGACCGAGATATGCATCTTGGCGAGACATACCACCCTTGATCATTACCCCTGCTGTAGACAGATCCTTTGGAGTAACCCGCGTATTTCTGCAAAAGCAGTACGGTCTTCATAATATCAGGATGAGAGGAAGGATTACTGGCAATACTACCTCTTGCGGTGACAGAGATGTCAATTTTCCAACGTACAAGAAGAATCCTGCCTTACCACTTGTACCAGGGAAACCAGGAGCGGTGTATTCTTCTCGGACTGATATTCTAGGAATCGCATCAATATTCGTGGCATCGAAGCGGAAAGGACCGCCGCAGTTATGGGAGTACTTTGGTGATTACCGTCTGGAGGTCACTGGTCCCTTAAAAGCTGAGCAATTCAAAGCCCAATCTACAAAGGTACCTTTTCTTCTCTGATAAACTTCCGCGTCAGACTAAAGTCGTTCCAGTTTCAAATGGACTGGGCATCGAAGATCCTCAAAAGCCAAGAATCAATGGGATACGTGTTGATGCGTACTCGCGTTGCTCTCAGGAAACACAGCAAAGAATTGTCAGAGGCAAACGTCGAAGCAGAGGCGGAAAAAATCAAGGGGAAAAAGACAGGAACTTTGCGCATCACGCAAGATGACGTTTTGTCAGCATTGCGCAACGGGGAAGAGGTTCGTTAAACCCAAAACGTTGCATTTCGAATTAATTTTCAGTTTTATCGACAGACGCTGAACATTATTTCTATGGAATGCATTAACTATGACCATGATTTTGTCAATGAATTACGCAACAAATATCAAGCTTGATGAGAGGCACCAACACTCAAGAAACGCGCATAGAACTTTTCATCATGGATTACTATATCGATGTATATACCAGTTTGAATTGTATCATAGTTCTGTTCTACGAATTACTAGAGGTTGTACCTATTACCACCAAAACAGATGATTCCAAGCTCAGTTTTTAACACCTGTTACTACTGCAACTGCACTAGCCCACGCTTCTTGCACCGCGTTCCAATACCTAACGGGATCCGTCCTGGCATGAGCGACGTGAGGACTGTCCTCGAAAACTTCCTCCTTTACGTTCAGCCCAACCTCACGCACCCGCGCTACATGTAGCTTCACCTCGTCAAACGGAACCATTTCGTCTGCTCGTGAATAGACGTATAATCTTGGCGTAGACTTGTCAAACCAGGGCAGAATCGAAGGAGATGCTAACGCGTTCATGAGACGCGCAAAGAGGGGAGTCGTCCCGAAGATCTTCGTCCGGATTGCACGGAAGGCATACAAGACGATAATAATAGCCGTCAGCGGTATACGGATGAGGATGCTCGGGAAGAACTGCGCAAAAACTCTGATTGCATTTCTGAGACCTTCTCCACCAGGAGCAGAGTCGACAATTAGGGCAGAGATGGTTCCAGCATCACGGTAGATCTCGGGAGTTACACCTTGAGAGCGCAAAAGTTGTCCCAGGGAAAGCACTTGCAAACCTCCACCTATCAAGGGAGAAATTGGCGCATGGAAAGAACGGAGTAGAACAAACTGACCATTAGAGAAGCTATGCACCAATATACGGGGTTGGGATATCAATTTCGACTGAGATGACGGAACATAGCCCAGAGCTTGTAATGCTTCAACGACAGGCCGTAGTCTGGCACGCTAGGTTTGTTCCCCAGTCAGTCATGCTATGTAGACCCAGAACAATAACTTACCCGAGTCCCCGGCAGACTGAAGAAGAAGGAAGGTTCGCTCCGTATCAGAATTTGCGTCGCGGTAGGATACAGCTCTTCATATTTCTTCGTGTATTTGTGAATATGAGCCAACTTTGCTCCCACTGAAAAGCCAAATTTGCATCAGTATAAATTCTGATGGTATTCAGGGGAGGCCTCACTCCACCCGAATACTAGAATGATTCTGCAGAAAAATGAGCCTCGCCTTCACCTAAAAAAGTCAACAAAACGTACTCGGGATCTGTGTCGGCATTCGGTGCTCTATCTGCAGCTCGACGTAGGAAAATGTCTTGACCTATGGAGACAAACTCTGTGCTGCCGTTTGAGGGGGTTGAGGTCATTGTGTGTGCGGTTGAAGTCGAGGATGGGTAGACTTATACTAGTCGGATCTGTCATGATGGTTAACAAGAAACCCGGATTTGCCGGTTTTCCCCAGTATTCTGATAACAAGCATCCTCCCGTCGCACCAGCTACAATGGTTTCCGTCGGTGCAGCAGGACATCTAAATTATCAAATATATTGTGGTAGGTAAGTGGTACCGTACAACCGCCCCAAAATTTGGGGTAAAACCAAGTCGCTAACCCCTAAGAGTAAGAAAGTAAATTAAAGGTTAGTAGCTATGCCATAGCGAGAAATGGCAGGCGAGTGCCATTTACTTAGGGTGGTATGTTGATAACTTCACCCGTTTGCTAAACCGTGATATGCAAACTCATTTTCAATTCATAACTATCGGCCAATGATGAAGCAAACCTGCAGAGTGACGAAATTCGAGGCGACCAATCCAATAAACAGGAACCCGTGTCTACAACAATTTCTAGGAAAGAATTAAAATTAGCTATAGTTGTCATTTCTGGCTCTTTTGCATCCCGCAGTTCAGTCGATATCAGTCGATATTGATACCAGTTCAAGTATTCACATGGTTTGGTTGAGGCTACATTTGCTCGAAGCGATGTGATGAAATCTAAAAATTTGGCCATTCGAGGGCAGCTAGAGGTTGCCTTAAAGCCCGTTGTCACAGAAAGTTTCCAGTAGAAAGTGCTAATGTACGTGCCCTCTGAAGCGCGCAAGGGCCCGACGCGTCAACGCGACCTTGTGCCAAACCCTCGTCTCAGCGTTCGTACTTAGACAAATTCTATACTGCAACCTCGGCCATGTGTGTCGGCTGATCGCATGTTTCTTAATATCTGCACACCTAACTCCATTCTCATCACAGACGATAGATAAAAACATGAAAAGAAGACTCGCCTCAGGGCCCTGAATTCAACCTCGCGCAGTTCCCTTTTCGCAATCGACCTGACAACGAAATATTATAGACCCGATCTCGAGACGCAGAGAAGAAGAACTTTGGACGATGCACATCCGCCACTTACCCAGCCGCAGTTTCAGAAGTCCGGGTGAACGTTTATCGAACTCCACTTGACCTTCACGCTGAAAAAAGTTTTTTTTTAGGGTTAAGCTCAGACGCAAACGTCGATCCTGTGGAGCTCAATGCAATACGTGTCTCGCTGAAAATAGTTCGAAATCCTACCCAATCGATGTTTGTCGTGACGCTGAAGTCTACCCCAGCCTACAGACAGTTCTACATCCCAAAAGCTGTCTGAGGACACGTAGAAGGCCAGAGGACTACGACTTGTGTAACGACGTAATTTGCCGGGGAATAGCTTGAGCTTAAGCTACCTGTAGTAACCCTGGGCTTCTATTGACGTCTCCCCGATTTACGACTCTTTTATGCTCGTGTACCAGTGCAAAATGGTATAACGAGCTTCCTATAACGAAACTCCTCAGGTCCCAAGAAAAGAGCCCGAATTTACATATCTAGTGTTCTCGAGGCACAACGATTTTTCTGGCTTTTGTCCCGTCCCTCTTTCTTCCCAGCAAAAAACATGCCCGGTTCTCTTCGACAGGATCGGAATGCAGAGGGCTCGATTCGGAGGTTGTATCGCTGTTAAATGTCTAGTTCTCATCTAACTTGGTCATAGGTCAAGATCGGTGGTCTTGTCCCGACACGCAGGTCAAGAAGCGGGGTACGCATTAGATCTATGGTTCCTTCCTTTGTTCTGATCATGACTGTAGAAACAGTGGGATATCCACAAAGTTCGCATCATCCCAAGAAATAGCCGACTGCATGGACGGGTTCACCAAGGTGGGCTCTTGAGTTGTATCCCTCTTGACGTCCTCTTGACAATCGCCGGCACCTTCGATAGGAATTCGACTCACGAATGGAAGGAAAAACTCTAATCAAGGCCCGCAGGACGACGCTCGACTTTTGCTTAAAGCATTCCATATATCCTCATTCTCTGGATCGTCATTTGAAGACTGACATCGTCACTGACAAATACCCTTGTCAGAGAGGTGGGTCTTCGGACGTGTACTTTGGCCGTTTGAACGGCAAACCCGCCGCCCTCAAACGATTTCGTTCCTTTCAACATTCAGATGAAAGAGATGAGCGGGTGCTTCGTAAAGTATGCTCATTCCTCATTACCGAACGCCAGGTACTGACACTTCAACGTCGGAACATTTTTTGCAGAAATTCATCAATGAAGCGATGATCACACGGGCGTTGGATCATGAACATACCATTCCGTTCTTGACCGTCGAAGACAATGAGTCGGGTTTATACATCGTAACCCCATGGATGGAGAATGGGAATGTCGTGCAGTACTTGAAGGCTGGTCCTTTAGGCTTAGAAGAAAAAATGGTGAGATTGTTTCTTATACATGGACGTAGCTGAATGGTCGTCTTCAAGGTTGACCAAATTACTCGGGGTCTTCTATACCTGCGTGAACAGAGCATCGTTCACGCAGACATCAAAAGCGTGTGTACCATAACGTTGTAGTCTCCCTTGACGGATATAACACTGAAATATAGGACAACATCCTCGTCGACAGTCGAGGAAACGCTCGCATCGCTGACTTTGGCAATGCATTCTACCTTGGTCAATATGATTCATCCTCATCGTCAGACTCTAGCCCCGGTACCCATCCTTGGGTAGCACCCGAATTGATAATGGCTGGCGAAAATGGTGAAGTCGCAACCCCATCATTCTCGAGTGATGTTTTTGCTTTTGGAATGGTTATATACGAGGTCAGTCATGGTTCCTTCTGTGAGTAAAGGCTGAAATTGATTTATATTCCGCAGATCTACAGTAAAGAGATTCCGCTTTTGGCCTTTGCGAACGGAAAACAGTTCCGTGCGGCGATGTTGATCCTGGAAGGATCAAGACCACAACGACCGTCGACTATACCGGATGACATGTGGACACTAGTCCAAGCCTGCTGGACGCAAGATCCAAGTGAACGACCGTCCATCGACGAAATTTGTAGAAGGGTTTCTGTCGCCTGAGTGTAAGATGTATATCTTGTTCGTGGTCCTGAATGGATACTTAGTTCTCCGATGACTCTGCGGAGGAAGAGTCAGCGGGAAAAGAGACCAAGGTGTCTGCTGGTCCTAGATCGTCTCTTCACACTGAATCACATTCGGAGTGGGAAGACGAACTAGACACAGACACTTTGTTGCCCTTTACCCGCTGGGACTTGAATCGTAAGTAGTCGTTCCCTTATAGGAACCAATGCAAGATCCGGCGTCAAGATATGCATTTTGAGTGCCACATTGATTTTGAAAGTGAAGGAGTATGTACATTCGGAACGGCCCGAGTTCTGTGAAAGGACCGTGCAAAAGAAGCACTTCGAGTTTGTATAGCTACCACCATCATGTCAGCACAAGGTAAACATTGGGCCTACGCACCTGCATCTCTACGACTGAGCTTCCGTTTGTTATGAAGATTCACTCCCGGTCAACTTTGGTGTCGTAGTCTTTCCAACTTTTCAGGCATTGGATGTTTTTGGACCCTTGGATGCCCTGAATATCCTTTCTCGGCGCCATAGAATGAATCTCTCGATAATCGCAAAATCCCTCGAACCAGTGTCGACCAAGTACGGTGACCCGTCCCTGAATCCTTTCAACTCGAATTTCGGCGAGTCGATAGTTCCAACACATGATTTCACCACGGCACCTCCTCTCGATGTGTTGCTCGTTCCGGGAGGGTTTGGCACTCGAGCAGATGATATTGATCCGCTGATCAACTTTGTCCGGGAGACATATCCAAACCTAAAGTATATTCTGACAGTCTGCACGGGATCGTGGCTTGCTGCTCGTGCCGGGATATTGGATGGAAAACGGGCGACATCGAATAAAAGTGCTTGGTATGGGGTTAAAGCTGTTGGTCCAAATGTCAAGTGGGTATCTCATGCGAGATGGGTAGTAGACGGGAATACATGGACGTCGTCTGGAGTCAGTGCAGGGACTGATATGATGCTTGCGTGGATAGAAGAGGTATTTGGGAAGGAGGACGCTGCGGAGTGCACAAGAGTTATGGAGTACCAGAGACACCTTGACCCCAATGACGACCCTTTCGCGGACATGTACAATCTTCCTCGCGAAGGGTAGCTGTAAAATAGTATTCCATTGCAATGTGTACAAATCAGCCGAGGATGTTGCAGACCGCAGTGAGCAAGGCTCGTAAGATTTCGGGTCAAAACTTCCCACACTCTTCTCCACTCTTTGCAGCGTTCCATCCGCCTTGCTCTTCCTCAAAATATGGCCTCTAGAATCGCTGTCTCTTCTCTGAGGGCTGCTGGTGCGTCTCTACTGTATTTTCATTGACATTTTGGTCTAAAATTACTGGTATTTCGCAGCACGACCCAGGACGGTCGCGGCTTTACCGCAGGTGCTGGCCTCGTACGTGTAACTCGTTGCTCTGCATGTTTCCAGTTCTAACGGCTTTCTACATCTGCCAGACGGTCGATGTCCAGCTCCTCCAACCCTCCCCCTCCTTCCGAACGCGCTTCTGAAATTATCAACAAACTCCCCTCGTCACCCAACCTCGTCACCAAGACCGGCACTGCTATCCTCGGAACTGGTCTTGCTGCTGCTGCCATCTCCCAGGAGCTCTACGTTGTGAATGAGGAGACTATCGTTCTTATTGGCACCATCATCGTTTTCACCTTCCTCGGAAAGGTACGGGTGTTTGTTGGCGTGACCTGTCCGGAATTCTGATTCTTGCTTCTTTGTGTAGGCTATCCGGGAACCTTACAGCAGCTGGGCCAGTGCTCAAGTCCAGAAAATCAAGGGTATCTTGGACAGTGCTCGTGCCAACCACACTCAGGCCGTCCAGGAGCGTATTGACAATGTCAAGCAGATGAAGGATGTTGTTACGCTCACCGAGGGTCTTTTCGCTTTGTCAAAGGTGCTTAACATGTTCTTATACTCTGGAATACGTTTGCTGAACCGCTTCGCATTTTGACAGGAAACTGCCAAATTCGAGTCTGAAGCCTTTGTTCAGAAACAAAAGGTCGCCCTCGCCGCTGAGGTCAAGACTGTCCTTGACAGCTGGGTCCGCTTCGAGCAGCAACAGAAGGAGAATGAGCAGGCCGAGCTCACCAGGACTGTCATTGAAAAGGTACTCGCTACCTTGAAGGACGAAAAGACACAGAAGGATGTTTTACTTTCTGCTGTCGCAGAGGTGGAGCGTAAGTCGTATTCTATTCCTCACTGACCTATGCTGACTTTGCGCTTGCACAGAACTGGTCAAGAACAAGGCTATCTAATTACTTTAATGTCGTATGTTAACCAATAGAAATGCCGAGTTGTCTCTAAGCAGCTGGGTGGCTGATCAGTCCTAATTTACTCCTTTCATTATCATTCACGTATGGAGATCCTCAAGGCTTCTTAACACCTTCATTTCCAGACATCACTTCCCTTGGGTTCCATTCCGCTCAGACGCGTGAATGATACATTCTAATAGCATCTCTCTCTCATGATAGCGCAGTACCTGATAAGCCTACCGCTGGATCTTTGCTTTGGCGTGAGCATATTTCTCCTTCGACACTAGGGCAACTAATTGCCCTCGTGTTCATGCCTTGACCCGTTCTGTTGGACTAGTGTCAGGTCCTCCAAGGCTGGCCAATCATAGCTAGTTGTGGTATTAAAAGATGATGGACCGTTGCTGGGTTGTTCTGTTCGCAACTGTCGATCTGATGATTCGTCTGCGCACCTCTGCTATTAATGTCTCGATTCTGAAAATCACGGATTTACCAGGTTGAGATGAGGACTCGGATACTTGAGGATTTTTGTATGCTGCATGCTGTGATGCTCGCCATGTTTCCCTTTCGACTGGCTGCACCAAGTACTGTAATTGGGCTTGAGGGCCAAGTCATGTACGTTTACTCCAACACTTCCGGTTGCCATCTGATGGACAGCAATGATCCAAGGCGAAAAGAAGCGCTAGCTATGAATATTTTTGTATTATGCAAGTTCACATGAACAGAGAGGTCCGCTTTTTACTGGACAGTTTATGGACAGTAGCTGCCAACATCAGTGTTTTGAGAACCATCACACGTATTTAGGTTAATAACTCGTTAGTGTCATCATCGTTCCGTTATGCCGTGTTTCGAGGAGATATTACCCAGTCTGGTTGGACTGGATGCGTGACATGCGTTTCTGAACAGGTACATAAAGGACCGACCCGACGTGAGACCCTGACCCTTACTTGTACATCGACGTCGTCAAGATAGCGATAAGCGAGGACAGCTTCGAAATCCCCGGGTTTGCGCGGTATATATAGCAAAAACATACCAAGCTCACTGCGCAAAACCCCTCCCTCGTCATCTTGTCGTCGTTTCCCTTGAATGCTGGCACAGTGGGCCTGTGCATCAAATGCAAATGTCTCGTCGTCTTTCCTTCTTAGCTCTCAAGTCTGCCTGGTCTTTCTCTTCCTCCTATCGGTGACGCGTCAATGTCTAGCTCAGCAAAGTCCGGGATCTTTGCAAAACGTGCCGATTTCGAATCAGGATCCACAGATCACTTACTCTCCTTTTCTCTGCAATACCTCGAATAATATTTCTTTCGATGCGGAATGTAATGGTGGATGGTACGTGGACCGATTATTGGGCTACCGGTAAAAGACGGAGGTTGATTGGGGTTTGTGTGTGTGGGTAGGCAAGTGTTGGTCGTGGACGAGGCACCGGTAGTAGTTACACAAGGCCCAAACGCTGCGACAGCGGGCATTATCCCACAAATGTTTCTCCGAGTACGAGGTGAGTTTCTCTTCGCCCGCGCACACCCGCATCTTACGTTAACACGACCCACTCGTTGACGTTTGATCTCCACTCTGCTCTCTGTCCAGCATCAGCCGTTATTATAACGACTTCCTCACTCTCAAATGCGACTATGAACGTTACTGTGTCGGCTGGAGATGCCTCAGTCAACGTTCAAGCCAACTCGAGTTTAGGGGTAGTGGGCATCTTTAACCTATACGAGGCGGAAACTACGACGATCGTTCTAACATACATTTCGGAAGCTGGTGTGAATTCTTCCCGTCTAGATGTTGGGACGATTACAGCACAAGTCACTGGTGATCAGTGAGTAACATTTCAAGTTTTAATTTCATGAGAATGGATGTCGTTTATGCACTAATGCACTATATATGATCTTTATATTTTATATGTCACGATGAAACAGAGCGTCATCCTCCATATTACCAACTGCGACACTCCCTCCTTCCGTTAGCGTTCCGGAATTCATTCCACCTGCAACTTCATCATCCAGTCCTGTAGGATCGTCGTCGTCCAATAATCACAAGCAACTCGTAGCAGATGCCGTTGGGTTGACGGTTGGTCTCGGCCTTGGTCTCACTGCCGTTTGCGTGGTAGGGTATTTATTTTGGAAGAGGAAGAGGCGGAAGAGACCTAGAGATGATGCAGAGACTCAGCAGCAGCAACAACAGCAGCAGGTTTCACAGGGTAGTACTGGCGGAGCTTCTCGTTCTCGCTCTCGTTCTCGTTCTCGGACACGTAGGAATAAAGACAATCAGGATACCAGATGGTTTTGATTATTGGCGATCTACATATTAGTACTATTATAGTTATTTTATTGTGGTCGATATGTTACATTAATATCTAGTCTGGAATTATGGGTTTTACACTGTAGAAGTAGTATGTATCAGAATGATGTAGCCAAGCTGAAGATTCCGTTCATACCGCATTATTGTGGCGGCCGCGAGTCATTGGCAGTTACTACGAGAGGTAATAAGCGCTGATTGGGAAGACTGGGTCATAGATACTACTCGGAGATTGGTTGCATATGTACGTCAAAGCGGGGTAAAGCGGGGTTACTGAAGATATATGTGTTGGTATTCCATTGCACAGAAGCCAGGTAAATTGGTCGCGATGACCGCTTGGTAGTAGGATACGTGTGAATCAAGAAAAGAGAAGACACTTGAGAGTAAAGAGGAAGCGTCTTTCAGTACGAGCTCATGTACACAAGAGAGCCGCATGTCTGTGGCAAACTGTCAGGCACAAGTTGAGCATGAGGTTGCTCTATACGGCTAGTTTGAGGGGTCGCTGAAACTTTGGCGGCAGAGCGTCAGACTATATAGACAGCATCACAAAAGTTGACGAGGCCATGTCTTGGCCTCGTTGCCGAGATTCCCAATGCCTCCAAAAGAAGTGCTGCATGTTGACCTGTGCGCGGGCACTAGTCCCATAAACCGATAGATTGTCATGCAGGACAATGAGATAGATTGCATTGTCCCCTCATGGATTCACGTCGCCGACAGTTGAAGATAAAGCACTGTCACCAGAGAGGTTGTTGCTTTGTTTGCTTTACTTTCAAGACAAAGAAATAATAAAGCAGGGGGCATGGCTGTGGCAGGATCCACGCATGGTATTGTGGCCATGTTAGCTTGAAAGAGCAGGCAATGTCGGACTTTTGTCATCAACTTTTCTACCTCGACGGGGAGGCACAGCTGTTGCGGATACAGCATCTTACAGAGATGGTCGTTCATTGTAGTCCGATAACAAGGATATATTTGAAGACGGTACACATTGCAGACCATAGTAAAGCTGAAAAATTCGTGTAAGAGAACAGAATTGTCAATGAAAACGAGGCACGCACCTAAGATGAATAAACTAGAATACATGACGCCTCCACTTCTGCCAGGTCGAATACGTACAACTTCAGTCCTACTCCAGCTTCTCCAACTCCTCCAGTCTGGCCAAAACTACGTCTTTACTTGTCTCTTCCACTTCACCAGCCAAGAATATCTCGTCCAAAATTGCATAGACTTTGTAGAAATTGAAGACTAGGTCCAACTCGCAAACGTTGTCGAAAAACGAGTCTGTACAAAGGGAAGTTGTGAGTGTCCTGTGGCGGTGGACAAAGAGTAGCGCACGCACCTAGCACTTCAACGAAGAGGTGTATTGCCTCAAGATATGCCAGTTCGTTGTCGTTGGCATCGACGCACACACAGAAGAATAGACCAGCGTATCTTCGGTAGACGATCTTGTAATTCCGGAACTGCAGCCAAGGGTCCAGAGGGGATTAGGTGCAGCGACAGTTAGCAAAGAAGGAAAGGACGAAAGTACAACTCACCTCAACGAAATTAGATTGGTACTTCTGGTCCCTCGGTGCTACGAGTCTGTGTACTTCTCCTCTGAGACGAACCTAGTATAAGAAAACCACAGGTTGCTCTTCCTTCAACCCCACCGCTCTTAAGGTTTTAACGGTCGTGAAACGATAAAATACCTTTTCGTCGTCGTCATAAGGGACATACCACTTGGACAGTCTTGTCTTGCCTTGCCTGTTCTATAAATTACTAGAAATGAGCGTGTACTTTTGGATAAGAAAGGTTAAAAGCATGCCTGTACTAGAATGAACCTGATCATCGTCGCTGACAGCGACCAAAAAGCGTTATTACGTCACCAGATTAAGGCTACTTGGATTCGTCCATCATCTTTTGATTTACATATCTTATACTCGGTACTTAGACCCTAGGAAAGTTTCAAGATATCAACAATGCAAGCGTACTTCTGGTCTTTCGCTGAAATTGTCGACGAATACTTATAATACCTGGCCCGATCCTTAGCGGTCTTTCTGGCAGCTCTATGACGATCTTTGATTTGGTGTAGGGCGTGTCTTCAAAACCTCTGATGCATGGCGTATTTTAGAAGCCGAGTAAGAGGAAAAGGTTTTGAAGCTGGTGCTGCAGAGACAACTTGCCGTTATTCCGATCAACCTCAACTCCGAGTCGTCTCTTGGTCCAAAGCTTTCTGTCTTGAAGCCTTCTGCTCTTGGAACGCACCCTTCGGGATACCCTGCTGGTAGCTGTTATCATACATTCGAGCTTGAACTGGTCACCAAGATTTGCACGAGAGTGTACTGTGTCTGTTCCAGTTCGCAATCGTCGTCACACTGTCCTAGGTCTCATACCTATATTCATTTGTCTGCGAAGTAAATTGATACATGAATTTACACTTTGCGAAACCCAAGGTGGATATAGAAAGGCGGACTTTACTGGTGGCCGGTGCTACTGACTGTCCGTCAAGTCTGCGCCAATCACTCAAGATTCACGCATAAGTTGGACTTCTCGTTTCACCCTACTTCGTTTTTTATTTTATTTCTTTTTTACTTCTTAAATTCACATTTTCAATCCATTGGTAGCGTAGCATAGCATCGTATGAACAATGGAGTGCCAAACCAGCTGTCGTACTTTAGTCTTCTGCTTCACGTGACTTTTGCGTCCCTCAATCGCACAGTCACTTCCAATTTTCCACTGGCAAGTACAGTGCGATGCTGTGTTCATCCAATCTACCCTTGGAGCGTGCTTTAGCTTGACTATTCAACCCACACGGCCTTTCTCGTTTCTTTGTCTATTCACCCGCGGACTTCATCGCATCAAAGTTGGTTTCGGCACTACCTTTTTTGTGTCAACGACCTTGTTCTCTTTCTGGACTACAGCGCCCAAAGCGTGTCTCGTCATCCAATCCAGTGTTTCTAAGCGGACTGTTGGCATCATATCTACGCAAGCGGTCGCATGCCGCGACTTTGTAACAATTCTTCTGGCTCTACGTTGTTCTTCAAAACCAAGCAGCGCAGAGGAAAAGTTTTCTCAATGAACATGTGATTGGGAGCGATAGACACCTCAAAGGCGAAGTCTGCTCGTATTCCTTTGTCGTTTCTTGCTTCACTCGGGGAAACCACGAACAATTCAGCGCCTCAAAATCTCTACCGAGAGCACTGCCCAGGCCACCTCTCCGTTATCCCTTTGTCATGCCGACTGCGACTCCTGGAGGGTTGATTGTTGCATGAGAAGCATAGAATTCCGGAATGGAGGTGAGTCAGGTCGTCTATCTTAAAAAGGATGTACGCATCCTGTTATGGTCAACTTCAATTCGACGGGATTATCTTTTAAAGGTTTATCTACACAAAGTACCATTCTAAAGCTGTATACATCATAGACCGTGTGCTCAACTGTCATTCTGAGGGTGTGCATGTCATGCTCTTTTGATCACTCTGTTTTCGGCATACGCTTTTCACCGTGAGCTCGCAAAGCTCCTCAGCTTGGACCAGTCCACTAGCCATACAAATGCATCGGCCAAGCGGAGTGGTGACAATAGAAGGCCGACCGTACACTTTGATCAATCTCCCCACGATTTAACCTCTTCAATGTCGACGAACTATCAGCTGCATGGCATCTTTCAGTATGCTTCACCTGAAGAGGATCATGGAACTATTCTAGCGGTCTGCCCCCACGTTATCCAGACCGCAGAAATCAGGTCTCTTTTCCGCAACCCGAGCGCTGTTCGGATCCGTCGTTTGACAGTAGAGGACTTACGCCACCTCAACCTTCCCCTTTCTACATTCCACGTTTTCATGGGATCCCGTCTGAGAACAATTCCTCCGGGAGATTTGGCCGCTTTCAGGGACTTCATTACCTGGAACACTCCATTCATTGAACATGCCAACATCAGCGTCTTCCAGGAAAATACGATTGATGTACTGCTCGACCTCTTTCCTGCTTTTGTGGCGCTACGTGCCCTCCAGCTCAGACTGAGAATCTCAAACGCACCCGACTATGTACAAGTCAACTTCTCTCGAAGGAACGTAGCCGGCGGTTTTGATGTCATCCGACTATCTCTATCCCTCATCAACCACGGCGTTGAGATCAGAACCAGCCCTGATTACATTGATCTAGGGCTCAAGATACTCAACAGGATGGCAGAGGTCGAGATTAGCGAGCCTGGTCGTACAAACATTGTTCTACAATCTCATTCCTTTGAACCGAGTTCTATAAGACCCTCGATGACTTCGGACACCGACAGGGCTGCTGTCTTCCAAGCATACATGTCTTGTTTCCCTGATTCTGACGGCGTTGTCCCTTAATCTCTCGCCGATGCGCGCCTACAAATCCTTTGTTTTGCGACTACTATTCATCCGCTTTCGTTCCTCATTGTACAATACACATGCATCCTTTTCGACCGTCCGTTATCAACTTTGCCGCAAGCATTATGTTATGACTATTTTATCGCTTAATCATGCTCTTGATACCCATTCGCTTTATACCTCTCAAGTTTCACGTATGCATACACTTTTTCGAATATGTACCAGATATTTTATTGAATTGGTGGGTTCTCGATCCGAAAAATTTACCGTTCAATTATGGGTAGCTTATATAAAACATGGAAGTTTTGCGATTAAACACAGGCCTACTCTCATGTAATCTTGGAATCCAAGCTTCAAGTTCATGCTGGATCACTGGCGCGTCCTCGAAAGGACCAGCGGCAATTTGCATCCCGGGAGTATATCAGGTACCAGGATATAACCGGGAAGTCTTCTCTCCTCAAACCAAGATGTTACTTGTTTGTGACGAAACCAGGAAGTGATACATGCATTCTTCGCTCATAAGGCCAATAGGACCATAAACCAGCATAAACCCCGTGTAGAGATAGCCAAGAGATAGCAATGATGGTATTAGTCTTCAACAACACAAACGTAAGTCCCTATGATATGCAATTATTAGGAAATACTCTTTAAATCGGCAGAATCATAACCTGCAGATCTATTTTCCAAACACAAGTAGTACATCAAGTTTGAGTCAAAACAGTATGACACTGTTTCGAATGCAAAGGTTGACTAAAAATTCTTTTTTATTTACATGAGAAAGCAGCTCATAAAGGCCACACTATGAAAAAGGTCTCCAAAAATTAAATGGGGAAGATGATTACAAATTTCACTCTTGGCTTGCTTCATTACTTGATTGGAAAACACTTTATGTAAATCAAACTGGCCAACAGTTGAAAGCATACCATTTGAATCCATTATGCAGTACTTGATAAGTTGAAACATGAGCCTCCAGCGATACTGCAGGTAGTAGTATTGAATCGCGCTTTCCCTTTCCCAAATTTGTGTCTTGGTAGCATTTGATTGAATCCATGCACTACTTGATAAGTTGAAACATGAGCCTCCAGCGATACTGCAGGTAATAGTATTGAATCGCGCTTTCCCTTTCCCAAAATTTGTGTCTTGGTAGCATTTGATCCGTTGTCCATCAATTATGCAAGCCCGGGAGAGCCGGGAATCGGAGACCAAGTGGGTTCGGCGGTACATATAATTTTCATCTGTAGAGTCCCAAATTAATTATAACCACCATTTAGTTCACGGAGCCATGAGAAGGTCAAGGGGAGGCTTTATATGACGGCGGTTTTAGTCCTATAAATCGTCAAGATGCTATCGAATGCTTTTACGATGTGGAGGATGTTTGAGAAAATTTATGGCAAAATTCGGTGTTCTTCGGTGGAATGAAGCCACTTCTGAACCGAGTTTGATGGTATACGTAGTACTTGCGTTAATCATGCTTTTCTCTGACTCCAAGGTGACGAGTCCAAAAGTATCGAAATCTCTCGGAGGAGAAAAATACGCGGACTGCCTACTTGTCGAATCATGAGATAGCAGAGCTGCCAGAGCAACCCGGACTGCAGTTACAATTAGCGTCGTTACCTTAGTAGCAGTTGAATATCATTAGGATGAGTATTATTGCAGTACTATAGTAAGTATTGAATATTTTGACGCCAAGTCCGACGTCACCTTGTAATCTTTCCATCACAAGTATAAGCGAGTAGCCAGGGAAACACCGACAAGACCATTGTCATTCCTAAGGTATATCCTAAGATATGTTTTCTGCAGATAGAAATGTTCATGAATTAAGGAAATATTTGTTGCTTGTTCCATTCTCGAGAATAAGTACTTGATATCAAAAACTGGAAATTATAATTCTTCCGGATATTCGAATATCCGGCTTTGAAATTCCCGGATCTGTTCGCCAACGGAAAAACAGAATTTGGAAATTCCTCCGACATGGCCCTGAGAACGCATTAAAATTACCGCTTCTGCCGCAGAAACCGGCGGTAAGAAGCTCTCTCGAGTGAAATTTACCTCTTCGAGGGAGGACCGAGTTTTTAGCTGCGACGATTCATCGTGCGTATTTTTTTTTGGTTCCCAGCGTGCGTTTTCAAACTAACGCAATTTTGCATGAGGTTACGACGGTGTCATTTTCGTTCATGGCCGACTAGCTCAGTTGGTTAGAGCGTCGTGCTAATAACGCGAAGGTCTTGGGTTCGATCCCCACGTTGGCCAGTCATATAGCTCCGATTTTTTGGGCAGTTGTCGCTTTTTTGGCTATGTAGATTAAGGTTTGGTGAAAACGGAAATCAAGAAAGGCTTCCTTGGCTCCGGTACTCTTCACCTTATTTTTCCCTCGTACCTAACTGTTGACATCGCTTCCAGACCCATGGCTAGCTGATTCCACATTCGACCAATGCTTCTTTCTTTTACAATTTCAGCTTCAAATTAAATCGATAGATAAGTGCGAGAGTTATTTCCCCTTGGAGATGTCCCGGATCCTCAAGCTTCAAGTTTGTTGAATCAACGTGTTCTTTCAACCACTCAAGCGCCGCGAAGCACGAGGCTCGCAGGCCGGTTTCGTAAAATTCCCCCAGGATATTTGATTATCTTTCAATTACTTATCATCGTGGAATCTATGCTCGCGATTGAAGCCTTGTGTCTCCTTGAATCGTAACGCGGAACTTTTGCAACTTCAGGGGGAATTTCTGGTAGGACCTGGCCAGTCATGGTGGCAAATGACACCGAGCATGGATGTCTTATCCATAATCCAAGGAGTCAAGATTCTCAGGTTCGTATGCATGCTGTGATTCCGAGAACAGGGGGACTTGTGTGCGTGTGTGTGTGTGTATCGATGGGCTTGGACAGGAATCGAAGTAGTACTTATCTCAAGTGTAGATCAAGTATATTCATATTCTCCGCCAAGCTGTTCCAAGAGATCGAGACTAGGTTGTTCCTGGTAGAATAATTATTCTTTGATGATTTACACTTGAGGTATAGACTTGCGCCAGCGTCAGGGATTCAAGGTCCCGGAGATCATCAAGCCCAAGTCTTTATTCGGATGCGAAGGAAGAATTGAGAGATCAATTACTTGGTTACAAACTTGCAGCTGGATTGAAGGGTCGACGATCGGACTCGTCGACACTGACCTGAAGTCTATCCGTCCATCATACTTGAAAGAGTCGAAAAGTGGCGTTGGCGTTGGAAGGTCCGGAGGAGTTTGTTGCTCAGGCTACTACGCTATTACTTATAGGTGGGTTTATATGTACTTAGATGTACTTAAGTACTACTCTAATTAAACCGCTGTGAGCTAGTCCTTTAATTCTAAACACTACGTTCATAACCGCAACAGTCATTCTATCCAGTCAATCAATCGTATCGAGCTTTCGACTGAATGCTGGCTGTCATGGCGGGATATAGACATCAGCGCACGTATCCCGTATAATTCTCATTGAATGTATATCTGAATGGAAGAATTTTGAGATTCTGATGATCTGATTGATTTTTGAGTGAGTATGTTCGGTCCTGATGGTGTACACACTGAGCTCGAATACAGGACACAGGATATAATATAGAATTTAAA
Organism: Stygiomarasmius scandens; assembly: GCA_037954225.1. Lineage (NCBI taxonomy): Eukaryota > Fungi > Basidiomycota > Agaricomycetes > Agaricales > Campanellaceae > Stygiomarasmius > Stygiomarasmius scandens. The sequence continues at coordinate 146,485 of JBANRG010000048.1, forward strand.
TGGATCCAGACCTTCGGTCAGGAGGGGTTGATTGACCGACGCCGGTGTCCCCAAGTATACATCATGATACATACATACAAAGCCTGAAAATACATTGAGTTTGGTCAAATTTAAAACGTCCTAAAAGTGGGCAGGACACGGGTACTTTCAGTGGCTGTCTCGTACCAGTGTTTGTGGCAACTGATTGAGATCCTTGTCTGTTGCTTATTACTTACTATTAAGTACTTAGTACATATGAAACGGAAAATACTTGATACTCGATCTTCAGTTATTTTACTCGACAAGTTATAGATCAAAAATCAAACTATGATCGCTAAACAGTGCATGCCTAGCGCTCGCCGCTGATATGTGTAGGATTTAACTTTGATGAGAAATGAGTGAAATCTGGAATGAATAGAATTCGGCGCTCCGAATCGGCGTAGGTAACGTCGGAATTGTGGATGGATGAGAGTGTCGGGTGAAGAGGTGGATAGGTGGATAAGTTTAGCTATACATAGATAAACGCCTCTTCTCTTCTCTTCAAGGAAAGGACGTGTATATGTAATTAGTCGTTATGTGGCCCACCTTCAGGCAAGTAAGGTTTAGGGTTTTGAATATGATGGATATGGATATGGAGAGGTATACTTAGTGGTAAACGTTATCCCTGCCTATATACTTGGTAGTACACTCCGAGTCTATATCGCACGAAGCATGTCTATACGTTATATGTGAGCGGTTCCGCAGATGCTAGATCAAACGCCGTATATGAGTATGAGAAAGTTTTGGTTAGTAGCTACTATTACTTCACCTCTGAACGGCGGATGTCTGTCTGAACTTTATTTGTTTAATAGGATTAGATGACCGCAGTTGTGTGCATGTATGAGTCATTTCAGCATATGACAATGATGGCCGGTGGACCCGCGAGGGAACTTCGGTATTGTACCATGTATATGCATACTCCGGAGGTGTAAATAAGGATGGAAATAAATTAACAAGGTGGGCAAGTGAGCGTGCACCGTACTTTACTACCCATGCTCACGTACGTGTGCGGAAGAACCCGACCGACCGACGGTTCAGGTTCGGGTTTCCGAGGAGTAGTGGCTATAGGATTGATCACGAGAAAGAAGTGGACTGAAATGAAGAGGTGCGTCTGTATGACTCTAGATTACCGTCATACCCCCTATAGCTATTCCGTGCGTATGAATGTGCGGCGGTTGCTTGTTTACTTTCTTATTTACTTGTTGACCAAGTGACTGTCTTCTTACTTATCGTACTTGCCTATCTAGACGTGCGATGGGCCGTCCGAATAATCACAGTAGTGTAATATTTGAGCAAGGATATCCGGATTAATACTCGAGTATACATTATAATACTCATGTTCATAGCATAAGTATATAGATCTCCCTTCCCGCTACTCAAGTATCAAAGTTCAAGAACAGATCATCAGCAATCAGCCTGCCATGAATAGCATAGAACATACGGATACATAACATATGAATTTCAAGTAGGAATGTGGTTGATGAGATCATAAACTCATCATGATCTAGGGCCTGAGGGCAGAGTAAGTTGAGGTATTGCCATTGAATGTTCAGAGAGGGTGGATTAAGGACACCGGGATGAGCAGTACATCATTCTGGGTAATAATGTGGGTCGCCGGGACTGTCTTGAAACCAACACTGAAACGAAACGAGAGAGCGATTACTTGCAAGTTCAGTATCACGTATGATGCTAAGACCAAGATATAGCATATAGCGTGTACAGTAAGCATACTAGTAGGAGAAACGGCACACCCGATAAGTAGCATAACGTCAACTTGAAATTGGGTGAGTAAAGAATATATAGTGATTGGTTTCCGAGGAGTTGGGCTCAAGCTTGGGATTGAGGTCTTGAGGGATTAAAGGGGTTCTTGGTATTCTTACATATACACAGAGGTTCTTGATTTGATTATAGAGGTATTTTTGGCTCGAGGGATGGGCGAGTGAATGATAAGGAAGGAAGGAAGGATTATTTTAGATTGCCCACGGAGAAACTTGCAGAGTTCTTGAATTCATGGAGGACTTGGAATTTGCATAACCTCGGTGATCATCTTGATGAGGAATCAAATAATCTGTGCTTGGGGAGTGGGAGTAGTGGAGAGGATCAACCGCTGCGGGAGCACATTGCCGAGAGCATAGTTGTGCGACGTGGACACTTGTGGATGCCCTCTTCGATAAAACATACGCAAAAGTTTAAACGCGGATCAGAGAGACGTGTGTTGGGCGTAGATCTACGTCTGATGAGTGCTGTGATGTGCACCTGTATCCGCGCATGTGCGAGTGACATTGGGTGGCAGAAGGGTGACTGACTTGAAGGAGGATGGATGTATGAAGGACATATGTAGAAAGCGTGTATATATGTATGTCGTTTCCGCATTTGCAGTCTCCTGATTGCATTTGATTGATAGGAGGGAGAAATGAAAGGGAAACACGTGAATAGAGGTGAGAGAGGACCGCGTACGAGAAATGAGAGGCTTTGGGAAGGGTCAGCTGGCCCTAGAGAGTGCAAGGTTCAGTCAGGCCCACAAGAAGGTTGAACGCGGGAGCATTTATTCTAGTTGGTGAAGAGGAACGCCGTCTTGTGCTGCGCCCAGACTGGCCGAAGAGGATCGGCGACTGGCCGGTGACCATGTGCGGGTTGAAATCAGGGATCAATGATGCGCTACCATGTTGGGCGCACGCATGTGGGGGGTGAGAGCAGGAAACCCGAAGGGGAGCGGGGATCGGAGACGCCGCTTATGGAATAAACAAATAATAAAATCAGGAAGATTAAATAAATAAAAATAAAGACGGAAGGGGATAGTTGTGATCGGATAGGGAGTTTGGCGCGGAGGAAAGAGTTGCTGTTGGACCGTGACTGCAGTACCCTCAATGTGTCTACTCTGACCATCTCTCTCTCTACCACCACAGCTAGCACCATGGAAAACTACGGCGACCCCCACTACACACAGGGCCAGCGTCAGCAGTCCTGGCCCCCCCATCTCATGGGTCAGCCCCAGCCTTTTCCGTCCCCGCCTGCTTCTTCCATCCCAGATCATGCCCAGCAGCATTACCCCCCCTTTTCCCAGTCTCAGCAGCCTTCTTCCTCGTCTGCAGACCAGCAGCAGCCTATGCATCATCTTGGCCGTCTCTCTTTGAATCTCTCCTCGCTCTCCGTAGCGTCCCCAAGCAATCTTTCGCCCATTGCTCCTCCGCAGCCTACCAACGCGTTGTCTCCTGCTACTCCAATAAGTCCGTCCACTGCTACTCAGGGATACCACCACCACATGCAGTCTCAGTTTCAGTTCAATCCTCCGCCGGACCAGGCCGTTCCTTCCTCGTCGGTCTCTCCCCAAAAGGATCCTCAGCCTGAGCGGCCGTATGGCCTTAGGATATCGACATCGGCCTCTGGAAACTCGGGTTCGCGTTCCTCCTCGACGTCGACTTCTACTTCGACATCGGGCCCGCCTTCGCGCAAACGCTCATTCACAAGCCAACAGCCGGCTTCCTCTGCAAATACGTCAAGTGCGCCGACGCCTCTCATAGAGGAAAACTATCTTTTGGACGACGGTTCGGTACCTGTTGACCACGACACGCCAATGGACGATTATTACACGTCTGCATCCGGCCCAGGTAACGGGCCAACCAGCGCCGGCACTCCTGGCGGCGCCAGTCCCATTGATGGAGGCAGCGGAGGCAGCGGTGGGGAAGATGCTGGCGCAGGTGGTTCCATGGGTGGTGCTGGAGGCCCGTCCACTTCGGGAGGTAGCGGCAACGCCGGTGCTGTCGGTAGTAATATGGGCATGCTGGGTAAACCAATGCCGACAAACAATTTTGTCACAAAGTTGTATCAGTACGTGTTTTACACTCGTTTCATCCGCGTTGCTCATCCTTGGTCTCAGGATGATAAACGACCCCAAGTCTTCGCATTTCATCAACTGGACTGAACTCGGCACCTCGTTTGTCGTATCAAATGTTGGAGAGTTCAGCCGCAGCATATTGGGCAGTCATTTCAAACACAACAACGTATGCCTGCTACTCGTTTCATCTTTTATTATCTCATGTCTGCGCTCTAGTTCTCGTCATTCGTTCGACAACTCAACATGTACGGCTTTCACAAGATTAACCGAACTCCGCGTGCCCAGCGCACCTCGACAGACGCGCAGACTTGGGAATTTTCACATCACAAGTTTTTGCGCGGCAGACCAGACTTGTTGGACGAGATCAAGAGAAAGGCGCTAGAGCCGGATCCAGCTATCAAGCACAGAGTAGAATTACCTGGAGAGGTGAGTCTCTGCGCTATTTTCTTCTCTCTCTCTGGGCATCATCTTGTCACTTTTACTCTGTTTACTTTAATCGTCCCTTTTCGGTTCCTCTTTCAACCGTTCTCCCGATTACCTCGGGATATACTCTTGCCCTCTTACTTTTCTTGTCTTGGTCTCATAAGACTGGGCGTTAATGCATTGGAGTTGATCTCCAAAGAGCACTATCTCATCAGCTGCCTCTTTCGGCCGCTTCCATCTATATTTGGTTTCTCTCGGACCAGCTTTCATTTCGCATTCTTTCTTCTGCACATTGTCATGTTCTTGCCCTTTCATTTCGCTCTCTGTTATCTCTACCAGCCTTCCCACCAGTTTGGGTTTCTACCTCCGTGCCTGTGCGAATTTTCATGACATGTCCTGTGCTTCCTTCTTCAATTCTCGAGGCCCGGACCCTTGTTTGACAACTTCTTTCTGTGCCTTGATGTGCCGTCACGGTCGAGTACTAACGTGGCACGTTTCCTTTTGCGTTTTGTAGGTGGCCGCTCAACTCGGCGCAATGCGAGACGAAAACAGGAGAATGTGGGAGCAGCTCGCCGCAGAAAAGAGAAAAAACGAACGAATGGCGACCTCAATGGCTCGTCTCTGGGATGTCGTCAACAAGGGCTTTCCTGGAATGCGTGAGTCTCGACTCGTTCTTTTTGACCCGAAAACTCACGCGCCTGTCTTTTTCAAGTACCAACGTTCCCTCAAGATTTATTAGAAACCTCCCAGTTGGATAATCCCAACATTTACATCACCTCTCCGACAGCTACCACTCCCGGCTCTAGGTTCCCACAATCAGTCCCTCTAGGTTCTGCGCCCTTGCACAGTCAGGCCCATGGTCTCGGGTCCAACATTCATTCAATCAGCAGTCCAGGTTCTAGCCCTACCACTGCGGAATTTCCACCTCACATTCACCACATGCATGGACACGGTCATGGACACGGGCACGGACACGGACATCCTCATCACCCGCAGCATTCGCTTTCGCGTCAACACTCGTTCCCACATACCTTTACCCCGCGTTCGGAAAGTCCAAATGATATGGAAATTTTCGATGATCCGTCTGGTGGTGCACAGGATTCTGAAGTTCAAGGTCAAGGAAGCGGTGGTGCACCCGGAGGAAGTGGCAATACTTCATCTGTAACGAGTCCCAACGTACCCAGTCTTTCGAGTAGCATGTCGAGCATATCTAGCTTGGCGAGTCCTACCAACACAACGACGGGTGACGGACCTGGTGATCAACCCGGTGCCGCGCCGATTGTAGGCCGAAGTGGGACAAAGAGACAGAGGATTTCGAATGCTGGAGACGATGTCATGGTTGGTATGCCGAATATGATGGGTATGATGAATGGAGGAGCATCTGCGTCGAGTGATTCGTTGCTTTCGACCGGGTCTATGGGTGGGATGGGGATGCCGATGAATTTGGGCGTTTCTATGGGTATAGGTGGAGGATTGAATCCACCAGAGAAAAAGTTGAATAGGGCGAGGAGTGATAGTGCGCCTTTGGGGTATATGAATAGTGGTTTGAACCCTCATGGATCTGTGGGTGGTAACCCTTGGGGAACAGCTGTTGGAAGGCCAAGGAGTGGGAGTGGATTGGCGGTGATGCATCCTCATGGAGGGCATGGTGGAAGGATTACGGTTCCGAATATTGGAGGTATCATGTCGAGAGGTCCTCCTGGGCAAGGAAATGCGGGGAATGGTGTGGCTCCGGTGTCTAACAATCCGAATAACCGATAACGAGGGCCTGAAGGAGGAAGGAATGGAGGATGCATTAGAAGCGCGCATTTTAACAAACAAAAAAATAACGCGTGCAACACCTTTTGATCAAGTTGACGGCTTGTCTTTTTATCGCCAGCCGTCTCCAACCATACCACGTCACGAAAACGAAACTGAAACCGAAACCTGGAACCAAAAACTTGTGTATTTCTTGTGCAATTGCAATTATATCCCTCGCACTTTGTCTCGTCCCGTCTCGTCCATCCGGCTACACCGTCATGTCATGTCATGTTTTTGGGATTTCATTGTCGGAATAGAAAGAGCCAGATTGGGTTTTTAACATCTGGTTGTACATCGTTCATTGTTTGTTTGTTCGTTTTGCTCTGTTTCTTTCGTGTTTGAGTATATCCAGTCCGTCCGTCCTTTTTTTTCGCTGTTGCTACTTGCCTGTCTACATTCCTTTCCCTCCTCTCTTGGTACCCCGTTCAAAAAGAAAATGCAAAATTTGGGATGGATGGAGCACTTTGTTTTTTGCACGTACTCATTCTCATTCTCCATGTACAATTTTTACATTTTCCCGAGCCCATCTCTATTTCTATGTTTATCTATCGCCATCCATTCATCATCAGAGTCGTTTGATTGCCATCACGTACCCGATTCCCTATCCCACCTTGCCTTGCTTTGCCGCTTTTCAATGTTACCTCCTATAGACTTATCCCCTTTACCTCTTTACCTCCTCTCCACGTTCGCAATCAACTACTACTTGAGAGAATTCCTACTTAGAAAATCGTAAATACGATGACTGAATCCAACAATCATCTTTCCTGTACTGTCCTTTCTCGTTCTTTCAATTTGCTGTTCATGCTCATTCCCACTTTCTTTTATTCCTCATCCACTTGTTTATAGCCGCCCTCGCAATTGTCGCTTTGCTTTTTACCTTGCTGTTTTCTTTATATGTTCGTCTGTAACTCCAACCAGCAATCCTTATCCTTTCATCACTTGCCACTTGTTACTTGTCCCTCTATCCATATACATTCATCCAGTGCCACCGGTGTTTACGTGTTAGTATTAGATACGTATACTAACTTGTGCTTGCTTGATCGGATTGGGTTTCTTTCTACTCTTCTTGTGTTCGCTCGCTGTTCCAATTCCAATTTCCACTTTTTTTTTTGCTGTCCACATCATTCTCTTTCCCTTTTCCTTTTGTTAACTAGGCGCCAAACTTTATCATTTCCATTTCCTGAACTCTGTTCAATTTACCGATGGACGCTTGTTTTCATTTCGTTTCATTTCGTTTCGTTTACCGCTTTGCTTCAACGTTAAACGCTATTACCTCGCGTATAAATAAATATCTGCCCCACTCTGTCCTTTCTGGGTTGTTACGTACTTACATACTCTCCTTCTCTCTTTTGCGTTTTGCGTTTTTCTCAGTTTATACGTCTGTCTATCTGCCTACCTGTTTGTCTGTCTGTCTATAGAGATTTGATTTTGATCCGATTTGATTCGACTTGTACAACTGTATCTGCCAGGTCTGTCTGCAAACTGCCACTATACGCGTCTATTTATCTACCACTTGGTGAATAAATGTGGTCAATTTTGTGCTATGTTGAGTCGATTGCGTACAAAGAGTGATTAATACTTAATTATACTTGCTCGGATTCAAAGAATTCCATCCACATTTGTCTTTGACGTGGACCTTTGAGCAACTAGCGTAATTGAATTCAGAGAATGTTACATTGGAAAGATCAGAGATACTAGACAACTAGCTGGGTAATTCGATAACGAAAAAGCAAGACTATGTAAAGTAACAGAGGGTTATACAGTAAAATCTGGGGGATGCTCAGGGATTGTAACAACAATTGGCAACATGATGAGATACAATACAAGTACATAGGTATACCATGATAAATAAAAAAGATAGTAATGGTTCAAATGGTTAATACAAGTTACAGAAGCTACAACATGAGATGCTGGAGTATATGAGCAGCCTCTTATTTCTCTTTTTACCCAAAAAATTCTTCAACATGGCACCATGTTGAAGAATTTTTGAAAGCTAAAAAGAAAAATAAGAGGGTACTCCTAGTTGGGTTCAGCAGGGATGTCTGCATAATCGAGATCCTGAACAGCAACCAATGGGGCCGTGAGGTGATCTAACAAGTTGTAGTGACACTGATGCAAAAAAAAACGAACAGTCGACCACTCACCGTAAATGACGGGTGAACTTGAAAGCCGACGGCTTTGAGGATGGTTTAAGACCACAAGATCAATCTTCATATCGGAAGACGTTAGAATTGGGTAGTGCAGGCTTTGCGGGCAGCGCTATGAAGACAGATTGAGTATGATCGGTAAGGAATTTTGGAAGATATAAGCCAACTTACCCCGTAAGAAACCCGATTCTCAACAGAGAACCAAGGATCACTCGAGCATACATGACTCGGAACTGCGTATATGTTTGGCAAACTAAATTCACCGAGGCGACAGTGGACATTGGACTCGTAAGGAGCCTTTTGAATGAATGAAGTGCCCTTTTGGGGTACTGTTTTATTTTGAGTTGAAGAAAAGCAAGAAATACGAAAACCCGCAGTACTTACTAATCAAGTCAAAATTTTTCCTCCGGCGGTGACTAGCCTCTATAAGCGTATTGGCGGCAACATTGACGCGAGTGGAAGAAGCCAGGCTATGATCCAGAGCCTGAGATCGGGAGGAATAATGGCTTGAGGGCGATCCGTGATCAGAACAAAGTTCCCGTTCACAGCTATGTCGTCGGGCCGGCCGTCGGGCTTTAAGTATAGGCGCGAGTTGCGGCAACGCATGCAAAGGTTCGGCAGGCAGTGAGTAAGTGTTATTGGGGCGCAAAGGCAGCGAGTAAGTGTTATTGGGCAGGCGCAATGGGTCTGGCAGGTAAGGACTCCGCTCTAATGAACCATGATCACTCTCGTCAAAAAATAAAGCTGAAAACATGATAAGTTGACCAGATTGTGCATGGTACAAACACAAGAATTCACCATCACTGTAATTTGGTATGAGTGCCAAGGACTCAGCAGCGTACACGTGGGGATGGTGTCTGCTTGGAGGAAGTGGAGAAAGGGGTACATTTACGGACGGGGTTGTTCCGCAATGCTGAGTGTATGAGTGGTCCAAACCACTAATATCAACATCTAACCACCTGAGTGAAAAAATCGCATCAGTGGGACCAGTCGACTGATCGATGTTACTTGAGGATAGTCTTTGCTCTAGATCATTGCGTTTAAAATGTCATTTATGCCCCTGAAGATTTGAAAATACCTGGCACAGGTGGATTTAGCGATGGGTCAGGATATGAGATTATATCAAAATCCGTTACAATCTGAACGGAGTCATCAATATTTCTAGTTTCAAAGATCGAGCCGGTGGACCTGAGGCATATTTCGCGAGGTCAAAAATAGAGGCAAAACACATTCTGGAGAAACTTACAGGGAAGTAATTCTGTGATTTCCACTTGCGGTAACTTCAAGACATCTTTGGGGTGCTACGGAGCCGGACCTTGAATATCCTAGCAAAAAGTAACTCAAACGAGACTCACAATGTTCTACGTGGAAGTTTGTAGTGAGACTTGAGAGGCCGAAACTGACGAGACGGTCGAGCGTTTCGCCTTTTACATCTTCTTTCTCAGTCATTGATGATCTCATAGTAGAGGGCTTCTGAAAAAAGACGCAGCCTACACATACCTGCATGAGTGCTCACATCCACGCCCACGACACAGACTCACCATTCTCATTAATCATATCATATTTCGATGTTGCACGGGTTACAAGGTCCTCATTCGTCGGCATCTCTGCGTCGTACTGGAGTGTACTCACTTCAGTAGCTGCTTGGCTAAGAAATCGGAAAACTGACCTCATCGAGAAGTTCACACCAATCATTGTCATGCGTGATAGCAACGTGAGATTCCGGCTGGAATAGACCTCAGAGTCATCGTTACACTGTAATTCAAGTACTTACGAAGTGAGCAAGAAGGAGATCGTTCAGAACGTTTGCGGGATGGTAGGGCTAGCGACATGAGAATAATAAGTGACGAGGGAAAGTCAAGGACGGGGAATTGTACCGAGGTAATGCTCTCCGCCATTGACTCTTCATCGTCTGAATCGCTTTCGCTATCATAATCCTCAAAACTATTTCCCTCGATGTCACTGTCCAGTTCGGAATCCGAATCCAAATATGGCGTAAAACCTTCACATTGCCTCGATACGTTCCGGTGAGACGACGTCGAAGAGGGAGACGACCATTGCAACCATAGCGAACGAGAGCGGCCCGAGCCTTCCGATGGGCTAGGTGTAGATGGTGAGGGCGGGGAATACGACCTCGGAGAGCCCAGTCTTCGTTCATTGAATGTTACAGGGCCACCCCGAGCAATGATATCTTTTGGCTTGAGGCCCTTGAGAGCTCCACTAGACAGGTCCATCACTTTAACAGGTGATTGAAACATGTACTTTGCAGTCGTTCGTAGAGTAATCTTGAAGCCACGGATAAAGACAGACTGGTTCATTTCACACTGAGATGGCGAACGCCCTCTCGCAATGGGGGTTACAATATTGCTGGATTGAGACAGCTGTAGTCTCCCCCCAGGGCCAATCCCCGAAGTCAGTTTGAGTGAAACAGAAGCAGCACGAGTAGGATTGGAAAATGCTGCATTTTCCCAACAAGTCGTCTTGTCAAACCCTGTGACAAAGTATAACGAGCCGTTTTCTACCTCAATACCACGAGCTTCAGCAAAACGGTACCACTCCTCGCAATTCTGGTGAGCATATTGTCGGAAGGGTAATATCGTCTCGACATCGATCCTAGTTGCGCCCTCTGGCAGCAGCAATAGGGCTCCTTCCTTGTCTTCAAACTTGAGCTCCACTCCACTGCTTCCTTCGGCTGGGGTTCCACTGTTAATCGACAAGTGAGTTACTTGCTTTTGCATCAAGGGGTCGCACATACGTTATTTGCGCCGTAGCGTCCACCGCCAGTTCATATCGTTTCGTGCCTATACTGAATATAGGGACTCCTGGTTCATGATAGTTAACGCACTTGAGGACCTTCTTGAGGTCAAACTCTAGCGGTTGAAAATTGGCTGGGACACCCCCTTGACTATTTATGAGATCATCCGCAGGAGCTAGAGCGTTGAAGAGGAAATGGAAATGTCCATCTTGAGTTATACGCCCAACATCCCCAAGACGGGTCCCAGTCATACGATAAAATTCAGGAAGAGACTCGTATGGTTTGGGTTTCCATAGTGGATAACCATGCTGTCGACGTAACAGTAACCGAGCATAAATCTCGCTGTCGGAACGGTCAGACATAATCACCCTCGATCAGTTGTCAGTGAGGGGGGACAGTGGGGAAAAGAGGAATAGTGAGGGTGTATTGTTTTCGTAGAGGCATTATAAAGAATATTCGAAGGCATAGCCTTCATTGCGACACGTAGACCACTATTGAACTGGACACGCTTGTTTGCATAGAATGTTCTAAGAAGTTTCGCCACTGCCATGTGCAAGAAGGAAGATATCAACCAATCGAGACCAGCAGGTAGGCCAAAGATGGCGTAGTTACCTCAAGCCATTATCCAATAAAAGGATTGCTGTAGAGCATGTCAGCATTGAACAGCTTTGGAATATCATTTTTGTTCCAATAAGCAAGAAGATCAACTTCTGAGCGTTTATCAAGACATACCAGGAACAAGGGCTTATGTATAGTATCGATACAACATAGCCCAGCGAAGAACGTACCTCAAGACTTTTTACGACACCGCAGTCCGTTCTCTGATTTTGAACTAATGGGATGTCAGATATGTCTCTAACTAGACAAAAGTAGAAGCCATCAGCAGGTCCAGCGCTAAATCGCTTGCGATCACATCAGGACCTCCTTTCCGTCCAGCTGCGCATTGAGCGAACGACATCAGTACTTGACGATGGTTCCTCCTCCCTTGGGCGTTCTATAACGTGTATACGCCGGTTTGGGAAGACGTTATATCATATTCAAAAAAGGACGAGAAACGAGGTCCGCACCATATCGTGTTGGAGTATACCAACCATGACCGTCTAAGCGCAACACAATGCCGAAAATTGCCGAAACTTTTTTTTTTCAACCTTACAGTTCGTGGCCGACTAGCTCAGTTGGTTAGAGCGTCGTGCTAATAACGCGAAGGTCTTGGGTTCGATCCCCACGTTGGCCAGTGCTGTTTGTTTTGCTTTCAGTTGGAAGTCCCTTCTTCGTAAAAACGAAACAAGTTTTTTCATGAGTGGCTTAACGGTAGCAAGATTGTCAACAACATCCCTTGAATCATATTATATTAACAAAAGGAAGAAAGCGAGATAGCTGTACAGATAACTGTGTACATAGATACTTATCACCAGATGCGACGACTTCCTGAGAACGGAACTGTGTGATTACATAGCTTCCGCAGGAACAAGTCCGGAAAGCAAACGACAAAAAGCACCTCGAACTCATGATAGTTGTCCCGCTTGATCCACATGTTCATGACATTCTCCTCATCCTCACCTCATCTCCATTCCCTGTAGGACTGTGACCAGGACCTGGTGGTGGACCTACACCATTCAGACTTGACACTAGTGGAGGTCCACGCGCTGAAACCCAAGGTGGAGGTGGAAGTGTCGGTGGCAGTGGTGGGGGAGGATACTCTTGTATGAACTCCATCTGATTTTGCTACAAGCAAGTCAGCATGTCAATATCGAGCGCAACACAAACCAAAAAACTCACATCAGCAGGCGCATAATGTCTCCATTCACATCAGGTCCCAGGGTAACACGCCCTTCGGGCTCGGCCCAACACCGTTCGTATGAGCATGCGTCGGAGTCAGACTCTCCGACCTTGAAGAACTTTGATCAGTGTAAAGGACCATGTCATCCCTCGTATCAATCTGCATCTGAAGAGGAGGCGGGGGTGGAGGTTGATGCTGGATATTCTGGATTGCTGTGGTGGTGATTGTTCTCAGATGGGCATAGGGACAGGTTCACGTTCTCTCCCTCGTTCATACTCTCGGTATCGGCGTTCGCATTCACGCTCCCATTCTTTCCGTTCTCTCTCTCGCGCGCACTCTCGTTCTCGGTCCCAGTCTCAGTTCCATTCTCTTTCTCTTTCCCGCTCACGCTCACGCTCCTGGTCTCGAGGCTATCTCTCATTCCTCTCCGGAGGAAGTTGTTGAGGATGAGGAGGCCCACGACTTTGAGGATGTCTGTGAGACGCACCAGGATACGGATGCCCATGATATCCATGACTATGGCTATGGCTAATACTCGGTGCATGAGGATGCGTATGATAATGATTAGGAGGTCCCACGTTGATTGAAATTTGGACTATGAGCTGTATCCGTGTGCAGTCAGGTACAGAGACGGGAACAGGGACAAAGTTGGATGTTGAAAGTTGACGTGGAGCTGCGAACCGGGTTGGGTCTTGTAGGGCTACTTCGAGCATGGCTTCGAGAAGAAGACTGAGAAGAGTAAGTGGTCGGAGAAGGAAAGAGATGCAGGATGCAGACACGACGCACTTGACCTCTTCTTGCAGTTTCTTCATTTTGGAGTTGGCGACGTCGAGGTCTTGTTGGTAGCGGTGTTGGGTCTGGGCGGCAAATGTTTGGCTGTGAGACGTTATAGAAGAGATTAGGACACACCTTCATAGCTTCTTCGTATTTTTCCCGCATAGACTGGAGTCTGACCCAGTCAGCGTCTGAACGAAACACCATAGGTAAAAAACAAGTGGCGTAGTGGTTGGAAGGAACCGAACGAACGCTAGAAATTAACTTTTCTTTACTAGATAGCGAAGAACGCAGGTGTGGTAGTGGCATTTGTGCTAGCTGAAGCCTGAGTCAAAAGGTCAGCAAGGATGATAGCATAAACTAATCCGAGCAAAGTGGTCAAACTATCACAGACCTTTGCGGATGTTTCATTAGCTGCCTTGTCGAGTGAGGACCAATCACATGCCTTCCCACGACTCGCGTGAACTGTGACTTGGTCACTGCGACTCGGACTTCAACCTCAACGCCACTATGCGTATGCAATTATCACAGGAGCAGGTAGACTACTACGCTTCTCTACCGCAGGAGGTCAAAGAATATTTTGTTACTATCACGAAGAATTACCATGCTCGCCTCGAAGGCAATACTCCTGGTATGCGACCTATTACAAGCGTCGAAGAATTTGACCAGGTGATACGGGAGCCACAAGATATTGTAAGTTATTTGATGAAGTATCTATAATCCCTATTGTAATGTTCCAAACTTCACGATAGCCCGCGCCCGAAATCGAACCACAACCCGACGCCATCCAGACCTATCTACCTCATCTCGGCTTCGGTATTCGCTACTGGGTCTCACATTGTCTAGGAAAAGACGGATACTACAACTTCGACTTCATCAATGCGGCTGGAGATCGTATCAATACCCCTCCAGGCATAAAGCTTTTCATGGACCCTGATTTTCATGTGCGGTCTAACGTGGACATCCAACTCGCACGTATGCTTGAAGATCCTGCATCTTACGGAATTAATCCCGATACTAAGCTTCCGCCTTCGTTTGAAGTCTTTGTTATTTATTGTGGCAGACCTCATTTCTTGCAGTTGAATGGAAAGGAGGTGCATCGTTTCCAAACTCCAGAGGTGAGAAAACTTTGTCTCCGGCCTTCCTCATCTCATCACCCCTTATTGGTATATTGCTAGATTCCAGGCAGGGTTAAACTGTTCTAATAGTATCATGATTTTGTTCTCTGTTGCTGCACTTAATTGCAGCGCAAAAGCCTTTTTATTCATGACTCGAAGTACCAAAAGAGACAAGCCAGGACTGGACGAGGGTGATATGAGTATGTATGGGCAACATGAAACCCACCAAACAAACTTAGTCCAATCCTGGGACAAACGCTCAGTTGCGAGGATGCCAATCTTATCCGCCTATCAACTTCTCCCGGTGCATTCGTCGCTGAAAACACCTGCTGCTACCAAGTCACCCGAATGCTGCCACCTATCGATTCCGCCCAAGCCTCATACTTTCCTTCTCTCTCTTAACTCACATGGAAACCCCTTTTACAGTTGCGTCTCTTACATCATGTTCATTATCGTAGTTGTCAGACCAGACAATTCAAACAGCCGATAAACAAGCACGGCGCCAAAGTTGAATAAAAAAGGCAAAAAAGCAGTTGACCTGGATCTTGCACTGAGCATAGACTGAAACACGTCCAAAATCGCGTCTTTCCCGTAGAAAGATGAAGCCATTTGAGAGTTTTACGGCCGGTACTATCGTCAGTAAACCTAGAATAAATGTGTGACGCATCAAGCTTCAAGAACCGTTTCGGAGAACGGGAAACAAGATCAGCACCATGCCCCTTGGAATCGTTCTCGAATCGTTGGAGTAGAGACCAACTTGAAAAGAATTGCTTACATTGCCAAAAATTTTAGGAGGTTTCAACCACTCGCTTTCAGTGGCCGACTAGCTCAGTTGGTTAGAGCGTCGTGCTAATAACGCGAAGGTCTTGGGTTCGATCCCCACGTTGGCCAGCATGGTTTCTTTTGCTTTGCAAGTAAAAACGAGACAACTTTTTTCGTGGGCGGCTTAACAATAGCAAGATTGTCAACAAAACCCCTTGAATCATATTAGGTTTACATTACAAAAGTTTATGTACAGGTATGTATAAAAGGAAGAAAGCGAGATAGCTGCAGAGATAACCGCGTACATAGATACCACCAGATGCGACAATGTCCTGAGAACGAAACTATGTGATTACATAGCTTCCGCGGAAACAAGCACTTTCAAGTCCGGAAAGCAAACGACAAAAAGCACCTCGAGCCCATAATAATTGTTCCGCTTGATTCACATGTTCATGACATTCTCCTCGTCCTCATCCCATCTCCATTCCCCGTAGGACTGTGACTAGGACCTGGCGGACCTACACCATTCGGACTTGATGCTGGTGGAGGTCCACGCGCTGAAGCCGAAGGTGGAGGTGGAAGTATCGTGGGCAGTGGTGGGTATTCTTGTACGAACTCCATTTGATTTTGCTACAGGCAAGTCAGCATGTCAATACTGAGCGGAACCAAAAAAAAAAAAACTCACATCAGCAGGCGCATAATGTCTCCCATTCACATCAGGTCCCAACGGTAACACGCCATTCGGGCTCGGCCCAACACCGTTTGTGTGAGTATGCGTCGGGGTCAGACTTTCCGATCTTGAAGACCTAGACGACCTTGATCGGTGTAAATGACCATGTCCAGGATCCCTCGTATCAATCTGCATCTGAAGAGGAGGAGGAGGCGGCGGTTGGTGCTGGATAATCTGGATTGGGACTTGTTGCTGTGATGGTGGTGGTGGTTCTCGGATGGGTATAGGGACAGGTTCACGTTCTCTCCCTCGTTCATACTCTCGGTCTCGGCGTTCGCGTTCACGCTCCCACTCTTCTCGTTCTCTCTCTCGCCCCCGGTCTCTTTCCCGGTCCCGGTCCCAGTCTCTTTCTCTTTCCCGTTCCCGCTCACGCTCCCGGTCTCGAGGATCCCTCTCATACCTCTCCGGAGGAAGCTGTTGAGGGTGAGGATGCCCATGACTTTGAGGATGTCCGTGAGGCGCACTAGTATACGGATGTCCATGGTGTCCATGACTATGGCTATGGCTAATACTTGGTGCATGAGGATGTGTATGGTGATGATTAGGAGGAGGTCCACGTTGATTGAAATTCGGACTATGAGCTGGATATCCGTGTGCAGTCGGGGTAGGTCCACCAGCCGCAACGACTTGTACCGGTACACCTGGCGGTGGACCTGAGACTTGGACTGGAACCTGGCTCGGAGCAGAAACGGATACAGAGACAGGAACAGGGACAAAGTTGGACGTAGAAAGTTGAGGTGGAGCTGCGAATTGGGTTGGGTCTTGTACGGCTACTTCGAGCATGGCTTCGAGAAGAAGACTGAGAAGAGTAATTGGTCGGAGAAGAGAAGAGAAGCAGGCTGCAGACACGACGCACTCGATCTCTTCCTGCAGTTTCTTCATTTTGGAGTTGGCGACGTCGAGGTCTTTTTGGTAGCGGTGTTGGGTCTGGGCGGTAAATGTTTGGCTGTGAGACGTTATAGAAGAGATTAGGACATACCTTCATAACCTCTTCGTATTTTTCCCGCATAGACTGGAATCTGACCAAGTCAGCGTCAGCATCTGAGCGAAACACCATAGGTAAGAAACAAGTTGCGTAGTGGTTGGATTTGCGTCGAAGGAAGTAGAAACCGAACTAGCGCTAGAAAACTGACTTTTCTTTATTAGACCGCGAAGAACGCGCGGGTGCGGGAGTAGCATTTGCGCTAGCTGAAGCCTGAGTCAAAAGGTCAGCAAGGATGATAGCATAAAGTGAAGTAAGGCAAGGTAAAGGTAAACTAATCCGAGCAAAGTGGTCAAACTGTCACGGACCTTTGCGGATGCGCTCTTTTCATCAGCTGCCTTGTCAAGACGAGGCATTTTCGGCGGGCGTGCGGAGGGTTCTGTATCCATTCTGGAAGTTGTTATAGACGTGTCGACTCGTCAAAGGAGAGCGGGACTACAGGAGACCAATCAGGATATGTCTTCCCACGACTAACCACCGGCGATACGAACCTGAGTTGATTCAACTCCGACCGTTTGATATTATTCAACCATCACGTTCTCCACTCAACCTCAGACTTTGCCATTATGCGCATGCAGACATCGCCAGAACTAATCGAATACTACACTTCACTACCGCGGGAACTCAAGGAGTGTTTTGTTAACATCTCATCGTCTTTCCCAGCTCACCTCATGCCTCCCGGCATTCGACCAATCACTAGTGTCGAAGAGTTTGACCGGCGAATGCGGGAGCCAGACGATATTGTGAGTAGCTCTTTTCGAAATATTTTTTCAGTGCTAGTTATTGAGGCTACGGCGGCTGATAGCCCGCTCCCGACATCGAGCCCCAACCTGATGCCATCCAAACTTACCTCCCTCATCTGGGCTTTGGGTTTCGTTATTGGGTTTCTCATTGTGCAGGTCGGGGCGGCTACTATAATTTTGATTTCATTAATGAATCTGGGGATCGTATCAACACTCCTTGCGGCGTCCAACTTTTCATGGACCCAGATTTTCACGTCAGGTCCAGTGCGGACATTCAGCTCGCTCGCATGCTTGACGATCTCCCTTCTTTCGGAATTGATCCACACGCCACGCTACCCCCCGCATGTGAAATTTTTGCAATTTATTGCGGCAGACCCCATTTCTTGCGGTTGGATGGGAAGGAGCTGTATCGTTTTCAACCTCTAGAGGTAAGGGTGTTTTTAATTTCTTCAAAATTGGCAACCTTTTCTCATCTATTTGTTGGCTATTAGATCCCAGGTCGGATTAGAATAGCTTAGTTCTGTTCCATATATGAGAATCGTTGTGTTGACCAACGAGGATTAGAGTTATATCTGACTTAGGTGTCTCAACAACTACTTTGAAAAGTAGAAGTTCATTCCCTCCAGATGTCTGCAAAGAAGAATTGATAACCTAGCCAATAACATTACAAGCAAGTAAGTCTTCTGTAAAGATAACCTAGCCCACTGTGTATCTCACGTTTTGCACTTGTGCAGACTGCAGACAGGACGATACTACGATGTTGTGCAACGACTGGGGGCATAGCTGGGTCTGGTGGACCATGGTTATTGCGGTTGTGCTTGTAGTACCATACAGACGCATTTGGATTCATATGCATTATTCTGTGAACTGTATACCAGAAGAACCTATAGCCCGTTTGCTGGATATTCAGCGGAGCTTTGGATTCAGTCCAGCCAAAGGTACTAGAACGATAGGTACTAGGTTCCCTCCAGGTCCAAACGGAGGCTGTGGCATTGGGGCACTC
This sequence comes from Stygiomarasmius scandens, assembly GCA_037954225.1. Classification (NCBI taxonomy): domain Eukaryota; kingdom Fungi; phylum Basidiomycota; class Agaricomycetes; order Agaricales; family Campanellaceae; genus Stygiomarasmius; species Stygiomarasmius scandens. Next base: position 165,355 of record JBANRG010000048.1, read on the forward strand.
TCGAATATGAATGGAGGAGCAATGGGAGCAGGCGCTGGGAGCCATTGCCCGCCACCAACCCTATATTCAGCGACGGCTTCACTCATACCCCATCGACGCAATAAAGTACAACTCTCATCTGCGCTCCTGGAAAGTTCACAAGGGGGTTCTGGAGGTAGATGTCGGTCTGATATTGACCCATGGTGAAGAAACTGTGGGATCCCAATAGCTGAATCATACTAATTAGCATCAAATCGGGGCTTGGTCGAGTACATCACTCACAACCATCGTTGAACCAGTTCAGAACTCGAAGACTTGGATTCTAGTTGATCAACCGGAATTTCTGGGGTGGTTTAAATAGAGGAGCTGTTACCTTCACGTCCGAGTCGCAACACGGACAGGCACCGAAACCATGACCGATTGCAACCTTCAAATTCTGTTCGGAGTCATGCTCTGAGAATTTCAAGAACACCAGGAGTCACCCCTCCGAGTTGTCCCTGAGACTGTGAACACCAAGAAGCCCTGGACCCGCACATGCACCCACACATCAAAAGATACGAGATCTGCGCACTAGTAAAGAAGGCAAGGAAGGTTACTATACCCTGGATTTTGCTGATCCTAGCACCGGCAGTCGTATCAACAAACCAGATCGCGTCGACCTCATCATGGTAAATCCGGGATTCAAAACCAGGTCTCGTCTCGACATCGAGTTGGAACGGAAAAGGGTTGACCCCGCTGCATTTGGGATAAGTCCCAATGCCGAACTCCCGCCTGGATCAGAGACTTTTGTTCTTTATGGAGGAAAGAAGCACGTCCTGATGTATGGTCGTACGTGTATCCTTGAGTTTACACCTCCCGAGGTAAGCGGCCTTTGTGTTTAATCCTACTTCATGCCTTAAATTCTACAATAGATTCCTGGTCGTACACGTTTGGCCATAGAGCTCGACTGAAGCGTCCATTTTAAGTTTTCTGCGCTAGCATTAATTCTCGGAGCACCTTTGCATATGCATCGTATGAACGCGATCGGGGTCGATATATCATATTGTCAACAATATAAACACAGCCAAGAGATTTCTAGTTTCTTTTATATATTGGTACTTGTTGTCGGGTTCGAGATGATGTTCCTGCAGAATAGTTGAATATATCTTCAGATGTATCAGTGTGAATGCAAAAGCACGCGGAAGAGCTATGACCTGAGGACAAATTGTACGAGGGCTCAAGGAATCATCCTAGTCATGGTTCGAGATTTTGCGAAAAACAACCTCCAACTACGTGATTGATAGTTGATAGCCTGTTCCTGATGCCATGCAAACCTGCTTCGATCCGGTCCGGATTCGCTGTTAGGAAAAGGTTACTACAACTTTGACTTTACAAGTAGTAAGGCTGTCAATACCCTCGGTGTGAAGCCCTTCATAGCCCCTGGTTTTCAAGTGTGGTCTAGCACAAGTCTAGCGTGGCTATCGACCCTCATTCGACCCTGCCACGGGACCGATCCGGAAACTGCACCGTATGATATTTATTGTGGGCGAACATTTTTCACACCTAACTTTTGTTCAACACCACATTCTCCAACACGGATCCCTATGCGCTTCCAGCTTTCACAAGAGCAAATTGACTTTTACTTCTCACTTCCGCAAGAAGTGAAACAGCACTTTGTTGACGCCTCGTTGGCTGTCCCTGCCCACCTTCTACCTCCTGGTATTCGACGTCTTACAAGTCTTGACGATTTTGATCAGGCATTACGGGAGACACATGATGTTGTGAGTGTGCAGCCCTTCGACCATAGATTGCTCATAACATGTATATCTGCCTCAGTTTGCGCCGGAAATCGATCCCCAGCCTGACGCCATTCAGACCTACCTACCCCATCTAGGTTTCGGCATCCGCTATTGGCTCTCTCACTGTTTAGGAAAGGATGGCTATTATAATTTCGACTTCATCGACCGCTCCGGTGAACGTATCAACACGCCTCCGGGTATACGATTGATCATGGAGTACAACTTTCATGTACGGTCCACTGTTGATATTCAACTCACTCGAAAACCCTGCGGCTTTTGGAATTAGTCCCAATACCACATTACCGCCTGGATGCGAGATCTTTGTGATTTATTGTGGGAGGCCGCATATTTTGGAGCTGAATGGGAGGGAGGTGCATCGTTTTCAACCACCTGATGTGAGGAAATTTTATTCTTACGAACCTTTCTCGTCATAATTTCTCTATTACGGGCAGGTTCCGGGCAGATGCAGGGTGCTGGATCTTTGATTTAGACACACGATGCATTGTTACAGCGAGTTCCCACACCCTCTCATGAGAGGATATGACAGGGGCATTGAACGTTGGTTGTGACCAGTTCGGTCGCGGTTGAAATACTACAAACGCTGATTTGGACGGGGACGTCACGGTCAAGTTTTTTGGATGCAACCTATAGCCCAACTGTGCAACTGAATGGACGGAAAGTGTATCATTTTCAGCCCCGACATGAGAAACATGTAGATACAGGTAGATACCTGGTAAAATTAAAATTAAAACTTATGTGATAGCATTGTTCAAGTTGCTGCTTGGTAAATAAAAGGAGAAATTGAATTCCCACAGCTTAATTGTTTTTTAACTCCGCCAGCTTGCTTTCTTACTCAACCACGAACAGCTATGCGCTTCCAGCTTTCACAAGAACAGATTGACTTTTACTCCTCACTTCCACAAGAAGTGAAACAGCACTTTGTTGACGTCTCGTCGTCTTTCCCTGCTTCCCATCTCCCTCCTGGCATTCGACGTATTATGAGTCTCAACGATTTTGACCAGGCGTTACACGAAACATATGAATTTGTGAGCGTGTATGTTCGTTGACTGTGAATTGCTCGTAACATGTATATGTACCTTAGTTTGCGCCCGAGATCGATCCCCAACCTGACGCCATTCAGACCTACCTACCCCACCTAGGCTTCGGCATCCGCTATTGGCTCTCTCACTGCTCAGGAAAAGATGGCTATTACAACTTTGACTTTATCGACCGCTCCGGTGAACGTATTAACACGCCTCCGGGTATACGATTGGTCATGGAGTACAATTTTCATGTGCGGTCCACTGCTGATATTCAGCTCACTCGGAAACTTCAAGATCCTGCGGCTTTTGGGATTAGTCCCGACACAACACTGCCGCCTGGATGCGAGATCTTTGTGATTTATTGTGGGAGGCCGCATATTTTGGAGCTGAATGGGAGAGAAGTGCATCGTTTTCAACCACCTGATGTGAGCAAATGTTCTTATGGGCCTTTCTTATCATAATTCTTTTGTTACGAACAGGTTCCGGGCAGATGTAGAGTACTGGATCTTTAATGCAGGCGTAGGAATTCATTGTTACAGTGTTCTTTTTCTTTCGATGTAAGTGATGAACGAGTACAACTTTCAAAAAATGTTATATTCTCAGATACAGCCTTGCTAAAACAAGATACATGAAATTATAGCTTTTAATAGCAGACGGACTATTCCGTTATCCAATTAACCATGTGCATGTCTGGTGTTCTGTACTTGGGGAGACAACACAACGCTCCCATGGGAGGATATGACGGGAGGATTGAGCACTGGAAATGGTAGGCCGTGACCAATTCGGTCATGCTTGAAATACCACAATGCTGATTCGGAAGGACGTCAAATTCTTTGATGCGTATGCCACACTAATCCGTAGCCCAACTGTGCAATAAAGGGCCTCCTAAAAGTCCATTCAATCCCATTACAGGCACTAACGGCGCTGGCATGGTCCCCCCGCCCCGAGTCAACCCACAATTCAAAATCAGGTCTCGTCTCGATATTGAATTGGAACGCAAGAAAGCCGACCCAGCCGTTCATACCTTTTTCTGATAGCGATTCCTGGCCGTACCCGCTTGGCCATGGAGCTTGACTGAAGTGCCCTCTTTGATCTTACACATGATGCAAACATAGTAGTCGGGCAAAATATTTTTGCTTAGTTTCTTTAATGATCCTATATTGTGCGGCAATGGATAATTGAAAGTTGACTGTAGATTAAGTTTATCAGACCCAGTATAGACCTAGTAGTGCTAAATTTATTGGTACCTGTTGTCGAATCCTAGCAGAACAGTTCTCGGATCGATGGCAGAACGTTAAACGTTAAACCACTGGTAGCAGAGCTCTTATATAATCGGCTCTATTTCGACATTTAAATGAGAAACCCCTGATTCAGATATGCCCTCCAACAATCCTCATACTCAGACAACGCCCATCGACTGGTTCAGAGGGTTGGATGCTCCCGCCCAACAATTTTTCGTTGACCTTCATAACCAACAGACGGGAGAGCAATATAGTACTGCTCAGTTTGAACAGTTCCTCAGTCAGCCCTTGGACTTTGTGCGTTGCAGCCCCTTTTTATTCCTTTTTTTTTCAATGACCTGATAAGAACGATGCTTTCTTACTATTACTAGGGCGTGCTCGAGGAGGACGTACCTGCAAATGCATACTGCCAAGAAGTGACGCTTCCGACCAATATTAACTTCAACGGACAGCTCTTTATTCGATTCTGGCGCTCTCCTAGACTTGGCCAAAATGGCTATTATAACTTTGACTTTGCTGATTGCCACGGCACTAGGATTAATACCCCACCCGGCATCGAACTGTATATGGTCAACCCCCGGTGCAAGCTCATGTCTCGTGTAGACATTGAGCTGCAACACAAGAAAGCCGACCCTCACTCGTACGGGATAGATCCTGCTACTACACTCCCACCTCTGATCCCGGTGTTCATTCTTTTTGGAGGAAAAAAGCATATTTTGACATACCAAGGTCGCCGTCTTCATGAGTTTACGCCTCCCGAGGTATTCCCTTAAGTTTACTCCGAGACTTCATAAATCCTCTGATAGATTCCTGATCGCATTCGTTTGAATATTGAAGTTGATAGGCCCTAATGCGTTTTGTGATTTTCATGTATGATGGACACAGCAACTTTCATGTGGAAATAACGATGTGAGCGAAGACGTGCCCTTGCTAAGCTCAAGCTCGCAGGCCGGCAGGTATTCTCTCCGAGTGCATATTGCAAGTCCTGAGCAGCGTTTCAAAGTTTCGCTGCTTTGCTGTTAGATTTCAGATATGTCCAGAATATAAAGTACATTTATGCGAGGTTGTTGCAGTCACGAATGCAAGACATCTTTGTGAGGCCCGGGAACTCTAGAACGGCGCGGTATTTGGTAACTGGTGGCAGTACACCGAAGCCCCTTTTCGTTCCAAATAAACAAAAAGTCTCGGTTTCACATCTACCACCATACTCCTCATAACCAGCTACCTCAAAGCATCTGGATAATCTGTCTGGTCGGTCCTCAATGTATTCTGAATCGTATCATGACTGTTCCTGGCCTAAACTGCATTATGTTAACTGAGGAGGTTATTGCCATGCAGATGAGAAGAGATTCGGAGTCGTTGCGTCGACATTTTTCTTCTTGACTGGCAATAGTTCCTAACTTTCTTTCATCAAATAGGCCCCGGCCCCGGTAGAGCTCTACCTGTTCGCTAGCTGTGAGCTCGTAGCGCTCTATAGACGAGTCATTAAGAGAAGAGACAAGAACCAAACGACGATACCTTGCAAAGTACCTTCCATACTACAGTCCGGTGTCTCTCCTCTCTGGCCTTTCGTCCTCTCATTATAACCTAGCCGGACTCTAGCAACCCCCAAAGTTGTCCCTCAACATAGGTTGTATGGCGAGATGGCCGAGCGGTCTAAGGCGCCAGACTAAGGTCCAGGACGTTCGACGTCCAAGTTATCTGGTCCGAAAGGGCGTGGGTTCGAATCCCACTCTCGTCATCCTGGTTGAGGTATGTTTTTTTACTGAGTTCCTGTATAGGTATCCATGATCGAGTTTTTTATAGGTAACTGTACATGAACCCACTTTAGCGCCTCCTTGCACGCCTCCTTGCAACCCTTTGGGTGATGATCTCTTGCAAAACTAGCAGGAGTACTCTTTTATTGTCAGAGATACATGGTTCAAGATGAGTCGTCTCCTTTGCTTTTTCTTCCTTGTTATGCATCTATTCTTATCTACAGCGGATTCCCTCTTAGCTCAGTTGGTAGAGCGCGTCACTAGTATCGTACTTGGCGAGTAGTATGACGAGGTCAGTCGTTCGAGTCGGCTAGAGGGAACGTGAAACGAAGTGAGCTTTCTTTTTCCCTCTATGGTGACTATATCTCTCTTTTAGTCTACGTTGGCCCCAAGCATTACATCACGAGCTTATTTTCTCTGCGTTAGCTGCGACCATTATACCGAGGACTCCAAGAAATAGATTGACTGAATACTTATGAAGAGAAATTCATTCGAGTCCTGTCTATAGTTGGGTTCTCTGGCATATTGCGAACCGCTAGTTTCTCAACAGGATCTATCTATGAACGTCCATTTCCGTCCAGGAAGCACTTTGTTGCGGTAGGACTGTAATGAAAAGAAGGATTCGAAAAGACCAGTCACCGACTTGCACGGTGAAGGAATGGGTAAAGGTGGTACCGTTATATCTACAGCCAATCAATCCAAAATAGCACAACTTGACACGATCCCATGCCAATCAGTGATCATTTGTGAAAAAGCTAAAGGGTTGAAAAGTTGTCAGTTATGAACGATGAACAACGACGAACCTTCAAACTCGACGTCGACTTGACTTGTCGACGACTACTTGTCAAACAATATGCATGCATGCATGCCTCGAGGAATTCCTAACAAGTGGTAGTAGCACTACTACTCTTTCAAGGCATATTTGACGGCTCCAAGTCAAGTCACAAGATAGTAAGAATGACAGGACGGGACAGGTCTGGAATTAATTAACGTAGTGATTAACCTGATTTGAAGGGGTCGGATGACGAAAGGCAAAGCAGGCTGTAGAATGGATGTCCATATTAATGAATGTGAATGAACGTTAACGAACATGAACAGTAGAAAGTCCGTAAAAGGAAGGTGAAGGAAAGAGAAGCACCAGTTGCTGTAGAATGGTTTGACTGACTGACGGCGACGCGTTTGACACTTGTCCGCGTATCCGTGCGTCGCGAGCCCAAGGTACTTGATTTGGCCCCTCAAAGTCAAAAGACAGGACTCGGGGCAGCTTGGAATGGTGAAATTGGAAAATTGCGTACGCAGACAGAGTCACCAAGCAGGACGTATAGAGTGACGTCGGTGGAGGACACTGCGTCGGGCACTCGGCACGGGGGACCGGGGACGGATGACCGAACCTGTGAAGAGGACGGACGTCGAGTATTCCACAGGAACGTCGAATATTACAGACGCCTTTGACGGACGCGGCGTATTATAGCAAAGTGGTATAGAACATTAAAGGAGCATCCGCGTCTTCTGTCTTCATTTCCGTTTTTGTGACTCGATTTGAGGAACAAGGCACGTGCTCCCAAACTCTCTGTGCTCGTCGTCTTGGTCGGTGTGCTCGCTGTCGTTGTCGTTGGGAATGGAGGTGGAGCGCTTGACCGCAGCAATTGGCTGGTGCACCGCCCGGAAGATGGTATTAAACGCGGAAAAACAAGAAAATGTTGTCATCCGAGGGTGGATTGACAGGTCTCACGTAAGACAGGATAGATAGATATTAGACAGGTCAAGAGCTCGACAGCTCCCGCAATAATGCGCATGCTCTTCACATAAATCCACTCCTCATGTGTACTCCTTTACCTTCTTCCCCCACCTCTTCCTCCCATACCATGCCGCACCCCCAACTCCCACCAGACGTTTGGCACCACATTGCTCTCTTCCTCTCGCCCCAAGCCATTTCTTCTCTATGGACTCTCAATTCCGTGTTTTTCAACCTCGCGATGGATATAAAGTACCAGCAGATAAGCTTTTCCTACCTCTCCAAACGTATGCTTCGCGTCCTTCGGAGGTTGAAGGAGAGTAACGAAGTGAGGAGACGTGTCAGGGTTTTGTATCTCTATCCAGGGTTCCTGAGGGAGGCCCTTGAGCAGGAGAAGGAGAGGGATGCCAAGGAGAAGGAAAAGGAAAGGGACTCGTCGCTATTGGGGAAATTGGGAGAGATTGCAGGGCAGATCCGAGAGAGGTATCACCACCCAAAGTCGACTTCAAACCCCGCCAAGATCAAAACGGCGCAGGATCTCGTGCAGATGATGATCCAGACGCTGTCTTTGCTGCCTAATTTACAAGAATACCACATCGCCTGGTCCGGGCTTCCAACATTACCCAATTCCGTCCCAGTTCCGCTCTTACGTGCACCGTTCAAGTCTGGTTTACTCAAGAGAATCTATTTTGATATCTCGCTGGATAAACTCGAGGCCCTGTTTCCACTCGAAAGAGACGATTTACACGGCGTCGAGGAAACGCAATTGTTTTTACGCGCTCCTTCCTGCAACGCGTCGCATACGCGTCCACGCTTACACTTTCCCCCACTCCCAAACCTAACACACCTCACGATCCAAGCGTTCGATGCTCTTCCTTCGTCGTCATCGCTAGACATATTCACCGCCCTCAACACTCTTCCCCGACTACACACTCTCTCATTAAACATCCCGATATCCTCTTATCCGTTCCTCGGATCACCGAGGTCCGTGAGAGACTTTGTGTACAGACACCGAGGGACATTGAGAATGATTAGTCTTCGAGGCAATGACCTCGGCTCTCTACCCGTTTCTGGGAGCACCAGTGGAGAGAGTGGTTCGTTGGATACTTGGCTAAGAGAAGCCCTCTTACCTCCTCCGAGTCTAAACTTGGACATTGAACACCTAGAAATCAACCTCTCCCTCCTCCCACTCTCTCCAATCCTCACCTTCCTCCAAAGTCTCTCTTCGTCCTCCTCCAACCTTACCGCGTTGAAATTAACAACCAATGCCAGTGGTGGAGGCAGCGGCGGTCGATTCCTTTCTTCAGAGGAGCTCGAGTGTCTTTTGGATACTCTTTCTCCTTCGTCTGCTTCCACTTCTTCCACTTCTTCCTGTTCCCCTTCACCTTTGACTTGTACATTCCCCTCATCATCTACCTTTTTATCGGCATCATTACCCGCTTCACCCATCTCCACAACGGTAGAACTGGAATCCTTGACGCTCCCTCTTCAAACACTCTCACCGACCACGTTTGATATACTTTCTTCGTCTCCTGCGCTCAGGTACTTGAAGAAGCTCGAGGTGAAAGTGAGGGACGGGGTTGTTTGTGGAGAGGGAGAGGTCGTGCTTAATCTCAATCTCAATTTCGGGCTTGGACTTGGACTTGGACTTTCGAGTTGGATAGCAGCAGTCGTGCCAGAAGGTAAAGAAGAGACGGAGGAAGGTGATGAGGAGAAAGGAGAGGAACGAGTGACTGTTTTGGAGGCTCTCAGTCCTAGTCCTAGTCCGAGCTCGGAAGGAGAGGTTCGAGGAGAGAAGGAAAAGGTAGCAGAGGTGTATCACTGTCGTCGGTATCCGGGCCGGTATGGGACACCTGGGCAGGATGAGGAGCAGATTGTAAGTGGTCCTTCCTTCCGTCTTTGTTCGTAACTGACGCGTTTTCTTTTGTCTAGGACCGGTTCCTCGATACGATGCTTACACGTGCACGGTGCTCCTCGTACGCACATTGGGGATTGGAGAGACTGAAATTGGTTCTTTTGTCCTCGTCATCGGCTGTAAACAGTCAAGTCGAGCTGGGGTTGGGAACGGGGATGAGGAGGAGAAAGGTTTTCGAGTTTGATTTTACTTTGCCTCCTACTACTCCCTCGAGGACTCGTGGTGGGACGCAGCTGGAAATGGATCCGGAGGGAAAGTGGAGAGAGGTTTTTGAAGAGTGTTTTATGCCGTCGTCGCTATAGGTAATCGATGTCTGCTCGCTGTCAGAGGCATAGGCATGGGTTCGAGTTGGGTGTTGGTGTCTTGTTTGCTTTCTTGTTTGGACGTACGCTTTCAACCTTTGTTTCTTGCGCGCGTGTACCCTTTTTTTTCTTTGTCTTGCTCGCTTTGCTTACGCACGCACTTGCTTTGTTTTTGCTTTCTTTCTCTTTCTGTTTTTGGGTGTCAGACCTATTGCAGAACTTCATTCCTTTTTCTTTTTCTTTGGCATATGCATTTACTCTCAACCTTGCAATTTTCACAGACTCTTTTCTTGCATACACACATACAGAAACACTGAACAGATGGACAGAATCGTGTACATACTTACTTACATTGTTACTTACATACGGTAGCTACGTAGCTTGCTTATTTCATGACATTCATGAAAAAGTCATCGCATGCTGGGGTATTTCGCAGTCCCGCGGTTTTCGATAAAAGATCAAGTCGAGATGCAGGCATCATTAACATTTTGAATTCTAACGGCCTAGGTGCTATTGCATGAATGCAAGTGAGCTCGTAAAAGTAAAAAAAAAAAACTATCGCTGGAGATCAGGGGATAATGGCCAACGTGGGGATCGAACCCAAGACCTTCGCGTTAACATGATATTAGCACGACGCTCTAACCAACTGAGCTAGTCGGCCACTGTAGATGGAAGGGTAGCAATGACAACGTTCGGGACGGAATCTGTAACGCGGCCTTTCTTTCTTGGGACTCACCATGTGTTCGGCTCAGACCTACCTGACCTACCTACCCACCATCATCTATTTCTACGAACTCGCTCTGCAGCCTCGCAGAGCTCTAATCTCTAGCCTATTCCTTCTCTATTGTGTATCGTATACCTTATAATCCTGTCGGCTTTCCCGTCGACTTGGTCGGGGTGTTTCCTCGCCCCTAGCAACGCCTGTCCGACATAACAACCAGCCTATATGGACGCCGACTTGACTATCCCCGGGAACCTGAGAGCAATTCTCGGTGCTGAGGGTGAGTCGAGTCCTCTCGGGAGCTCTAATGGTGTGAATGGAGGTGGTGCGAAGGAAGGGACCAAGGGAACCCATGCGACGTCGCCGGATGATGACTACGATTTTGATTGGGACTCGTTCGACGATTCTCACCTTTCCCCTGCATCTGCCCACGCTGTCCGCCTATTTGACGGAGATATTGCTCGTCTCGATTCCGACACCAACTCCCCTGTTATCAACAGTGCCATTTCTGCGAGAGCTCGCAGTACCGATTCTGCTGCTGCTGCTGCTGCTGCTAGCAGTACCAAGGATGTGCTCCCCTCTGCGCCCTCGCGCAGTACCCCCCTACCTCGGGTGTATTCTCATTCCAACTCGGATGGTCGTCTCCAGTCAACACCAGTCGCTCCCAACCCAATCTTGGCAAATGATCGCAATACCAGTGGCAACTCGGTCGCTTCGGAATCCCATTCGCCGTCTTTTTCGTCCTACTTTACGTCTTCACCTCAGTCTTACACGCCGTTCTGGGCTCAGAACAGTCGGAAGGACGCCCATGGGACTTTGTCTCAAATGTCTCCTAATCCTTCCCCTATTCGGCCGACACCTGCCCGCGCTCCCGGCAATGCTCGCAACCCATTGAATGGCCTTGTCCGTCCCCCGTCCCCATCTGCATCCACGAATCGCTCTATGATGGGCCAAACACATCGCGCCAATGAGAATCGCCGCCGCCATCGTTCACCTACCCCGGGTCCTTCAAACTCAAACAAAAGACGGCGCGCGCGTTCACCTTCTCGCGCTCGTTCCCGCTCTCCCCACCACACCCCAACTCACAACAGCAAGGGCAAAGAGAAAGAATCGTTCTCGTCCGACAACGGACGGCCCTCAAACCTTAGGAAGAACAACTCCTACCCCTCCTCGTTTTACTCTCCAGCATCCCAACTTTTACGTCCGCCCACTAATCGTAATGAAACGTACCAAGATTCTCGTCACCGTGTGAATCAAAATGTGGCTATACTGGACAACGATGTGCATAGGCAGGGAATGCAAGTACAAAGGATTGGAGACCGTGTTGATGATTTATCCACCTCGCTCCTGGACATGGTAAATCGCTCGCTGGAACAGAATGCCGTGCAGCAGTCAGCGTTCATGCGTTATATGGATCGGCAGGAGGAAAATCAGTTAGTGGTGCAACAGAACCAGATGACAATGCAACAGTCTTTCCTGGAAGCTGTCGGAAACCTGACTAGGAACTTTCAGCCGGTTGGAGTGCAATCCGGGCCGAACGGTGCCCCATGTCCTCTGGTCAACGGTGCTACCGTGTCCACACCACCTCTGTTACCCCCCTCAGACCCCGACGCCATCCAAGCTGCTGATCCTCCAGCATTATCACTGGCTGCCACCCAAAAGGAATCACGCCCCCAGAGCCCTGCAGCTACTAACTCACGGTCGCACTCTCCTCGACCAATCAACACTGTGATTCGCAGTCTCCTTCGTGGCCAGCCTGGCCTACTGGGTCACACGAACAACTCTCCATCTCTCCTGTCCCGCCTATCCCAGAGACATACCTCTCCTGCGCCTCTGGTTACTCCCCAGTCTCTGTTGGAGCGTCTTCAAGACAACAACTCCCAAAGTCTGGTCGGCTCTTCAACTCTACTCAACCGCCTCAGCACGAATTCACAACTGGGCCTGCAGGTTGAGGAGAACTGTGATCTTATTGCTGACAATGATGTTGACCCCATGATATCGGCAAAGACTGGGTTACCACGGATGACCAAAGATGCTCCTAAATATATGGTTCATCTCGGGCCACAGCCCCATAAGTTTCCTCACCACTTCCGGGATTTTCGTGCCCTACTAGATCGATGGACTCAAACAATTCAAGAACACTGGCAACGATCCCAGCCTGGTTCCCAAGTTCCTAGGTACACCCGTTTGAGGACCGTCTCTACCCGTCGTTATCTCGAATTGACCTTTCGGTCTCCTCAAGCTGCAGATTTATTTGTGGCTGCATGGTCATCATTCGCAGACCAGATTCCAGATGCTCATGGTGTCCTTGCTAGTCGTGTCTCTGGGGCTGCCTGACGGTTAGGGGTGGAGGACATATCCCCACCTAGCTGTCCTCCCTACATGAGAATGGACCCGGCGGCGGTCAATTCTCATCCCGCTCCACCTTCTGACGCTGTACCTTGTTCGGGTAGCTCAGTACCTGCTGTAGAAACAGTATGTAGTGAAAATACTAATGCTTTCACGTTGAGAATTAGAAGTTGGAACCTGGGAGGGTTGTTTGACAGTAATGTTCTCCACCCTGAATTTCAAAGAGTGCTGGATCATGTAGATGTCCTCATGATTCAGGAAACACACCTTTATGAGACCGAAAAGTTCAAGCCCCCCGATGGCTTTCAGGTTTACTCTCGCCCTCGCAAGTCTGTTGGCTTAGGGTCTGCATGGGGTGGTGTTGCGACCTTGGTTCGCTCAAATATCCCTGCAACTGTCCGTGAGGAATTCTGTGGTCCTGACCTGTTAACTGTTGAGATCAATGGAACACTCTTGATGAATACATATGTCCTACCAGAGCACACCAGGTCAGACTGGCGGTCTTGGACAGATACACATCCTTTTGAGGCTTTGATGGATAGAATTCAGTTGGCTAATTGTGTTGGACTACCATTTCTGGTTGCTGGTGATCTGAATGCTCGCACGGGGGCCCGACGTGCTGCCTCCCACCATCCTGTTCGGGTTTCTGTGGATGAAAAGATTAATGCCCGTGGCAAAAGTTTACTAGAGACATGTGAGACATGTAACACTGTAGTCTTAAACGGCTCTGAGGGTATTCCTGGTTTCAGCTCCAGCTGGACCTCTTACCAGAACCGTGGTTTGGATGCTTCAGGAGAAATTGTCTATGAATGTGCTGTCATTGACTATGTGCTCTGTAGTGAACTCTGCTTGCCTTTTATCTCCCGCTGCTCTACTTCAAATCGCTCCAAATGGTCTGACCATGCATATCTCTCAGTAGAGCTTCTGGTACCTGGTTCTAGGCTGCCTCTGGGTGGCACCAAGGGTCATTCAACACGCCCAAAGTTCGAGTTGCCGCTGCACACTCACCTGGATAGGAAACTTCATGACATTCTCCACCAAGAGAAACTCTCACTTGAAGAGGAACTATTGAAGTTGTATGGGGGTGCATCTCCTAGTCATACAGCAGTGACCCCTCTGGTGGTACACACTGATGGGTCATGCCAGGCTCCACATACTGCAAATGCAAGAGCAGGTGCAGGTGTTTACTTTGGTCACCGTAATGCAAACAACGTCTCTGTACGTGTAAGTGACCAACAAACCAACAATCGAGCTGAACTTTACGCTATCCTGGTTGCACTACAACTCTCCCCATTGGATCGTCCTCTCCACCTGCATTCAGATTCACAGTATGCCATCAAATCACTGACATTTTGGGCACCTCTACACTCCAAATGTGGTTGGTCTTGCACCAATGGAGACATCATGAAGTGTATCATGCAGTGGGTTCGTGCACGTTCTGCCCCAATACAGATCTCCTGGGTCAAAGGTCACTCAGGTAATGCCCACAATGAGGCTGCTGATAGACTGGCGAACTTGGGATGCAACATATTACTGCCCTTGCCCCTTTCAACCACGGATTACATGTCAGTACATGTGCCACCACCCTTCTTGCCAGAGGGTCCAGCTCAGCTAAAGATTCGGACTGACCTGCCTCAGTACTCTGACACTGATCAGACCTATCCACACATGGCTAAAGATGCCTCCTATGGCTCCAGAAGTAACCGTGGTCGTTCATTCAAACGCCAGTTGCAGACAGCGACTTTACATCGGCTGATAGAGGCCTCTTCAGACCCTGCATCTTTCTGGCAGCTATACAAGAGTCTCCGCTATGACTCTCTGCCCCCAAGTGCTGTGAGCATAGAGGAACTGTATGACTGCTTCCTGCCAAGATTAAACCCTCCTGACCCTGCAAAAGTTCATTTCAATGTGGACCGTCTGGAGGATGAGAATTGGCGGGCTACCAATCGTCCCTTCCGATCATGCCCATCAAAATTTCCAATCCTGAATGATATGGTCCAGGTGGAAGATATAGAGGAGGTGAAGTCCTACCTCAAGAGTCGACGCCACTCTGATACCACGGGAATTGACGAGAGTACCTACTCCCTTATCATGCAGGTTGACAATGAAATCTTGTGTGAACTCTACCAGGAATGCTTTTCTACCGGTGATGTTCCCGCCGCTTGGCTTACGACACTATTGTCTGCACTCCCAAAAACAGGCAGGGACCCTACAAATCCAAATAATTACCGTGCTATTGCACTTGAGAGCTGCTTCTTGAAGTTTGCAACACTGATTGTCCTCCTGAAGCTGACAAGTGCTGCTGAGATGGGAAATATCATCCCACCCTCTCAGAATGGCTTTCGCCGTGAATACCGGACCAACAACAATGCTTTTATACTGAGAACACTCATTGACAAAGCAAGGTCCGAAGGGGATACCTTATATGTTGCATTTGTGGATATATCAAATGCTTTCCCTTCGACAAACCAGAATGCACTGTGGAATCGTCTGGAGGATTTGGGGTTGACTGGGATGTACTTTGACTGGCTTCGATCTGTTTATGGCCGTATGCGCTACATCTTAACACTGCATGGAGAGACATCGGACGAGTTTGAGGCTCGCTCAGGGGTCCTTATGGGTGACCCCGCTTCTCCAATGCTCTGGAACTTGTTCCTCTCATCCTTTAGTCTAAACTTTGATCCGGATGATGCAAGCCTACTTGGTACTGCAATCTCCCATCTGGAACATGCTGATGACATGGTGATTATCTCCCGGTCTGCAGCTGGACTACAACGTCACTTGTCTACCTTGGAGTCATGGTGCTACAACAACTTCTTGTGCCTCAGCCCCTCAAAATCAGAAGTTATGATCTTCGGTAATCCTGGGTCAGGAGGGTTGCCTTCGTTTGCTATCAACAATAATGAATTGCAGATTGTGGAGCAGTTCAAGTATGTAGGCATCACATTTACCTCAGTGGAAAGGGACATTTTCTCTGAGTTTTACACTGCAAAGGCCCGTGCAGCCAAAACTTGTGCGCATGGTGTGCTTGGAACCGAACGGTTAGTTGGTCGAGGAAGACTGCCTGCAAAAGTGGTGCAGGAACTTTACACGGCATTGGTAGACTGCCATCTAATATCGGGTTCAGAAGTAGTTCTGGACGTGGCTAAAGGCGGTATTGAGCAACTGGAACAGGAACAGGAAGCATTTCTTCGGCGGATGCTTGGCCTCACAAAAAACTCCATTACCACTGGGCTCTTTACAGAAACCGCTTTACGCCCTATCCGGGTACGCCGTTGTATTCTGGCTGTGTCCTACCTTAAGTATCTCCTCAGGTTGCCCGATACTCACTATGGGAAATTGGCACTTAAGGCCTGCTTCGTAATGCGGAACTCAGGCCTTCCTTGCTGGCTGTCTGACCTTGACAGGGTCATTCGGGACCTTCCTGGTAATGAGGATGTTACTTGCTTCTTGCCAGGAAATGGTGATATCGCGGAGACCTTGATGGACTCATTAATCAAGGGAATCAAAAAGTTGTCAAATGACTTCTTGTTGAATGAAATCGAGTCATTCCGCCGTCTTTCACTTCTGCGTGGGCGAGTTGAACCAACAGACCCGAATGATAACGAGGCACCCAGCTCTCCGGTCCTTCGTTTCCGACATTATCTCCTTCGTGTGAAAAATCATCGCCATCGTAGGTCATTAACACGACTTCTGTGTGGTAATGTTTCTCCCTTTATATTCCGCTGTTCTCCTGGTCGCAAGCCTTTAGAAACGGATGTGTTTGCAGCAAAGCGTTGTCGGGGCTGCGAATCATCGTATGAAACACCAGAGCATGTCATGTTGCAATGCGGATCGCTGCCTTCAATCTCATCTCTTCGTGCGAACTTCTTGCGTTCATCGAATATTGATCCGGATCTTATAGATTCAAACTCTGATAAGGTCCAGCTGCTGAAGTCGCTGATTTTTTCATGGGAGCTTGTGCCAGCAACAGCAAAGTTTGTCCACGAGTGTCTCATGGCTTGGAAAGACACACGCAAGATTCCTCGTTTGGATGAATGTCTGGAAGACGAGCGAGAATGAACTCCATCCTCCATCGTGCATGCGAAATTGGTTGGCCATGATTACTTTGTATATTTTTATATTTTGTTAGTTTTCGTACCCTTCAGTGGCAGACTTTTTCCTCTCTGAGGTTTTTTAATGTCTCCCTGCAGGCCTTTAGCTTTAGTTTTTGTTAGTGTAGTTTATTTTAATGTCTCTCTGCAGGCCTTTAGCTTTAGTTTTTGTTAGCGTAGTTTGTTCTGGCCAGACCACTCGTTTCTTGTTCAATTCTCACTCGCACCGCTACTGATCAGTAGTACTACATCTGCAGTCAAATGTTGTACATTTGCCTGTAGTACCAGGGCGGCAGTTGGGTAGACGGTCTACCGCGCGTTTGCCCCTACCGAGCTGTCGTCACCGGGTGAACCTTTATGGTTCCGCGCAAGTTCGATCCTTGCGGTACCCGAGTAACCTACCTACCTACCTACCTACCTACATCGTATCGGCTGCACTCGAAACGGTAGGGTGTTTGTCCAATGCTGCGGTTCTAAATTTAGGGAAGAATAAGTCTCGGCAAGTCACTCCTGCGTTTCGTGTTTAGCGGCTTTTCTTCTAGCAGAACTTTTCTGAATTCAGGGTTATATCCGAGCAGTCCAGTGTCGAAAACGTTCTCGATGAATGGGTTTTTGGAAGTGATGCAATGTAGGAGAACTCTGTTCATACCCGACGTATCCGGATTAGTGTGTCCAATCGATCCGGAGGTTGGTTCAGAGGCGCTTGGTGTTTATCGCAAAAACTCGAAACATCTTGGGCTTTAGCAATAAGAGCAGGAGAAGAAGACCTGCCAGCTTTGGTGAGTACTTTTTTTCACATATCGTAGTAGTCCCAAATATGTTGGACATGTGCTGTCCTAGATGCGCAAACAGCAATCCCATGTTCTCTTGATTGATGATGAGAAGCAGCTCAGCAGGTGGGTCGAAATATAACTTGGCTGTTCGTCATCAGTTCTTATATTGAACAAACAGCTATTTCACTTCACAGCTCTTGTCCAGACCGCGTAATGTCTATCCAGCAAGGGCTTACTCTATGGCGGTGTTAATTGTTGGCTCTTCTCGCTCCAAGCTAGACGTTTTGTAGAACATTCCGTGATCATGATGGCTGATAACTCATAGCCTGAAGCCTTATAAACTTCCTTGTTCTTCATCACCATTCCCAAACTATCATGCGTACTCTGTCAGCAGCGGAAATCTACGCACTGTCACTCCTACATTGTCACCATGGGTATCCACTGTGGAAACCTAAACCATACGACTCTCTCCCTGAAACATATCGTAGGACTGGAACGAATCTAGGGGATGTGGGTCGTGTTACTCAAGACGGTCATTTCCACTTCCTCTTCAATGCCCTTGTTCCCGCAGACGACCCCATCAATAGAAGTGGGGTTCCTAGGAACTTTGAACCACTAACTTTCGATGCGAATCATGTCCTTGAATGCATAAATTACCATGAACCGGGTGCCCCGATATACACCGTAGGAACGAAACGACACGATTTTGCTGTGGATGCTACGACTCAGATAGCGTGCGTATCTTGACCAGTTTGGATACGACGAATTCAACCATTCACTAATGTATTAACAGCGGAACTCCCGCTGAAGGATCCGGCGGGATAGAACTCAAGTTTGAAGAGACTGCAGGCGCGGTTTTACTCTTGCCAGAAGGTGCGACTAGAGTCGATGTCGAGACAATTATTCCCTTCCGCCAGTACGCCCATACTCATTGTGAAGAGTGGTATCGTTTCGCCGAGGCGCGCGGCATCGAAGTAGAAAATGGCTCGCTCTACTTCGTCACTGGTTTCGACAAGACAAGTTCATGGGAAAATGCAGCCTTTTCCAACCCAACTCGAGCTGCTTCTGTTTCTCTTAAAGTGGTATCTGGGATTGGTCCTGGAGGAAGGATACAGGCGTCGCAGTCCGCTAACCTTGTGACCCCTATTACTAGGGGACACTCTCCTCCCAATTGTGGGATGAACCAGTCTGTTTTCATTCGTGGATTCAAGATCACTCTTCGTTCGACTGCAAGATACATATTCCAATCACCTATCAAAGTGATGGACTTGTCTGGTGGTGCTCTCAAGGACTTGAAACCAAAGGATGTCGTTGCCCGAGGAGGTCCCGTTATGTTCAACGAACGACGGTCGAGTTTTTCGAGGTCACAATCTTCATCTTCCGCTCCTGCCTCTCGCAACACCTCTGGCCGCCAGGGAGGTTCCCATTTGCCAAGCTTGCAACGATCGACTTCTTCATTAGCCAATAGTCAACGGCAGAGTGACTTTGAGTCATTGCATTCGTATACCACATTTGACTCAGATACTGATCTCGACCTCGGACTTGATAGTGACAAGGATTGCTTTGAGTTTGAGGACATTATCACGAAGAATCTGGCCATGGTAATAATTTGTCTCAAATTGCAAAAATAATTCATTGAGACAGAGTCTTTTCAGCGTTACCCTTCTAATGTTCTCAATGATTATTTACTGGAAAAATTTGTTGGTTCTTTTAATCCTGCCTTTCATTGTTGGCCGCTTACTATAGTATTCATCCAGCCGGATTGTCATGTTGCGATTACGCACGACAATGATTGGTGCCAGCTACTTGATCAGGTCAGTCAGACTACTGGAATGAGAACTGGAGCGCTGAACCAGCTACATATTTAGCATGATACAGAGATTCCGAAAGGCGAAGAAATAGTGGCTCGTGCCCAATCAAGATACGGGATAACTATAGAGGATGGTGGGTATTCTTCCTGCAAGTTTGGAGAAAATGGACATTCATAGATTGATACTCAAGGATGTGTCTTCTTTCAAAATACCTTTCCGGGTCTTTTGACGATGCACTTGAATGTACCAACAGATAATGAAAAACGATCTGATCCAGAATGCCTCCCTGAATCATCTATCGGCGGGGCTTTACGGTCTTCTCCCACCGCATCTCCCTCCAAAATTCGTCCCTCTGGTCCTTCTCCAACGCCAGCTTGTTACTTTTGTCGGTCAGTCTCTTATCGATGAACTGAGCGGGATCTGATCTGATCTCTTCGACAGTGCACGCAAGATAGTATGTCACCGTCAAAACCCGGATAGTCCATGCAAGTGAGTAGCGTATTTATAACTTCACAATATTTATGAATTGCATCGGCATCTATAGTCAATGCCTTCGTCGCTCGAACAAGTGTGAATATCCTATACAGAGAAGAAGAGGCATGCACAAGAAAAAGGTCATCACCACTGGCAACACGTCTTAATTTCAGCCTTTAGTCTACGTGCGCCTCGGATGTCTTATGATAGCTCAATTAGTTGTAACCTCTGTGCGTTTTGGTGCGCTGCGTCGTATTTGGCAGGATATGATGCTTCCCGGTTCGCGTGCATTATCGATAATCTAGGGATCACATATCGTAATAAATCGGAAACATCGGTATCTTCAAGCTTTTAATTATAACACAACCCTTCGTCAGCTCAAAAAGAGAAATATTGGACGACAATCAATTCTCGTTATGGCCAACGTGGGGATCGAACCCAAGACCTTCGCGTTATTAGCACGACGCTCTAACCAACTGAGCTAGTCGGCCATCAGAAATTTCAGAACTATTAGCTTTATATTCTTGGTATGGAGCAGGCAAGATATAGTAAATGTCTTCAAAGAGCTAAAGGTGCGTCAGTATAGCATAAGCATAAGCAATACGCAACAACTTACGAGAAACGATGAAGAAGGTTTGACGAGGATCGGTGGGTCGGTTATTCTCCAGAGTGAGCTAGCAGCCATGATTGATATAAGTATGAGCGCAAGAAAAATAACAAAAAGTGACCCACAGGTGCATTGAGACCGATAGTAGGGTCAGCAGCCCACGCAGTCAAAGCGAGGCCAGAAGCGCTTTCGACAAAGCTACGAAATGTGAAATGAATAACACAAGTCAGAATCAGAAAGTCGTCCAAGGGTATATAAACACGCACCGAACAGAACCAGTGGGGTTGTTTGGATCGGCTGGTGTAACAATCCAAGTTGTGCCAGACTGGCCTAGAGTCACTATTTGAGATCGGAAGGTGTTTGCTCCGGTAGCAGAGCCAGCGTAGGTCAAAACAGTGTTGCAGCCCGCGTTGGTAATCTTCGAGATGACGTGGGTGAGATGCATGAACACGAAGAATATCCAAAGACACGTACCCTAAACTGACTAGGACCAACCAAGTTAAGGTTCCACTCGAAGACAAAGTCAGCTTGGTTTCATTGACCATGAAGAAGGGCGAAAGTGAAGTACCTCTTGAGCAACTACATTATCACGCCCAAATTGCTGGACAGAATTATAGTCCCTACATCCACCGCTGACAAGATCGAAAGCAAACTGTTGGGTGTGGTCCAGAATACTAACGCTGGCTGCAGCTGCGGCCACGGTGAGATTAAGCAGGTTGACCATGTCGAGTACCGGCAGAACTTGTGTGGAGTTTGGAAAGAAATGTGTAGCAATGAGTCCGAGTAAAATCCCTGCTTTTTATATGTCCCCGTCTGTACTGCCTGAACCAACGTGTCCTTGCTTTGGGCTTCACATCTGTTCCAAAATCAGAGATACGTCTATAAGCTGGAAGCCCGAAACCGAAGCAAGAATCCCAGGAAAAGTCAACCACGACATTGTGCATGCTATTCCGTAGATTTTGATGAATTCCTCCAGATAGATAGCCCTGAACTGCCGCTGCATACCCGAGCCATGAATAAGAATATACCATCCTACAATGAAAGGGTACTGAAAGGGCGCATTCTTGGTTCAATACAACTCGGAAGATGGTGGGAGCAGGATAGTCGCGTCAATCATTCCGTCAGTCCGCGAGTTTGCAGGCCGAAAGCCTTTTTGACAGTGTCTGTCAGTTTGTTGTCAGTTTTGAGGAACCAGGAACTCGGGTCAACGGATAGTTATGTGTATGTTGACCGAAAAACTAGTTATCGCTCAAGTTCAAATACAAAGACAATTATGCTAGCCTAAGACCGTCCATTCGACATCTTCCGATTACTCATACTTTCTTACAACGGTGCAGACCAGAATAGACTGACCGAAAGACCTCTCATTTTACTTCTACGCCACGGCGAGGATCGACCTCACCCAGGGTCACATCTACTTGTGCACTCAGCTCTCGCCCCTACCAAGTTTGACCAGTGCCCTGGTACCCTGCTCAAACCACTCATCCCTCGATACCCAGAATTCTTGACGGTTCTTCATGATATCAGCGAGGACGGCACCACCAAGGAACACCATGTGTTTCCGTCGAGGAGGGTCTTCAATTCTGATTTTGAATTTCTGAAGCATTCCAATTAGCAACGGTATAGAAATAGGGAGTTGAGCAAAAGCACGTACATTCAACCTCTCCGGATTTCCATTCAGCACTCTTGTCAGATAAAGCTGCTTCATCTCCTTCTCGAGTCTACTGGGCAGTCCAGGATACATACTTGAACCTCCGGACAGCACGATATGCTTGTAGAGCTCTGCACGGATGTCGACTGCGGCGCTTTGAATGGTAGAAAAGAGCATCTCTGCTACACCAGGTTGCTCGACATCCACAAGGTGAGGCTGGAACATACACTCGGGGGCTTCAAAGCGCTCAGACCCAATTTTGATAGTCCGGCCATCTGGAAGCTAGATTGAGTGGGTCGGCACAGCAATGAGTCAGAGGGATAGTAGAAAATGGAGCATATGCACCTGGTAGCTCTCGACGAGAACGGTGGTTTCCTCAGAAAGACGTGTGTCCTGATCCAAGTCGTAACTGTCGCTCGTTTCAGTACTATGACTTCATAGAGAAGACTGACGAGCGCACCTAACATAACAAAACTTCTCTTTAATCTCCCTAACAGTCTCGAAGTCAGCCGTCCTATTGAAAGCGTAACCGCGCATCAACAGTAGTTTGATCAGATATCTTGTTACATCTCGTCCAGCGATATCCAGTCGGCGTGTTAGATGGGGAAGGTCAAAGCCGTCATACACTGGGACGATGTGTGTAACACCGTCACCAGAGTCGACGACAACACCCGTAGTCAGACCTAATGCCAGATCATAAGTTCGCCTGAACCGACCCAGACAAAACATAACGCACCTTGCGCGTACAACGTCAATACCGCCTGGATCGCCACATACACGCCATCGAATCCATACTCTTCAAACATAACTTGGCACATCCTTTGTCTGTTTACTTTGGGGTTCATCGGCGGTTCCGTCAACAGAACCTTTCTCCCTCTGGGATCCACTTTCAGCTTTTCGTCAAACGTATAGTCCCAAAGATGCTTCATATCTTCCCAGTTCTTCACGATACCATGTTCCATGGGTTGCGTCACTTGAAGGTAAGTCCGGTTTTCTGCTGCCTCGTCGCCGATCATTATATCTTTAATCACTGCAGAGCCCACACGTTCCTCTGCTCGGAGGATGGGGCGGCCGACAATGGAAGGGAAGACTGGGCGGTTCAAAGATCCATTGGGTGAGATTAGCAAAAACCGAGAAGCGCAGTGCAGGAAGTGGATGCACCATGTTCAGGAAAGTTTGAGCCTGCATATCCGACTTTGACGAACTAGTGGGCTGTTTGAGGTACTATCTACAGGAAGATAGGCAGAGACTTACACCGGTACCATTATCCACGACCAAAGGAACACTTGGATCCATTGATTAGAATGCTATGTATTGCAGGTTGGAGGATGAGTTAGAGATTGTGTTTGTCAGTGCTTGTAACGTATGACGCGCTGCGCGGTATGTCTCTTATTACAGATTCTCTATCTAACGCGAGATATGGTCCCAAATACACCTCTGACTCGACGTAGTAGTGGTAAAACAAACGAAGTTCATGCTGCGTACATAGCAACGGGAGTTTTTGGTGCAAAATGATAACCCCAACTTTCACTTTCCTAGTTCCTCCTTTCGTCTGTCTCCTCCAACTTGCCATTGAAAATAGAGAAGGTGTATGTGATGCAGCTCCTGCGCGGACACCGATAACACTGCCTTCTTGGAGAGCGTTCTCGATTTTTTTGAGCATGTCGTTACAGATGGGTTTCCCTTGCGTACGACAAACGATGTGTAGGAACGCAGATACACCCTTTGAATAGTCACAAGGAAGTCGGAAAGCAGTCCATGAGGTCGAGGCAATACTTCTAAGGTTTCATTCTTGATGACGGTCACAGAAGCATCCCAAACGTACACTCAACGACATGATATCCCTTCGGAGCGCCAAAAAATATCGCCATTCCTAGCATTCTATAGCACATCTCGTGAACCGTGAGGGGTTACCCTGGAGATGCTCCGCAGACAGCTTGTAGAGAGTTGGAATAACCAGATGGTTATCTAGCGCCGTTGATCGTTTGTGATGTTCTACTTCTGGCAAAGGATACGCATGGAGAAAGAACAGCATAGGCTCACCACATACGTGCGTAAATGATGAACAGTGTAGATGGTGTATCCTGGACTGCAGTCGAGGCCTTTGACCAACGGTAAGGGTGGCCAATGCGTGCTCCATTCGACTGTCACGACAGACTTGAATTGAACACGCTCTCTAACAGCTTTCGCATAGATCTTTGATTGGTGGGATTATGTTACGCGTCATCATGCTGTGGTCCAACTTCCTGCAGACCAAATGCACCGGGGGCTAGGACTAGACCATCTCACTGGCTCCAGATGGACTCAACTACAGGCTTGGACGCGTCTTTCCTAGTGATGCGATTAGAACGCCAAGTTCTTTATTCGAGTTGGGTTTGAGAACGCTTGAGTGCGTACAAGTCAGAGATGACTCAGTATTTGCGAGCTCACCACGTTCCATGTTCTCTTTCCGCATCATCACCATGACTCCAACAACTTCTTCTAACGTTCCGGAATCGATTCCGAAGCATTCGCTAGCGAAAGTCCTGCATTGGACTGGAATGGGTCTGTAGCTCAACATCCAAGTCGAGGAGGCAAGAGTGAAAGGCATATTCTCACACTCCCCTTCCCCTCGTCATCCACTGGCAACCTATGTCAACCGTTGTGGATTCATGCTATTGCTTCTTTAGAGTATCTGGCTAAAAATTCCCATTCTCCCTTGATGCAGTCACCCGTATTTTTGACGCCAACATCAATGGATCATTACGAGGCGAAAGTCAACTTGTTGCAGGACAATTCCGATTTCCGGCGTCTTTCTGAGTTGCGTGGCAGAGTAGATTAGGCCAATGCATCTTTGATCTCTTCTGATTCTACTGCATCCGTATTGATACGACTCACTGCGATGCAATGGATCGTTACGAAGCAAAGCTTCAGGTTGCAGCACAATTCCCATTTTCGTCATCTGTCTGAGTTGTATGGCAGAGAAAGTAGCCAATGCATCAGTTTCGATTCTACTGCATTTGGATTGATACGGCTCACTGCGATACTGAATCCAAGTGTGTCATACAGGAATGTCGAGGACATACATTCCCCACCATCACTCACAGCCAAAGCATTTCTGACCAGTCTGCATTCTAGCGATAATCCGGTGTCTTCGAGGTGGGTTTTATCATGTTTCTTGCTTGATTGGGCCGGAATGATATCTCTCTGATCTGGATGATGGCGCCAACTTTTTTTGCTCGAATGGACAAACGAATAGCTTCATCCTCAACCACAGCAACTGAGGCCCCAATAGTCTTATTAAAATTAATGGGTTTGATAGCTCACAAAAGCGGTATTTTCAGCATTCTGCAGCTTACTATTCCCTGTCGCGCAGAGAGAACAACGGTGTCATCATCCGAACAGAGCGTCATTAAGAAAGTCTAACAGAAGACTAATCGTCTATCTCAACTTCAAATGTCTGATGACAAAGACTATCAACTACGTATTTTATTTGAGAATGCTGCTATTTTCTTATGATGGACCGATTAAACGGCACTATCACACTACTCCCTGGCAAATCTTAGGTGGATCGTTGTACAGTAAGTACATCCAAAACATGCGGAGTATTACCCACTAATTAGATGTAGAAACCAGGTTGGATGTTATCAGCAAAAGGTACGAGTGAACAACTACTCATACACCTGCAGTCGAAAAGAACTACAGCTCAGAGGAACAACCGAATGACGATAATAGTGCCTAAAATCCAGTGGATTCTTTGAAGAAAAGCGAATGTAGTTGAGCAGTCACTCTTTCGTGCATCTCACACTGCAAAATCCCGGTACGAGACTGCAATTCAAGAAGCACCACATACTTGTTGCAATGTACCTGACGGCAAGAAAGCTTTGTTGTGTGGACAATGATACTCGCTGGAGGCCGACAGTGCTGTCGAGACGTTTTCAACACTGTTAGTTGCTCTGAATATCACCTTCTGAAACAGGCGATACTTCGTGCTTGGTAGAACCGAGGAGCAGAGGTGAAGAATTTTCGCCGGCGTTGGTCTGCTTTTTAATATTCCCAGAACTTTTCGGGTCGTGAATCGAACAAGTAAATCGTACTGCTGATGTAGAAGAAATTGTAGCTCGGTAGGTAGTTTTCACTTAGTAGAGGTACTAAGCAACTACATATCACAAATGGCGAAGCCACCTTGAATCCATCAAGTGAGTATCAGCGAGAGCTCTGTTATCCGAATGATAACAACGTGCGCGAGAGTCACCAGGAGTCACCCACATTTGTGACTCCCGAATATCTGTTCCTAGATCTTTAGGCGTGGAAGCATTAGAATTTCTGCACACTCGGTCACCGAGCATGTCAAGAAGGAACGTAAACTAAGTACAGATTTAGTAGTCGCGGTATTCACCCGATGTCATTAATATTGTATGTAGTAAAAATGTGAGAATCGAAATGAAACGTAATTGGTGTGGATATAAAGCGTCTCCCAGATCGAGTCTCGCTCATGGATGAGAAGGTTGACCCGGATTACCAATTATAAGATTGCAGCTGTGCCGTCCACAAAATTGAGGTAATACTTGGAAACCAAGATTCCCAGTTGGAGGACATCTTGGTGCATTTCGCATCCGGTGAGGAGACCCTCTTGTAGTGGCAATCTGGTTGTGCCAATTTGAATCATGTTGCAGGACCTCCTGACCACGATGAACGCCACACCGGTAGTAGAGATCGGCATAAAGACACATTGTAAGCAAATGTCTACTTCTGACAATAATCATTAAATCAGTATGGGCAGCGATCACCCTCAATTACGCCAAACGACCTACTTGTTCAACGAAAAAATTGTAAAGGTTCGGATCTGGAGAAACAAAACCAGAGGTACGCTCTTCGACAGAGTCTGAGGGTATTCGGAAGGCATGTTCTCTCCTTTATAAGGCTGAAGCGATGATTGCAATTTCATTATGGTAAAAAAAAAAGTTCAACTCGGAATGCACAGAAACAGCCTCACAAACTAGGCAATGTACAGCGGAACGCTACAATTGATAGCAGAGTATTTCCGCATGAATGGACACTGACAAGAATTGATACAGCAATTGATGGAGACAATCAGAAACGGGAAGTATGAAATTGGAAGCTTTGTGGATTCATATACAGTCGTTTTCTGCCTCGAAACGGGGATCCCACTGAGCTATAACTTTAATGTTCGGTGACTATGTTGAACAAGAGGTCGAGACATGAGGTATATTCTCCATTTTTGGAAGGGAAGTTCCAGATAAATGCTGCGTCGATTCCAAATGATTCGAGTCTTTTGCTATGCTCACGTGAATACACCCACTGGCACCTCTTGAACGCACGGAACGTGTCGATTGAAATCTATAACATGTACAATGTTACAGTAACACCAATGATCAAGCATATATATTTGGCTACCTGGCTAAGGATCCCGGATCTGAATGGAGATCATATAGGACTTATGTGATCGTCAGTCACGGTACTTTTTGGTTTTGAGTTTCGGAGGCGACCGTACAGGAATATCGAGAATCTACATTTCTTACCATTGCTCACAGCCAAAGCAAG
The DNA here is from genome assembly GCA_037954225.1 of Stygiomarasmius scandens. Lineage (NCBI taxonomy): Eukaryota > Fungi > Basidiomycota > Agaricomycetes > Agaricales > Campanellaceae > Stygiomarasmius > Stygiomarasmius scandens. The sequence continues at coordinate 193,129 of JBANRG010000048.1, forward strand.
GCATCTCTGACTGCATTCCAGCAATGATCCGGTGTCTTCGGGATGATATCTTTCTGATCTGGATGATGGCGCCAACTTTTCTTTACCCGAATAGACAAACGGATGGCTTCATCCTCAGCTGCGGCATCTGGGGGGGTCCCATAGTCTGGTTAGAATGAGTGGACTTGAAAGCTCTCAAAAGCAATATCTCCTTCAACAGCTTACGTTTCCCCCGGAGAGCAACAAACGATATAATCATCCGAACAGGGTGTAATTAAGAAAGCCTAACAGAAGACTAATCGTCTATCTTGACTTAAATCTGATGGAAAACACTACTAACTGCATATGTCATTTGAGTATCCTGCTATTGTCTTATAATAAATCGATTAAACAGCACTACCACTCCTTAGGTGGGTCGTCGTACAGTAAGTACATTGGCTCCTCCAATAGGGTCGGAGTATCACCGCTAGTCAGATGTGTATACCATACTGTGATTGAAAAGTTACAAATGACCCCCTAAAATACAACTACTATCATGTCCTGTGGTCGAAAACTACCCTTGAAAGCTTCGAACAATCGAACGATACTGGAACCGATACTCCGGCGCTCTCGCTGAAGAAACTGAATGTGGTTGAACATTCAGTACTCCCTGTACGTATTAGATTAACCACAAACGGAAAACAAAGGACGTGCTGAGAGTGAAGGCTTATAGTTTTATCTCAACTATCTTATGTTCACTGGCAGTTATTATGGACTAAAGTCCACAGGCCCGAGAACGGGCAAGTCGAGTTCATGAACTGACAATCTGGTAGAATTCAATTCAAAATTATAAGTAGCTATCGTATTAATATTTTTCTAGACGTGCCGACTGGATCACTTAGGAGATCGAAGGAAATGACAAAGGTTATATTATGTTGAACTACAAAATGGGCACATATGCATGCGATTACGTACAAAATAGTATTGGGAGTAGCGTACAATATTCCTTTCGTTCATTCGGATGTAAGCATAAATAATGAAAGAGTCAAAATGTCGTAAAGCTAACGTCTAAGCGGTCGTAAAAAAGGTACGGGAGCAGCTAGTCACGATGGGTAGGCTGACCACTGGTTTGTGTTGGTATGCGACTGCAGTAAGGCGACCCACAATAAATCTCTAGTGTGCGGATACCATATCTACGTTGTCCGCGGCATTGCGGGCCCCGTTGTTGACCGCCACAGTTAGGATATGGACCACATGGCTGGATGAGTTGGGCTCGACCCGCCTGTATGCCGCATCTGTATGTTTCCAGATAATATAAACACATGCTTGGAATTCTGAATAGCTAGTCAGCATTGGCACAAGACAAACGAAACGACTGGCGTGTACTTGATGTGAAGATAATACAAAAATATCAAATTTGAGAATAAAGGATGAATTAAGTCTGAGTGGCCTGCGATATAGAAGGGAATGAGTAAAGCCTAGCTGGCTGGATGGATGAAATTTATAAAGTTCCTCATTGTTAGGTGGCTAAGCTGTTATCGAGACAGCCTCAACTCTTCATGAGTTATCAGCAGGCGGCATACAAGCATGTAGTACCAAATTGGTGTGCAGAAAATATGCAACTGAGGATATAACATACAACTTTACCCAAATGAACAAAAAAAAAAAAGGAAAATTTTCCCGGCGACGGAATGAGTAGCGCGTCTTATTTCTAATCCGATACTGCCGGTTTTGTGAGAACGGGATAAGAGCGAACATAACCATCAAATGATCCTTGCGGGTCCCCTTAGTTATTTGAATTCATAAAAAGCGGTACTCTAGTGCTGTATACTGACCGGGAGGAAAGGTTTGATAAAGTAAAATAAATGTTTTCTCCTTTGACCGTAAGCTTTGAAACTCGTACAGCTTGACTAGTATTAGAGGCAACATTGAGCTTCCGAAAAATATTCCTCTTCCGTTGGAATTACTATAAACTACTGCCATGTTCAGTTGTTTGATCTTGCTTCAAATCTTTGAGAAAATGAGATATGCCGTTGGTCATTATCGGAACATATTTGGATTAGACGCGTCTCCTGACAGCTTTGTTATGCAACCTTTTATTAGTAAATGGCCTTCATTGAGTCACACTCAAACCTGCCAAGGAGTAGGCAAAATCCAGAAAAATTACATCGCATTTTTTTTCAGAACCTCGCCTTTCATATTTGGTATATCTAAATATATTTTCAGTTACACAGGTCAAGAATTCCAGCCTTTTAGGATAACTTGATCTTTCGGGGTCATCAGATATATGTTACATCGAAGACTTACCAAAAATGGAAGACCTTGATATTTGGAGGTCGAGAATATTTTACAAATTACATTATATTCTTTCCAGAATCCAATCTTTCAACTACCAAACAAAATTTCTGGAGAACCGCACGGGAGGAATAGCTCTAATATCTCAAGGACCATCGACTACACCACCATCTTCAAGGAACTCGGCCTAGTAATGCAGCTGAGAGAACAAATGGTGTCATCTGAACAGATCTTATTGATTAAAAAGCCTGGCAGAAGGTTAATCACCTACTACTTAATTCAACTATACAAGTTATCTGATGGAAAACATCCTCAAATACGTATATCTTCGACGCTACTGTCTTTTGATAAACTGATTGAACTGCATTTACACGTTGCCGCACCGTGACGTCACGAATCAAACTCATTTCACGCAGTGAATGGTTATAGATACACTTGCCACCGAACCTTCAAGAAAATGCCATAGTACTGAATTTCGTTCCTGATAAAACAGATGTGAAAGTCCATAACACTGTTCAAGTTCAGAACTGGATGTTATGTGTTATGATCAAGAAAAAGTAAACAACTTATAAATACATTAAAGGAATATTGTCAACTTTTATGCTCAAACCCATTATCCAAGAATACAGAGATTCAGCTCAAGAAATTATTGAGCAATTCCTGATATCATACTAAGGGAATATACAATCTACCAGTAATAAGACAGCTTGTAGTATACTAGGATACAGTTCATGGTTCATTAGAAATGTACGTGAGCATGACTGCTTGTAAAGGACTCGTCATGAAATCATAAAGATTCGTAATCACTATCAATCTCAAAGAGCTCAGCGATGAGGTCTACGGGGGCAACGTGGACAACACCATTCATTCAACTGTTCGTGCTTTACTGTAGGTCGGGGACAGCCCCTGGGGTGCCTCTGGTGTGGACCGACGTTGTTGTTGTGGCAAGTAATAATGCGAGGTCTCAGATCAACCGGGGTGCCACACAAGTAATAACGTACGACGGTTACACACATACTGAGTCGTCGAATGCTAGTGTCTAGTCAGTACAAGCTGACTTCTGTTATGACGCATGGACTTACGGAAAGAAACGAGGTTGGAACGGCGTGTAGAGGTTTTAAGCCTGGGTTGAGTAAGTCTAGTAAGAATAAAGATAGTAAGCGCGACGAAATTGATGATCCACCTGGCTACTCGCCTTCAAGGGCAACGAGGGAAATTATGTAGAACTGATGGACTGCATGAGCTTATAAGGATTTCGTGCATCAACAGCTACTAGGTCAAATCACGTAAACAGCTTTACATTTATCGTGTGGTTCCTGTTAAAACTACAGCTTCAAGACCTACAACAGATTAAATATGTTCTTCGTGACGTAGGGTACGAAGGCGTGCTAAAATAGAATAACAGCGTCTAGCACCCATATTCGTACTGACAACTTCAAATACCTGTGTGCATCTGAAGCATGATATCGCCGAAAATCCGAGTCAAACTCCTTTGCAATGAAGCCATCCTTATTGTTATTCCTTCTTGGAGTTTGTAGTTGATGAGATTCAATATATTCAAAATCAATATTACAAGTGTTGGGTAGATTAAGTAAAGAATTGATCCTTTCCATAAGTATCAATCCTCGACAGATGATATAAGGCGGTAAGTAAAATAGTACCACTACTAAACATAGTTTAAAAGCATCTCCATGTCAGCACATCTATGGATACAGATAGTGAATAGGAAATTGAAAACTCCAGTATTAGATGGGATGATTTGGATCTCCAAGTATCCTCATCATTGTGTAGGAGCTTGTATGGCTCCCTGTATCAAAGAACGATTAGGGCTACACCATGAATTCAACGCAATATAGCTAGTTCTTGCAAAAGGGCATGGCGCCAGTACACGTCGGCTAGAGCCTCTGGCACAATTTGGGCAGTATGAGGGGTCAACTTGGGAATTGTCCTCCCACAAACAAAGTAGCGGATCATAACTCTGCACATAGCGGCGCTAAGGGCCAAGGTCAAAACAAGCAACAGGAAGGCACTAAAGTGACACAAGTTGTTCAGTTTGTGGTCAACCTAAGGCGCAGGTCGAACAAACCTTGCAACAACACAGTGCAGTATCAGCGGTTGAATACTTGATTGGGAATCCTGTTCTGATATCCCGATCCTAAATGAAGATCATACAGGAATTGTGATATCAGTCTCAAGGTTCCGGAAGTGACATACAAGAGAGAATGTCGGAGCGCCCCTCAAAATGAGCCATGAAGTTTTTACAGCATTGAGATATTGAAGTAACAACGACGGATAAATCAGTACTGACACAGAATTTATTCAGGTTGAATTAAGCGATGCAGACCAACAGCCGCCTTTGCAGGAGCGCCTAGATACTTGGAGCCCGAAATGCTCTGAGGGCATCATCAGCCGTGGACTTGAGAATCGCGATTTGAGGGAGTTGGATAACCTGAGATGATGACAAATTGAAAATGGGTATCATGTCATCACGTGCTTCCCCAACTGTCGTTAAGAACGTGCATTCTTAAACCCACCATCGTTCACAGCCATAGCGTTTCTAAATGGCTTACATTCTGGGAATGATCCAGTAAGTATCTTCGGATAGATGTTACTATATTGCCTACTGTTTGGCTGATTCGGGATAATATCTGTCGGATCTGCCAGTGAGGATAGTGGATGATGACTTTCGTCAATCAAGTTCTTTAGTCACAACCTTTGACAGGCTCCCAGCAATAGGACTCAGGGAGTCCATTAAAGCAGCTCCATAGTACGCGTTTAGTTGGAGCAAACAGCGTAATGACTATCCGAGCAAAACGTCATTGATTAGAAGTCTAACAAGTTGAACACTATTTAAGTCACCTTATTTCGATAGAAATGAATACCAACTATGTATGCTATTTGGTTTTGAACTATCCTAGGCACTGTTACCTTCTAATAATCCTGGTATCCCATTTCCACTCCTAGGTTGCGATTGTCGTACAAGAATGACATTTTTCAAAGTCTTTCGATTCATCGGACATGATGTCGATGTGGGGCTTGCGACCTGGGAGTGGTGGTCAAGCGGGCTTGTCTTTGAGTTTACTGCAGAATTTTTCAAGCCATGAATCGAACGAGCAAAGTATATTGGAGTAGAAAGGAAATCAGATAGTTCAATTGCGGTCTGGCATCCTTCAATTACAGCGACTGAGATAAAATAGGTCCGATAAAACAGGTCCAAGTTGGACCTGTTTTATACTGATGGCGATACGCACGAGGGTGTAAGACTAAGAACTTTTGTAGATATTTGGTAACAGCGACCAAGCATGTCAAAAAAGAGCACAAGATACATTCATCATTCTATACAAATTGTAGTCGTATTATCCGTACTATTATTAAAGTAATTCGATATTATCTTGTAACATAAAATACCCATGACGTCCATAGTGTCCATGATAAGATTGGATGAGGAAAGTCATCAAAGTCAATGCAAAAGTCAAAGTGTCATAAGAAATAGCCCTCGTAAATCGACGTAGAAAAGTTCCGAACGTCCTCCAGGCTCACGGGAACATGAAAACTCAATGATGAGAAGGGCGACCTGGACTGCCAGGACCTCTGCAGCCCGCTCGTCCACAATATTGAGGTAGCACCTGCCAAGTATTGGTTATAGGACACGGCGGCGTCCGCTGGTGAGGCCCCTTGAAGGGAGGGAGCTGGCTGTGCCATGAATGATCGTGCATAATTTGTTGAGAACTCAAGGTGCCGCATTGGAAATAAAATGAGACACATTGACACATTAGTAACTGGCCCAAACAAACATTAGTGAATCCTAAAAGAGTAAGACATACTCATACTTCGAGAAAAGAGGCGTTTGAATTGAACCTCTGGATAACCGGTCAGTATTTTGAAGAAAAATGAACAAAGCACGTACTGGAAGAACGTGAAGGTGACAGAAAAAAAAGGAGATTGGACGATGAGATTCTAAGAGTACGTTTGGTAGAGCCGAGCGAGGGTACTAATAGTTTACAGAAAGATACGATATTTGAGTGAAGCTCGGGCATATATATAAAGTCCTCTTAGGTGCTGTATGTAGACAGCCTTCATTCCGTATATTCCCGACATGTTGGCATGCAAACAGTGGTACGGGGACTGGCATTGGAATCATTCTACGGGCTGACCTACAGCTTTCCTTAGAATGGCAAAAGAAAATTTCCTGTACAGTAGTATAGAGCTACTATAATCGAGAGCTTACTGCCGGTTTATCAGCTAAGAACTAGGCATCCGCAGACCCGAATCCGAGCGCATCGATTGTACAAGACTTTATTACAAACAATTTGCGAGTACTTACATGTAGGTGCTGATAAAAATAGTAGTGCTGCATACCGACTTTTCAGACTTCGGAATTGATGTTGAACCGCTGGAAGGGGAATTGTTAAGCTGAAGGATGAAAAAGTAAAATTTCTCCTTTCGGTGTAAATTTGAAGTTCGTATAGCTTTCAGCTACCGTTGAATCTCTGAAGGACGTTTCAAGTTAATTCTCTTGTTGCCTTGGAGACAAAGAAAACATGTTCGTACTAATAAGTGTCCCTACTATGTTGAAATTTTTGTCAGTTTTAGAGTACTGTTGGTTTGAATATCTCCCCAGATGTAGCTGACTCAATCTACGCACCGGTGACCTAGTCATCTGAACAAGCGCTCGGGTGCTGGCTTAGCGCCACCTACATGTTGCTTCCGTGTCGGTAGAAATCTTCTTTCCGAAGAACCAAACGAGTCATAAATTTGCAAGAAGAAAACAGTACCAGATTCACCAGAAAGTGCTAGTACCCGCCTTGACTTGTAATGCTGTAATCTACTATACAGAAAAGGAGAATGACTCGTATTCCTTTTAGGACGGTGATTCCGGGGAAGAAATACCGATTACGCAATTACAAAAAAGGAGAAATCTAAAGCTTGACTAACTTTCAACACATTCAATTATATTACTGCAATCAATAAGCTCATTGTACACGCTTCATCATACGAGTTGGATGCTTATGAGAGCTGCGAGCTTAGTGTTCCAGCATAAGCTGTAGGAGCGATATCTTCAGGATAAGTAACTCCGAGCCTGCTACCTGGCTCATCTCCCAAGGTTGATATTTATCTAGGACTGGCATACTAGTTTCCAAGTAGCTTACCCTCTCTAGAATATCTTACTTGGATCCAAAATCACCAACCCTGAGTTGAATCAGATGCTTAACCATCGTCAGATTGTATGATGAGTTGTAATCAGAGACGAGAAGATCATATAAAGTTTTCACATATCGGAAAGAATCAACTCCTGCTACCAGTCCTCTTGTGTATATACATGTCTTTATGGGATTAACCGAGAGCTAGTATAGTACCATGACAAGACAATATGGACAGGAAATATAGTGCTACACGCCAGAAACATAATCTAGATCGCATCTATATGCTAGTACCTAAATACAGATTTGTCGGTGACCAAAAAATTGAAAGAAGTGTCTAATATCAGATGAACTTGTGATTGAGATTACGGAACGTCGCAGTGAGCTATAATCTGACGACTTTAAATTTTCATGCATCCTCGTCAATGCGTAGGAGCGTTCACGGATCCTGATCTCATTGAACAAAAAGGGCCACACCATTGATTCAACGCGACATAGCTGGTAGTGGCATATGGACATGGTTGGACTCGGTGGTCGGGGCCTCTGCGACAGTTTGCGCAGCCTGAAACTGTGGGAGGTTGGGTCCTTCCGCAAGCATAGTAGTGGATCGTGACCGTACACATATCGTCGACAATTTTACGCTGAGAACCAAATTAAAAGTAAAAAGTGAGCAAGCGAAAGACACGAAGCAGACAAAAAGTACCGTGCACAAATGCCGGGAAGAGAGCCTACAGAAGTTCTGGTGATCTCTTAGAGAAATCGAAGTCGAGTACGATTGGATGGCTTAAGACAAGAACATGTTCACTCTTTTTATATCGAATCTTGACGTACACATCCCGCTGTGGTAGAAAAAGTTGAGCCTAGAAATGTACGGAAACAGCTTCCAAAAAAATTAGGCACTATACAGCGGAACATGGCAATCAAGAGCACAATATCTCCGCAGGAAAGGACGCTGGTTAAAATGGACACAAGAATTGATGGAGGTAGATTTTGTCAAACAACGCGGGAAGTACCGCATGGAACCGTAAGTTTTTGGATTCAATGATTTTTGGTGTTATTTCCGTTTCCTCTAGTTCATAGTGGAGGTCGTCGAGATAAATACGTGCCTGAGAATCATAGGGCCATATCCCCGTTCAATGTTCCCAAGTAACCCTACGTAGATTCCGCGATGACAGAAATCCCAAAAGTCACTGTGGCGCACGTGAGTTCATCCGAACACTTCACGAAGCAACATCTGTAGTAAACTTGCCGTTCGAGTCTATTGCAATGCACTGAATATCTGCAATTGCTAACTTGAGAATCTTGTCTCGGTATCTCGGTCCTGAGTGGAGATCATACAGGAATCGTGGTATCGCCAACACTTTTTTCTTCCAAGTTCCGAAGATGACATACAAAAATGTCTGAAAAGTCCTCGGAGCGCCTTACAAAACGAACCCTGAAAATTTCGTGTAATTGAAGTATTGAAGTGTCAATGGTAGGTCCTCGACATATTACATCTCAGCCATATTGACGTTCGATACTCAGCTGGATTAACTGATTATACCAACAATCGCGGTAAAATCCGTCTTTGAAGGAGCGCCTAGGTATCGGGAGTCCAAATCGCTCTAAAAGCATCATCAGTCGGTTGTCACAAGGTAACTCGAAGCATCTATACCGGAAGATCATCTCGCGTTCTATTCTTTCGTTCCTGGATCCTAATCCATTTACAATTCTGGAAGCACTGACCAAAACACTATACCTAATGCATAGATCGTTGACGCCCAAGACCTGCGTGATTCAAGTCTTGGATCATTGACAATTTCTGTATGATCATATCCAATACGTTTGCGGGTGCCAAAGCGGGTCACTGAGCACTGATTTGCTAAAATCTGGACCGAAAGCAGCTGTCTGCATTATTTGAGATCCGCTTCATTTTGCCAGTTTGAGCGCCCTCCTCCCAAGAGGCGATTCGCAAATGACTCGACAACGGTATTTTAGATATTGAACATCGTCCGAGGTTTTAAAAGCAGTACATAGACGAAGGTCAAGATCTTAACACGGATTTCAGTAGATCGAAATAACAGATCGAAAACGCTCGCCTGGGAGTTCCCTTCGCGAATGTTATGGTGGGAGTTTGATACCGCATCTCGAAAATGAACGTGAGTCACTTCACAAGTCAGCAAGAACCTCATGTGAGTTTGATAATCGCCATATAACGGCTTCAAATGGTCGTTGATTTCTATTGGTTTGAATACAAAGCTTTTCTTAAGCCCGGTCGTCATTTCGCATTAGAAATTTGACGTCGTTTAATTGATGAGATCAATAACGTGTAATGTTTTGACTTTAAAGTCAAGTCCAGTGCGGTGCTAGCGCCTGTGGAGGTTTGGAAGTAAGAAAGTAGCATGATCACGTGTTTTCTCAACCACTGGTTGTTATCTTTTATGACCCAGTATATCGCGACAGCTTTTGGGTGGCGAAAGTTGGCCATGACTGACGGTAAATTTCTTTATCTCTTTAGGTTGGCAGTGTACATCTCGTCGCTGCCAGTGCACCTGTGATGAATGTTTCAAGCCTCATACCGGTACTTCCTATCATCACCGCCGTCGACAAAACATAAACCCTCTGATGCCACGGCATTAGCAGATTTTCTTTCCAAATTCGCTGGATGGAGACCAATCAATGATCCCGATATCCGATGCACACTTGAGTTCAAAAAATAGTCACGAGTTGAAGGATGACATCGATATCTCAACCAACGTCCACCCCAAACATCTCAGTCAATTAGGGATCCTTTGGAATGGTGTCCAAAGTTTACCCTCAAGTCTACTTTTCCCATAATCAGACCGGGCTGTGTACCATCACGTCTAGCGCTGGCTGTATATAAAATTTGTATGTACTTTTATTGCGTTGATTCGGGTATTGACTTGCGCTAACTCAGAAACGAGATCCGAAATTGAACTTCCGAATGTGCTTTCTTTCTCCAGTGAGAACGACTTGTAAAACAGAATCAGTCTTTGACGCCCAACGTCTGCATTCTTTGAGAACATATCGATTTTCCGTTGAATAGTTATTACAGCCGTCATCTTACTTACTGCCACTGATGTCCCAAGATAATCAACACCAATGCGTCAATTCGGTAACTCAAGTTCAAACGAATTAAGAATCTTGGGGTTATCCCTATGAAGGCCGGAAGGCCCGAGGCAGTACGTTCTTCCTTGGATGTTTCTACAGGTCAAAGTCATCCATTGGCAGGTCTTCTAACATAGATTATTACCTCTCGTCTTACTGACCCCAAATCAACCGCTTCTACTACTTGTAAATCGGATCTTTTGTTCAATGGGTTTGACTGACTCTTGAGATGTAGTGGAGATACCTTTCGACGTTCCGGAAGCTGCGCTGCATACTGATTATACAGCTGCAGGTAGAAATCGCTGACTCGGGACTACTCCATACCGGGCGCTTCTGCAGTTTTGGGACGGCATAGTCGAGCAATGCTGCGTCTGGTGGTGGTTTATCTTTCGGCATTTTCCTGGACCGCAATATCGAACCGCAATATCGAAGCAGTAAGTATATCCTAAAGCGAAAAGTTTCACTCGACTCCAAGATCTTTGACACTGCTCACCAGCAAATACCGATGGCAGCGCAGTTATTTGCTTGTTACAGTTGCAGAGATCTGTACTTTCCCATCGCGATTTTGGTTTTAGGCGAACCAAGCCATGTGTTGCTACAACATAAACATCCTTCTCTTTCTTTCCCGGAAAGGGTGGATAACTAACACGCATATGCGTACTGAGCTGTATAGCGTCCGAAATTTCGCTAATGGTTGAGCTCGGTGCATATGGGATCCCGCTGGAGCCACCAATGTCGATGGATCTCCAACTACATACTTATGAACAACCGGTTCCTTCTTGCATACGCATGGGATCCCGTTGTACTTGTTCCTCAGCGTTATTACTTTTTGTGAATTTATTTTCACAACGTACATCCCGCAGACACCATCTTTTTGGTTAGATCGGACACGAATCAGGTTATTTGGCGCTATGTCTACCGCACCAATGTAGTTTGACCAATTGCAACTTGCAAATTTTGATTGGTTATTACACTTGTTATTGTTCAGAAAGCAACTTTGAAAGCCTAGACCTTCACCGGCGAAGCGTCTAGATACATGAACTTTACAGAAAACACCCAGTACATAAAACGAGGTTAAAGCCCTTAAAGTTTGCCAAAAGAAACTACATGGACCGAGAAAATTCATAGATCGAGGAATCAAAATAGTCCCAATAGATATTCCCGCCCGCCCCTGCAAAGTTGACTGCAACCCGGTCACAACCATAGGGCTGAGCTGTTGAGGACCGAGAAGATGGAACCCGCGACTAACACGGGGCAACACAGTACTCGTGAGGTGGCCAAAGGACGAGCTTGGCTGTCAATTTCCATTGGAATATTTGCCGTTGGTACCATTGGTGTATTTCCCACTACCATTAGTGAAGTTGTTGCCGACTTTAGAGGTGAGGAATTCTCCGTAGACGACGGATTTGTATGGTTTGATAGCTTTGGTTTTCTTAGCTTCGCCTTTCTCGGCCTCTATGATTCGGAGAGCGGCAGGTAGGGGCGCAATCTTCGCGTTGAAGTTGGGCTCGAAAAAGAAGGGGATTCTGGAAGTGACGGTGAATTAAAGTTGCGGACTAGGTGGAGGGGCTTACGAGACACTGTGGAAAGGGATATTAGGGAACCAGATAGCGCCAATCGGAAAAAAGACACACCGATAGTTGCTACCTCTATGTACGACACGGTGTAGGGTAGACTTGTACAGGCCGTTCGACCAGATCTCCCACACTGTTGAGAGTTGAGGCGATTTGAATTGGGTTCCCTGAACGAAAACACTCACTTTCACCAATGTTGCAGACAACACAGCCAGGTATAGGGTCAGCGCTTATCCAAACACCTTTCTCGCTCCCATTCTCAGCAGGCAAGCCTGTGAGGTCTGCAGCCGCACCAGGCTTGGAGCGAGGAACAAATACCTGAAGGGCATTGGGTGTTGGGTCGGCATAGAGGAAACTGGAACAAGTTTAGATGAGTGTCGGGATGCTGAAACCCTCTGCGTACGTTAAACAACCGTAATCCCTGAGAGAAGATGAGTTTCCGTGATTAATCGGGAAAAAGAGTGGATATTACTTGTGAGCACCGCAAGAAAATCCATCATGGTCATTAGGCAATGGTGGATAACCTGACAATTAGAATGCTCAATATGCATGTGCAGGGAAAAGGAACGAGTGCATTGAAGACCTATGACACGCATGACCCAGAAGCTGTCGTCGACTTGGCTCCGGAGCGCCTTCCACTCGTCCGGAGTCATGCCTAGACCGATGGCCATTCTAATGTAGACAAAATGTCAATGAATGGTAGCGATGATATCACAGCAGGAGACGCACGCTTCCATGACTATCATACCAAGAGTCTTCATCTTTTCAACCCACCGCTCATATTTCTCCCTAAAGCCGGGGACGGTAGGCCACTGGTTAATGCCCCACAGTGGCTTCGTCTTGTCAGGATTCTCTACAGGGCGATAGAAATCGATTCCTTCATGGTTGTCTGCCTTTCCGTTGGTGACGTTCTCCTTGAGCCGCGCGTATCCTGGTGTGTTAAGTAAGAACGGGGGACGATCGTCGACTCAGGTTAGGTGGGAATCATCAGTTGCTAAATCTCTTAAACGTACCTCGCGCAGAGTCTTGGTTCTTTAATGCCAGTTTGTCCTTTTCCTGCTGAGGCAGAGAGAAAAATTTCCGTGCAAGCTTCGCAAGATCATCCGGCTCTCGGGGGTCGGCGAAAGCTGAGATGTCCAGATAAAAGAAGCCAAAGTCCCTGCAGGCTCTATGCAGGGCGTTGGAGGTCGCTGCCCGTCGCTCTTGGATGTCGTCGCGAGACGATTCGTCCAGTAGATAAGGCGTAATGCTGATGATAGGTAATCCAGCAACTTTGCCGTTGCCGTTTCGCGGAGGCGGCGAGTCCATCTTAACCATGCTGGGCAATGCTCGATTGGTTAGTGCAAAGTGCAAGTAGAGTGTTTCTGGGATATAGAGACGTTGTACTCCACGGTACTAGGGTGCAGACTCCAACGTGCTCCACTTGTCTGATACGGCAAGTTGCCCACGTCGACTCCGACACGCTGGAGCCTAGGCCGACTCCTCCCTTCGTCGACTCCGATGCTCCTCCCTCGCCGTTGGTGGCCTCAATTCTCTTGCAAACTTTCTCTTGCTTGTTTACAGCCCTTCAGGTCGTATCTAGGTCAACGTTGGGGTTTTTGGCTCAGCGTGGTGACGGTAAGTTGCGCACCTCGGACCTATTCCGTTCGATATTTTGGTCATCCAGTGGTTTGCTGAGCTCTTTCAACGCCCAAGGTGAGCATACGAGAACGCTTACGTGCACTCTTTTCGTTGACAATCCTGGTTCCACGACCTATAGAATTCTCGACTAGCGAAAATTCCGACATTATGATACCGTCGATGTCGACAACACTTGTTCTCAACGCAGGGAGACCACCGGCATCGTTGCTTCGGGTTCCAAACAGTTTTTTAAGATTCTTGGCTTCTACTCTCAACCTCAAATTTGAATCCTGACTTTGCCAGCAGTCTCCCAGCTCGTCGTCATCCAGGAAACTCCCACAAGCTGAAGACCGAGAGTCACCGAGAGACTTCGTCGTTTCCAACGTTGTCTCGGTCGCGACGATCTCCTCTTCTGAACGAACCTCAATTACAGTAACAATCAATATTACGCGGTCGATGGACACGGTCTGGGCCGGAATCTGTTGGCCTTTCTCTCGTTTCAAATTCTTCCTGTCAGCATCAGACTTCAAGAATTCACAGCACCAACCCCGACAATCCCTACTTTCAGCTGTAAAGCATGACCGACACGAGAACGGAACTTGTTGATATGTTCAAATCTTCTTGGAATTGACACTTGATGCCAAACCCCACAACTCAGCTATTCTGGGCATAGTCTTCCTTCTTTAGCTTTATATACGGCAGCCGCCAGCAATACTTCAATCAAACGCCTTCTTGTCTCTCTGGCATCTGACCACCTCTGGTATGGCCAACAATTGCCAATTTTACAGTGCTTACCTGCGCTTTACTATTAATAAACGTACAAGTTGGAAATGGCAACCCCGCCCGTATGCCGACAAAGAGTCGGTTGGCACTCAAGGCAAAGACGACAACCATCCTGCGACGAGAATGAATTTGTCGCAAGGAACCATTCCAGGTTTTCAGGAACTCGATCAACGGTCTGGACCGTGTTTGCAGAATGTGCTCTAGCCTTTTCAAGGGGCAACCTCCACTTGGTGGTCCGCCAATTCGGACTGCCGGTTTCACCTTTCTGGATTGAAGTCGCAGCTGATTGTATCTGTCTTACCTGGCCATTTATATGTAGCACTTACCCTCGACTATGATGCTGTTTTACTTAGGCGAAATTAAAGAGAACGTTTCAACCTACCTGAGATCCACTATATGTAACGGCTTTTGGATAGATGAGGCTAGAGGTGGTCAGTCCAAAAAACATGGCAGGCAGTCGCGCGCACATGCAGTAAGCGACTATAATTTATCTCTTGATAAAAATTTTATGCCTCGGACAAATCGGCAGCGCAGAAACTTGGCCTAGGTATCGATACAAACCTGCTGCTGACTACGTTAAGGCCACGTCTACTCCTGCGTCGATGACAGATTTTGCTTGCGTTGGTTAGAAGAACCGCCACACGTTTTGCCTTGACACAGAAATAAATTTGAGTGGGTAAAAGTTTGAGCTGCTTGAATTTGCCAAACGACTTGTCTTAGTGCTCGCTGATGAGGCTCTTTTCCTCGAGGATAAACTCGACAAAGGGTTTTGATGGAAGTTGCCAGATTACGAGGAACATATGATATCGTACAGTGGCCATTACAAGGAGTTACATCCAGGCTGCTGAATTTGAGGGATCGGCTACGAAAGATGAGGGATAAAAAAAAGCCATAATTGGGACGGCAATCGGAGTACCGAACTTCCAGAACAGCCAAAAATTCATGAAAGAGGCAGAGATTGGGCAGAGAACCGACGCACATTTCGAGGGCTCAACATATTTAAGTGACAGTTTGCGAGTGACGTCACCCACGACGTGTTTCTTTCATGTACAACCACCATCCCCAGGACTAGGACTCAAGGATGCTCCAATCATGCACTTTTAAGCTTACCTCTCAAATCTTCTAGAATCAAGATGTAACAATTTATGTTATTGAGATAACATTTTCTTTTCGAGCGCCATTCCCTCGTTCCTTTCTTTTGAAAGCCTGCTTCTGGAACTACCAATCTTCTCAAACATCTCATGTCTGTGGCCACTCAATTGTGCAGTTCCGTGTCCTTTCCGAGACTAGCACAATACGCGCAAAGCCGAGCGTGGAGGTGTCTGTCCCCAATTAATTGATGCCTTATCGACCTCGAGCCTCTGCTGGTCCGAATTAATAGCCCATGATTCTATATGCATGTGAAGAAGTTGGATGCCCTACTAGGTGTTGATGCTGGCGTGATGGCAGGCAGTCGGATTATCCAGCAGACTTCTTGATCAATTGGATAAGATAAGTGGGCCAGAGATTCCTGAGAATCCAGTGTGATTCTAAGAGGTGTAGAAGGTTTAGACCTAAATAGCAAACCTTCCCTGTATTATCCTAGTACTTCTACTTCAAAAGCTCGAGTATTTATTGTTTTCACTGAAAATCAGGTCCGGCGCCTCTTGACGGAACATATTCTAATTCAGGCAGGTCATGCCAGTTGGAGTTGCGCTCCTTGTGTTCAGAACCAATCCCCATTTCTTTTAACCGACGACACGCTGCTCTTGCAAGTCTTTTGCTACCAGTAATGTCAGATGGATCAAGGTTACTTTGTTCGCCTTCATTTAGCTACCTAATCAGAGTCACTAACAATCCTGGCAGGTTACGACAGACGTGGAACGATGCTCTAAATGACGCAGAAACTCGCTTTCGTCAATTAATTTCTTCACCTTCCAGCGAATGGAAACGTCTGCAGACTACTGAGAGCTCGACAAGCAAGAAGGGCAAGGCGCGATCCTCTTCATTGCCAGAAGTAACCGACGTGGTTGTCCATCGCAATGTGGGCAAATCGGGGAACGACATTTACCGTCTCATTGTGGAGATTCCGGCAGGCGAGGATGTTGTCTCTCTGGAACCTTGGAGGGCCGTGCTGTCTACACCTGAGCTCAGACAGGAATGGGATCCGGCAGTCAGTGATGCGCATTTGATGGAGACAATTGGACATGACGTGCAGATATGCAAGACGAATTTTACGCTGGGGTGGCCTGCAAAGTGCGTTCCAAGCTCAAATCAGTTATGCTTAATACTGACTTGGAGTTCTAGCCCTCGGGACACCGTCACGATTTCACGAACAATCCATGATGCTACGACTGTCATAGACCTCTCTACCTCTTTACCCAGGTCTCCGGATGAACCTGCATACCTACGGCCTTCTCCACCTTACGTCAGATCAAACGTTTCCTGTGAGTTCTATGCGACAAGACTGTAACTAGGACTTGGATTGATACTGTCCTAATGCTAGTATTCGCGTGGTGCATACAACATTTGAAAGCTCCACCTCAACCATCCACCGGGGAGCAATCTACCAAACGAAGGTCTTCTTTAGGTGGAAGAATTCGTATAACATGCTTCTGGCAGCACGACCTTCGCGCTGTCTGGAATATCGGATCTTCTTCGGGTATGGTCCAACAACTTTCTACAATGGTTCTCGGACTGGTCAAATCCACCATGAAACGCGCGACACGTGTGCCCAAGCTTGTTGGTTTTGGAAATGGGATTACAGTCGAACGGGTTAGGTTCCAGATTGACCGAGAGGCGTTGACTGTGGAGTATTCTATCATTCCAGAGGATGACCACCATCCGTCTGAAGATTTGAATGAAATGCGAGAACATAAACGACTCACTCGCTCAGTAGAGTTTGTTCTTCCAGCTGCAGAAGGTTGGGATGTTCAGGTCTCGACAAAGGCTTCGTCTGAGGAAGTGGAGAAATTACCTTGGACTGCTCATTCCCTGCGGGGTAGTTCATATCCCATGTCCACGACTTTAGCTGCGCCTCCACCTCTCGATCAAATTGTCCTACGTCTTGTGCATGCCCCCCTCATTGATGATCACTCGATACTCAAGGTCAAGGTTGTTATTGAAATTTCCGGACCTTCTAGTGGTTTGAGGCTCAATGGTGTCCCTCAAACGATTAGAGACCACGAAGAACGCGACCCGGCATCGTATCGGATGTCTCAAGTTCTCCCAGACATCGTCAGTGCGACAGGTGTTAGCTATCAAACGGCATCTTCGGTTTCCAGCAGTGCACCGTCTTCGTCTTCAACACCAACGCCCACAGTTCAAATTTCTGCCGAGAGAACACCAGCTGCAGAGAAGACTATACTGTCACGGGTGAAGAGGAACTATATCTACTTTTCGTCTCTCCTGCAAGAACCTGAAGCTAAGTGGAAACGTAGTAAGAGAGTTGCTTATTTTGGTATCGTTCTGAAAAACTGATTCATTGCAAATATACAGCTACCGAAGCTCGTGGTGTCACCATCACTCAACTCGACTCTATAGATCCCACACTAGTAGTTTACCGAGCCGAGGCAACCTTTGTTGGAGTAGGTTTGTGGGATCTGTATGCAGCGGTGGTATCTCCCGGCTCCAGAAACTTTTGGGACAAACAACACGAAGATGCTATTCTTTTGGAAGATGTAAACGAACTCACGGAATTGTGGCACCTCAAGACGAAACCTGCGTGGCCTGTCAAGTGAGTCCATAACAAAACTCCACTAAAATGCATCCTGATCCCTGGAATGTAGCGGTCGTGATTCTGTCGTTTTGAAAACAGTCTACAAGTCACCAACGACAATACATGTCTTTTCATTCTCCGCTGATGATCCACATCTCTTTCCTAACATACCTCCAGCAGATCCGAACATCATTCGGACACAGATTGACTTACAAGGCTGGGCTATAGAGTCCTTATCCCCGAATACGACTCTTCTTACACTCCTCGAGCAGTCTGATCCCAAAGGCTGGACAAACAAAACCTCCATTCCGACACAGATGATCAATGCATTAGCAGGGATAGGAGACTTTGCCATCAAGTTTGGTGGACCTCCGGTGGTGACACGGTTGACCGGAGCAAAAGCCAATGACATACGATATGACCACGAGAGGCAAAACTTTAGAATGGAGTATGAGCCTTCTGCAAATCGCAGAATTGCCCCGTCTCCAGGTGGTTCAACAACACCCGAAGACAGTGACTCTGGTACAATGTTTCCTGTCATAGAATGCGAAGTTCGGTGTGATATGGACACTTGGGCTCAGTCGCTAGATATCGTCGTTGACCCTCCACCACAAACCATTTCGTGTCTGCGACGGCACAAGTTGTCCAGTGAAGGTGGGGGCCTCTGGCTATCACTCACGCACGACGCTGTATTTGTCGATGATGAAAGACTTCAAATCATTGTCAGACGAGGTCCAGGAAGGGATAAAGGCATAGTAATGGTCAACGGAGCCAAAGCGGTCGTTGACGTGGAAGAACTCCCCGAGCACGAGATCAAATCCCTAGCCAGACAAAAACGAGTAAAGCCCCCTCGAATACCTCTTGACCAACCTCCTGTGATGGGTGTCATACGAAGACGTCGAGCAGAATGGGACACTGACTCTGACGGTTCTGCAAACGGCAGCGGTAGCGTCACGCCAAACTCCGAAAATTCTCCGTCTTCAGGGTCTTTACCGAGCTCTACACCGAAAATCTCGAGCCCATTAACGAATTTCTTTACGTATGCTGTCAACCAGGCAGCCTCTACAACTCAGTCTACATTAGCCGCCATCTCCCCGAGTAGAATCGTAGAAGAAGAAACCAACTTGGCATCAAAGCTGCCTATGCGATGTGCATTAGACGCTTTAGCCTGGACTCAGGAACATTATGTCAATGGCTCAATTGCTGGTTGGACAATGGTCAGCGACAAGGGCATGTGGATAAGGAAAAAGCTCGTTTCCGAGATTTCGCCTGTCATACCTTTGCACAAGGGAGAGAAGATTGTCGAGGGGGTTTCGGCTGAAGAGCTGGCGAGTGTCGTTATGGATCCGAATTGTAGGAAGGTGTGGGACGAAAGGTTTGATTCCGTGGTAGACCTCGAGTCGTTTGGAGGAGAAAGCAAGACTTGTTTTACTGTTTCCAAAGCGGGGTTTCCATTCAGGGATAGAGGGTTTTATTTGGCGAGCGTGGTGGCGAGGGCGCAAGGAAGACCGACTCTGTCGAGGACTAACAGTACGGTTGGCAATGCTGGAAGTCATAGCCCTGGTGGGGCAGACAACCATGCAGGGTCGAGAAATGCCATCTTTTGCGTGTCGACTTCGTTTCATGCGGATTATGCATCCTCGTTTGCGCAAGCAAAGTATAATCCGTATGTGTTGCCCATAGGACGCGTGTTCATCGATGCATGGGTTTTGGAGACTCTAGATCCGTACACCAAGGAAAACTACGCTGTTCCATCGACGAGATGCACGAGGATTGTCGCTGTGGATTATGCAGGGTCGATTCCTGCCGCTGTGAATTCGTTGATTAATGCGAATATTCCGAGGTCGATATTGGCTGTTGAGAGCTACCTGCGGGAAACCGGGCTCGGTCAGCCTCTGCCTATGACGAGGCTTCCTGCACCTGGGTTTATCGTGACTGAGAGGACAGACGACGAAATGGTGCGCAGTGTCAACTGGAAGCTTAAACGAAGAGACGATACGAGGACATTGGTGCAGACGAAATATAATGGGGAAGAAAAGGTTTACAGCAGTGTTATTCTAGTGAAGCACTCGCCAGACTCGACAACACCCAAGTCACCTAGTCGATGGCCTGAACAAGTGACCCCCAAGGCTAGTAGGACGACTCTTAATGCTGTAGAAGAGGGGGAGACTCCAGGTGCTGAAGAGTCGTCCTCTGGTTTACCGACCCTTTCCCCTTCTTCGTCGAGCACAGTTTCTGGATTGCCGACTACTTCAACTCCACCTGCGATGAGCCATCAAAGAGAACGTTCCAGCTCTAGTACTTCCAACATCCGAGGCCGTTCCTCATCGGCGTTTACGGTCAAAGGCGAAGTCAAGCACAACACGGACCTTTTGGTCGGTGAACTCGTCATCGACTCCAAACTCTATCCCAAAGGTTACATTGTCGTTCTCAAATCATTACTCAAGTCTTCTTCTCAAACGGTCGTCGTGTCAAACACCCGAGTCGTCAAGCTAGACTCGTTGTTTAGAAACGATGAGAATGATAAAGAGAAGCAGACGATTCCGTTGGGCTATTCGGCATACACCATGCCTTCTTCTCCACTACATTCCTCTGGACTGAATTCAGAAGGTCCTACAAGACATTTATTGAGATTTACCCTGCCTACGGCTCAGTATCAGATTTCGACGGTTAAAGATCCGTTGACGGGAGAGACTCAACATCCACCGCCCAAGCCAGGGTGGTTGACAGAATTGGAAGAGGGAGGTATTTTAATTCAAGTGGAGGTCCGACCCGGAAATGTGGGTAAGGATAAAGTGATCGTCATTGACGGGAGGGGAGAGGAAGATGGGACCAAAGATGGTAAGATCTGGAACGGTCTGAAAGGAGGATGGGAAATGCCTGTTCTTAATGAGAAAGAGTCGTTGACGAGCCTGGGTCGAGAGGAGCTTTTGGATGATAGGATATCGAAAATGTGTATTCTTTCGAGGTGAGGGCGTTTCGCGTTGATAGATTAATGCTATACTGATGTGTGAGCAGGGCTACTAATGAACCGGAGCCGTTACCGGAAGAGCTGAAGAAACCTCTTGGAGTTGCAGATCACATATTGGATCCCGCAGCTGCGGTACAAAATGCCGTGGAGGATACCAAAGACGCCCAGATTACGGAGCCAAGTAGCTCTAGCTCCGAAAATGAAGAGGTTGCTCGGTCGGTGAGTGGTGTTTAGGCAACGTTTAGCATTTTTGGGTTCTGACTCACATGAGCAGACCGATACATCTCCAGAGACTCTGGTCGCGCCTGGCCCTGGAGTGACTACCGGATCTGGACGAGGTCTTTTCCAGTTTCTTCAGGGTGCTTACCCGAACCCTCTGACAAGGTTCTCTACCAACGGGACGTTATCGGTGGTGACCAAGCCTATCGCGTCGAATACGTCATCTACACATACGACGGCAAGGAGATTAAGTGAAGGTACTGATGGCATGATGAACATGACAAGGACGCGCAGGGAGCATGCAAGCACGGGAATGTACCCTGCATCCACGATTATCGTCGTTGCGTTGATTGCGTTCCTCATTGGGTCGTTGCTCCGCTCGCTGCTGTCGCCTGCCGACTTTATATATGTGGTGACTGACCTGCGGGAGGTGGAGGAGATGGAGAGTGGGTGGCGTGAAATCCGGCGGCTGTTTGAGCTCAAGTATATTGTTGGGGGATGGGATTTCCAGATTGCAGTCGTGCGACGGCACTAGTTGATTACAGTATTATATGGGATAGTATGTAGTGTAGCAGTACCTGTACTTAATTAGAGTAACACATCAGTAGTTGACATTTGCTGTGTATGTGTTTGTTTTGGAATCTTGCGCATTGGCTATCATTGAGCATCCTTGCTGTCAATCGACCAATTGCTTGCCCAGAACGCAGTGGGAGCAGAGCTCGCATTCGACGACCAGACACCCACCGACCGCGGAACCTAAATTGCTTCGAATTCCACACGCCTCTCCCCGGGTAGCGGTCCTCTCGGCTCTTTATCCCAGACGACCATGTCTTCAGCTCCTCCGCCTGGCGCCCTCCAGGCCTCAAACTCTGCCAACGACCAGGATCCCTCCGCCAACTCCCTTTCATGGGAGGGCGACCGGATGTGTGTCTACCTCTTCTCCCCCCTCCCTCTCTGCTCACCGCCTCTCTAGGTTCAACATCTATATTCATGACTACTGCCACAAACGCGGGTACAGAAAAACAGCTCAGGAGCTCATGCGTGAAGCAGATCTGGGGCCTGACCCCCATCCTCCGATAGATGCTAGGCAGGGCCTTTTGTTCGAGTGCGCCGACCGACCTTTTCGCTTGCTTGCCGACTAACATATGTGCTCAGGTGGTGGAGTGTCTTTTGGGTTTTATTCACTGCAAAGGCAAACGGCTCTGCGACGGGGCCCAACGGAGATGACGCAGTGTTGTACACGCAGGTGCGTAGTCTTTTTTTCCCCTCTGTGTCTCTTTTCTCACCGGTCGATGCGAGTGCAGCATCAAGCCCAACAAGCAATGAACCGTGCAGCGAGACTACCATCAGCAGCCGGAACAGCCCCAGGGCATCCGATGAGTAGGCCAGGCGTGAATGGTAGACCCTTTGCTGGTGTTCCGATGACGAACGGTGTGGGTCCGAATCCAGGCGCAATGAACGGTATGCCCGGCCACGCTCAAGCGCCTTCGGCCAACCCATCTACGCAACCTAACCCACCTCCCTTTGCGCAACCTCCTCTCCCAGGCCAGCCTCGGAATCAGCTCGGTGCTCCTCGACCAACCAATGGCTTATTCTCATCGCCTACCATGGCCCACTCTCCCCAGAACACCGGTGCTCAAGGCCCTCAGCCGCCTCAGCCCGGTCCTCAACCAAACCAACACCCTCTTTCAGGCCGTTCACCTCATCAAGGTGCAATGCCACCACCTGGTCATCCGGCTGCACCGGGACAGCCGTCTGGTTCGGGTCCTAATCAAACACCAGCGAATGCGTTTCAGAATACAAGGCCGCCAAGTCGTTCTGCGAGCCCTGGGCAGGGTAACATTATGACTCAACCTAGCCCTTCAATGGCTAATCGTCAAGCTGTAGGAATGCCAGGATTCGGACCAATGTCAGATCAGCAACTTATGGCGGAATTGACACGCATGAATCATCTACAACTTGAACCTCTCAAAAGAGAAGTAAATATAGAGGTGATGAAGGATTTGAACTCGATGAATCCGGATGAAAAGGTGAGTCTACGTCTTTTTTTTTCTGAGTATCTAGTTCTAAGTCGTCTCAGTTACGGCTTGTCAATGCATATCGTCGACGAAAGCCTCCACACCCCTCGACTGCGACTAATCTTGCAGCCGTAAATGTCATGCCTCCGTCCAATCGGTTAGCGCCGGGACCCGGACCGAGACCTTCGAAGCGAGCAAGTGTTGCAGAGGAGGTACGTAACAGTACTATATTGAAAATTTCCCCGCTATTTCGAGATCGCTGACGATGAAAATAGGCCGAAAATCCTCCAGGCGCAAGTGGTTCCCCTCCTGACTCGAAGCGCCCCCGACGTTCGCCTATTCAAAATAATCCCATGTATCCCCAGCCAATGACAGGACAACCAGGACAAGGTGGACCACCACAGGCACAGATGTCAAATGGATTGCTGAAGCCTGGCGGGATGCCTGGAGGCCCTCAGCCAACTCCGTTCGCAATGCAGGCAATGCCTGGCGGTCCTATGGGAGGTGGTATGGGTATGACCATGGGCCAGCCGTCGATGGGTGTTGGACCACACATGAATAAGATGGGACCGATGCCAGGTCAAGGGAGCATGATGGGCACGCCTCAGATGCAGGTACGCTATCGACTTGAACTTGTTGGTATTTCTCCTACTTATGCCGAGTAGCCTATGGGTCCACAGAACCAAACGCAACAATACAGACAATCGTTAGTCAGTTTCCATCAAAATGGCGTTCCTACTGGGATGCCAGGCGGCTCAGATCCTACATTTGGTATGAGTATGGCTGGTCGTCCAGGTGGGCCTTCAGGACCTCCATTTGATAACGCAAGGAAACCTCCAATGAATATGCTTCCTGCATCGCCGAGTATGAACAAGGACATGAAGGACGGTAAACCTGACGGCTCTCCGGGTAACGTCAATGGACGAACACCTACAACATCAGGTACTGCTGCATCTACACCCAGCAATAACCCAGCACAACCCGGTCCACCATTACACCAACCCGGTCAAGGTCCCACACCAAACTCGAACTTGAATCCAAATCCGAGCCAGTCCGTGGATCCTTCGCCGGCGTCTATGCTTGGAGGTCCAATGGGGGGTATAGGTGGTCCTCCAGCACCTGGTGGCCCCTCTGCAGACCTCGCAATGTTTTCAACCAACTTTTTGGATAATCTGACTGGCGATTTGGGCGAGTTTGGCGATAACATATTTGGAAGACCGGATGGCGATATCAATTTCGAGAGGGACTTTGGACAGTGGTTTAACCCAGACGATATATCGACGGGTTTGGATATGAAGCAGTAAAAGTTGGAGCTGTAAATTGTCATTTGTTTCTCGTTCTTCGCTCATCGAGGGTGTGGATGGAACAGTTATCGGTCGGTTCTTTGGTTAATCTTTTGTCATTTTATATCACCATCTACTCTGTTATATTCTCTCTCCTCTTCCTTGATTTAATTATTTATTCTGTTTCTGTTTCAAAAATGCCCGCCTTTTTTTCGATGCGGAGATACCTTTGCCTGTCATATATTCCCTCTTATAAATAGTAGTAGAACACCATTCACAAAGCCGAAACTCACCGTTCAACTTGCGCCTCGTACTTCCTTGCTTTCCTTTCCTTATCCTTGACCATTTTCTTGGTCCCGTGTATCTCGCCGCCACCCTTCCTTCCTTACATATGTCGAAAAATCTTGGTCTTCTTTGTGGAGAATCTTTTTTTCTTTTCTTTTCGTTTTGTCTGTGATTTACTACGATGTACATTCCGCCTTTTGCTAATCTTTCCCCATCTTGTCCCGAGAACTATTTGCTTGCCCTGCTTTTTTGTGAACATGTATATATTGCTTTCGGTCTCCCCAACATCCACATCCACATCTGCTCTTATATACATACACACAACCTACTTTGTCTCGTCTCGTCTTGTTTTTTCCCTCTCCCTCTCCCTCGTCCTCCGTCTATCTCTACTTTTGCCTCTTGTTGTTGTCATAGTCTTGCTAGCTAGCTACTGTATCATGAATCGATATATATCTTTTGGGATGGAAAAGAACCAGAAACCACACCGAGTAGAACTCGGGCTAGCACTGTACCTTTTTTTTGGGCGGGACGCCCTCGTGCCCTCGTCCGATTCTAAATCCGGGATTGAGTAAGTAATTTTGACACTGACAGAAAACGTTGCAGAGGACTGAATGTACAAGTCTCGTTGAAAGTCTTGTGTTCGTGCTCGTGTTCAGACACTTTTTGAATTGGATTGATTCAATATGATTGTAATTGCAATTTTGGAAAGACCTTGGACCAATATGGGCGTTGGTTACCCCAAGCCATGCATATTCCGTGCATTGTTGGGGCATGGTAAGTATTCTTGGGTGAACCTCGTGAGTGGTCATGCATCATGATACGTATACTACGTGCTTATCGTGGTTCGATGGTTGGCTTTCTAGCGCTGGAGCCGGTGTTAGGTATAATTCATTGGAGTCTCGGAGAGAGTTGCGAGATACTATGCGCTAAGCTCTGTATGTTAACCTGCTAGTGTTCAAGCATGTTGGTGGTCAATCAGAGCTGGGGCCCGGTAATGGAATGATTGTTCGATAAGGGCCTGGATAAGGATGATGCGCTATCTCTGTACCCTGGGTCTGGCATGATCATCGAAATAGTTAAAGAAACAACTCAACCGGTTTGCAATACTTACAATCCAGTTTACTTCAATGCGTTTTTCATTTTTTTTTTACATCTATGTATAGTACTTATTAGTTATCCCTAAGCATGAGGCTTATCTTCGACTTGCGTCCTCAACGGAATTTGCTAGCCACTGAAAGAATATGTAGGAACACGGGACCCTGCAGGAGGTGGCTGAACATAGTGATTTATTCTAAAGCTATGTAAGGTTTGACAGTCTTTATTTGATGTCCGCAGTGCCAGTGTCCAGAGCTTATATTGGTAGGATTGATCTTGGTATTCAACCACTACAATGACTGATCGTCAATCTGCAGGAACGGGCCCAGGACCTTTACCCGAGCTACGGCCGACCCCCGAACCTCAAGAGAGGGAATGCTCCAACTCCGAGTCGGTGATCCCGGTAAGGAGATTTGAGTGGATATCTGGTCTTTTAATTTATTCCGAGTCGTCACAGTCATCGACCCAAATCCTACTGTTAACGTAGGACCAACGACAGAACAAGGAAACATGGGCGTGCAGGTATGTTACCAACTTGCACTTGCAAGACCTTTCATACTTATTCCGAATAGTCTACGGGTATGCAGAACCAATCATCACAACAACAATATCGACAAGCTCTCCTCAAATTTCACCTGGGTACCATTCCTGGGTTTTCAGCAACCTCGGGTGACTCGATTCCTACTACGTTTAATGCTACGCCTCCTGTGGAGCATACCAATACCACCGCATCTATGCCCAACGGTGACCCAACGCAGCCTGGTCCGCCATAGCCATACCGATGAAAGCAGCTGAGCCCGAAGACTTGAGGTGAAAAATCTTGATAACGATACAATGTCATTTTTCAGGATGAAACTGATTTCATTTGTCTATCGTTTGTCACCGTCGTCCATCATGAGTGTATGGTGTCAATTATCAAGGAACATACGTACACTTCCCGTCTTATAGTCTTCTGATTTGATTTTTCCCTTCTACTCATGTATTACAATTTTCGGGATAGAAAAGTAAAGCTTGTACTATTCTGTGCTATGAATGTGGATTTGAGAGACGGTTGGAGAGCAAGAAGTCGATTCACTTGGAATGCAGCGCGCACATAGTCGGACAGTTTACAATCTGCCTGATGCCAAGTATATCCTAAAGGAAGCTTTCAATCAGAGGGCATGCTTCCTCGTGAGCTGGTTTAGAGCGCTCGATCCAAGATCAGGAGAAGGCCTTGATTTCGAGATGTGTCAAGTCCAGTAGAGAAGTTATCTCTTCTTGAAAGTATGTGGAGATCGTGTTCGAGCGTGCGTTGCGTTGAATTTGCTGGTTCGTTGGATATTTGTGGGCAGTAGGAAGCGCGTCGTGGACTCGGAGTCGCGTCGAAAGAAGTCCATCATCACGTGGTATACTTCCGTTAACCGGAAACTGATCGGTAGTTACAAATCCTTCTACAATCCACCAATCTGTCATGTCGGACAAGGGCCGTATACTCAGCATCCAGTCTCACGTCGCTTTTGGATACGTAGGCGGAAAAGCAGCTACTTTTCCACTCCAATGCTTGGGATTTGATGTCGATGTACGAGTTGCTTGCTTTTTGACGTGAAAAATGAAATTTGAAGTTTTTCAAAGGTAGTCAATTCGGTGCAGTTTTCTAACCATTCCGGTAAGTATTATATGCCATTTTTGCTCAAATGGCTCACATTGGATATCTGGAGGATACGGCCGATTCGGTGGAACGAAAACTTCAGCCGTGGAATTAACATCTATATTCGATACG
Source organism: Stygiomarasmius scandens (assembly GCA_037954225.1). Lineage (NCBI taxonomy): Eukaryota > Fungi > Basidiomycota > Agaricomycetes > Agaricales > Campanellaceae > Stygiomarasmius > Stygiomarasmius scandens. The sequence goes on from JBANRG010000048.1 coordinate 220,935, forward strand.
TTGGAATTGAACGAACTCTTGAATCCATCCCGGCTGCTTACTGGATATGTTCCTAATGCAGAGGCTTTGACTGCTGTTGCTGAAGTTGCGTCCAAGTTGAAAAAACAGAAGCCTGATATCATATATATGCTAGATCGTGTGTCTGGCTACTCTTCTTAGTGGGTTTCGTTCTGACTTGTATGCTTTCACAGCGGTTATGGGAGACTCTGGTCGTCTGTATGTTGCCCCAGACGTTGTCCCCGTGTACCGTAGACTGCTTTCCCTGGCTACGATTATCTCGCCTAATTGGTTTGAGGTCGAGTGAGTCATACCGTACAAACGACCTAACCGGGTTAGACTCATGAAATCTATACAGAACTCTAACCAACGTTCCTCTCAAGGATATGCCCTCCTTACGACGGGCATTGACTATTCTCCACACTGATTACAAAGTGCCCAACGTCACTATCAGTTCCATTCCTTTGCAACCATGGCTAGTAGACGCTATACCCTCCCATCTCCGGCCTACATCCGAAGGCCCTCATCTCCTTTGCATCTCGTCTTCCTCCAAATTTAAATCCGAGTCTGAATCAGATCGTCTCTCTTCTGTTCACGCGCAATGTGTACCTCTCCTCCCTGGATATTTTTCCGGCGTCGGAGACTTGTTCTCTGCAATGATAGTGGGACACTTTGAACCTTCTGATGCTTCCTCCCTTCCTTCGGGAAAAACACCACTATCCCATGCAGTCTCTTGTGCGCTCACAAAGACTCACGCTGTCCTTGTCGCTACCCACGAGTATTCGGAAAAGTTGCCGCTGGAGGACCGGTTGCCGACTGATGATGAGCAGGACAAGGTGGAACCGATGAGGAAGATTAAGAGGATGAAAGGGAGGGAGTTGAGGCTTATACAGAGCATGGATATTATAACTGGAAAGGCGATTAAGGATTTGAGGCACATGGAGCCCTGGACGGGATTTTGGGAGGAGTTGTAATCTGACATGGTATATACGGTGATAGAACATGTTTTGAATATCTACAGACAGAGAACCTTAGAAGACTTGTAATTTTTAGACAACGTAGATCCTTTGTGGAATTGAGCCGCTTTTACCGAACTTCGTTCATGATGTCTACCATGTACGGCCAGTCGGTCTCGAATTCTTCCTTGACTCTTGCCACCTCCTCCGAACGACCTTCTCTCGTTTGAATTGTACATTGAATGTCCGAAAGCAGGAAACATCGGTCGCGACAGGCTTGCGATACCTGTCGGAGGAAGAAAGGTACATATGCGCGTTTGACTTTGCTTTGGTTACAGACTTCGCTCGCCCACACGCTGACGTCCTCCTGTAGTACGATGTAAGGTACACTAGTCAAGGCTCTCAAGACTTGGCTAACCGACTGCAATGAATAGGTGAAACTACAGATGATATTCCTCAAGATAGTTGCAGGGAGTGCTTTTCAACAAATCTCAAGTGCACGTATGACATGACTAGAAAAGTGCGTCTTTATTCCTATTTTGATCTTCGGAAGTGCTCAACCAAGGCAATTAAGAAACGAGGGCCTCGATACGACCACGCTTTCCTCCGTAGCAAACTTGCAGAATCTGCTCAAGCTCTCGTCAGCGAAATTCTTTCCCCTGCCAACCCATACGTTATCCCGGATGATAAAGATAAGATCCGTGAGGTTCTCGTCGAGCTGGCTTCATATATCCGCAATCTCGAAATGGAACTCGGTCGTAAGGCTACCAAGTCTAACGTGGACTCAGCCGACTCCCTTGCCCCGCGCACTGGAGAACCTACACAAGATTCATCGACATCAGACTCTTCCTCTCCTCCGAAACACATATGCAAACTGGAAGACGTAAACGAAGTCGTTGCGCTCTCCAGCGTACTAGAGCGCATGAATCTTGAATCCGACGCGGTGAATTCGTACGGGAGGCACTTTGGCAAGTCTAGTAATGCCATGTTGATAAAGATGGCGATGGATATGAGAGGGGAGATGACCGGCGAGACGCATCTTGCGGCGTCAATTTTCCAGGGATTTAAGAGACCAGAGTTTTGGGCGATATATCCCGTGCGTCTGGGCTTCTCTTCGTTTGCTTTGTATGATTAATGTAGTTCTTTCCGCCTGCAGTGGCAGGTTGACAACCTCGAGCTCATACCATATATCTTTCCAGAGGAAGATTTATTGCAAGATCTCGTAGAGATCTATTTCACGAAAATCAACATCTACATGCCCCTACTCCACCGACCGACTTTTACGAAAGCCGTTAGGGAGGGTTTACATTTACGGGACCATCATTTTGGGGAACTCGTTCTTGGGCTTTGTGCGTTGGCTTCTCGACAGTCTGATGATCCTAGGAATGCGTCTGAAGGGATTGATTCAAAATTGAGTTATGGATGGAAATGGTGCGACTTTGTTTGGGATGTTGACTATTTTTACTGACCTACATAGGTTCCGTCAAATCAAACTGGTCCGACAGTCATTTATAAACAAGCCCTCTGTGTACGAGTTGCAACTGTACTGTGTCTGTCCTCTTTTCTTCTTTAGTCTTGAGCGCTACTCATGTTCTCTGTCGCTTTGCAGCTAGCAGCCCTCTTTTTCAAATCGTCTAGTATCCCACACGGGACCTGGGTACTCGTTGGCCTGGGCATTCGGTACGCTCAAGAAATGGGAGCACACCGGAGGTTTCCGGCAAACGAAAAGCCTACTGCAGAAAGTGAGCTTTGGAAGAGAGCATACTGGGTCTTGATGACAATCGACGTATTGGTTGCGTTGTTATTTGGGAGGCCGAGAGCAATAAAGGCGGACGAGTATGCCCTTTGTCTTTGGTTTTGAGAAACCCTGGTCCTAACTGACTGCCAGTTCTGATTTAGAATATCCGCTTGAAGTAGACGACGAGTATTGGGAACACCCTGAACATCCGTTCGTGCAACCTCCAGGAAAGGTGTCTGTCATTTCGGGGTGGATACATTATTTGAAGCTTGTCGAGATTATGGGGCATGTTCATCGGGGGATTGTGAGTTTCCTTTTTCTTGCCCCTTTCACATATCATTACCCACACGTTACAGTACTCTATTCGAAGATCACCCTGGAACGAGTTCGGTATTCAAGCAAACGACCCAGAGTATGACCAAAAGACAGTCATATTCCTCGATTCGGCTTTAAACAAGTGGATAGATTCGATGCCTGAGCATGGTGCGCTTTTTCACCAGAACTCGAACCAGTCGGCCTCACACTCGTATGTATAGTCAAATGGGACCAACATCAAAACCAACCCTCTTCAAACCCAATCTTCTTCAACCAATCGGTTATGCTACATTCAACGTATTATTGGGCGCAGATCCAAGTACACAAGTCGTTTATCCCACAGCCTTCCGAGTCCGGAACAAAAAGCCGAACAACTTTTCCCTCATTGGCAATATGCGCCAATGCTGCAAGATCCTGTGTACATATTGTAGAGTCGCAGATTGAGAGGATATTTGTGCCGATTCCTTTGTTGTTGGTGAGTGCTTGCTTTTCCGCTGCAAGCACTTGGTTAATGAGTTGATTGGCCATAACAGCCAATCTTCCTAACGACGTCTATAATGCTCCTACTGAACATATGGAGGGGGAAGAGGGTCCAGGCTGCTATGGACCCGAGAAAAGAGCTGGTTGATGTGTACAGGTGTTTGAGGATTGTGAAAAAGTACGAGACAAAGTGGGTGTTTTTGTGCTTCGCTTCATGCATATCTCCGCAATCCTAATGTCTTTGCAATGCTTAGTTATGAGATAGCAGGACGGTTGTAGTACGTGACTCTTTCTCGCCTGATCTTTCAGGAAACGCTGACGACAAAGTGAAGCGATATGCTACATCATCTTATAGTTCTCACGAGGATGCCTTTACCGCAAGAAGTCGAGACAGAGGAAGCTCATCGTCAAAACCAACCTCAAAGCCGACAGCAACCCGAATCTCTGATAGACGGAACGGCACTTTTACCAAATCCTTCAAGTTTCCTTATTCCCCAGGATCAGCTTATGGTTCCTATGATCCCGAGTTTTGATGTATCTCATGCTGGCCTCAACGCTACTACCAGCTCTAACGGCAACCTTACTCACATAGACGGTAACGAATTGCAAGCTGGGCCGGGATCAGAGCTGGGACCATTCCAGCAGCCCTTTTATACACTGCCCTTTCACTCGAACGAGCTAGGTCATCTTCCGGTGTTTGAAACCAGTGGAGATCTTGGTGTATCGGGAGCATCAACTAGTACCGGTGCTGGTAATCAACCTCAAAACCAACGCCAGGATCACTTTGGTTTCGGTGATTCTGACTCGGAGATGATAAACGAGGTGTGGAGAATGATGCAAGAGGACGAACAGATGCAGACGCAGTGGATGTTTGATAATATCAATGGAGGAGGCGGGTCAGAACACATGGGCACCGGCGTTGGTGTTGCTGGGTCGTCAGGTTCAGAGAGTTATTTTGAAGGTAATACGAGGTTTCAGGTACTTGGAGGTGAGGGAGGAATTTTGATATTTTGAAGGGCGATTCTGACTCGTGCGGATGGCAGTCCCTTTAGAACAGGTATTTTTCCTGAACGTTGGTAGTCAGAATGGGAATCTTGGCGCGTAAGTGACTTGTGACATATACTTTTCTATGTATGTTGTGCTGACGTCGGTCCCTGTAGACAATATGCTTGGGATTCGACATCTAATTAAGCAGTAGATGTGTCTTTGAGTACATAATCACTACATGTCAACCTTCTCTTATCCATGAGCTTGCTAGTCAAGAGGGTGTCGTCATGGTGTAGTTCTTGACCTATAGCATTGTTGTGACTTCGGGTCATCCCGAAGAGGCTTGCGGATAGTCTATAGTGATGATAGGTACATGAAAGTGGAGCACGTCGCTACTGACACCACGCACAAGCTAAGGCATCAAAATGACGTCCTCGAGAACTCGCTCGTCGTGAGAGTTTTAGTGATTGACAAACGCGCCAATGCATTCACACAGATTCCCTGAAACGAACGAAGGAATTTTGGCTTAAGGTCAGACAAAGTAAAAGGCGCGACTTGAATGAACAGTACTCGCTATTACTGATGCTCAAAACTAGACCGACCATTATTAATAGTGTCGTGCAGTGCGTCTATAAACTCGTATCATCTTTTTCGGTCGAGCTAACAGTTTTCGAGCTAAACCTGCATGGACCGTTTCAATCAATGACACTGAAGGCAACTCGGCACTCGAATATAATTCCCTGATACAACACTTGTGCGTTGAGTACCGAATGCATTTAAATTCAAATTCTTTGGACAAGCGCCGCATATCGCAACGATGTTTACAGACAACAAAACAAGGTTATAATGCTAGCTAGAAGGCAAGAAATACAGCGCACTCTGGCTGCAAAAGGCAGAAAACAGAAAGCGATCGGGCAGAAAGGCCGAAAAGGGAAGCCAGTCTATTCTTGTTTGGATAGCTCTGATTGAAGGAAGTCTGATTGGCGCGTTTTTGCTCATGAATTTGACCTGATTTGGTAATAGTGATAACAACTTATTGAAGAATCACACGGCACCCGCTCCTAGTACATATCTTGAGCCTGCGGGAGACCTATATTAAATCGCGATTGACACAAAAAGTTGGCGTTGTCTACTATACTCACCCGCTCCGCAAACACGAACGCTTTTTTAACAGTCAACATCAACTAGAAAACTCGAAGAGGTCGCCTGCGAAGGATTTAATATCATGGAAAGGCGCATCAAAGAGTGACATATTTATTCATCGACGCTATAGTGGCCATTTGTGTACCGACCTTGAAAACGACGGAGAGCTCTGAAGAAGTTTCCTGCGGTGTCTCCCAAGCATAAAAAGGTGATATCTCTTTCGTCCTGCTAGCAATTCCTACTCATTCTCTGCATCGTTCAGCACACGGTCATGGGATTTCAGGATACTTTCCACTTTGATGAAGCAAAGTATGTCTGTCATCTCCAAGCTTGCAACGACTGGCAACTCAAAAAGAAGCATCATCGAAAAGTCATGCGAGTAATCATGTGCAGTGCTTCAGCCGGTAGTGGCGTTGGAGCTGCTGCGTTCACGTTCGGGACTAGTCTCATAGGGACAATTTATTCTCTTCGCCAAATCTCTGTCCTCGTTCAGCAAAAAAATTTGATAGAGGATGAATTGAGACGGAGATGTGCCCCGGACCCCCGGAATCGCAAGAGAGACATAGCAGCAGGTACAGCCATTGGGCTTGTCTCTGCAGGACTGGGGTTTGCTATTCCACTTGGGATTGACCACGGGTTGGGAGAAGCTGCAGCTGCAGTTTCAGGTCCTGCTGTTCATGCGACAACGGCTGCGGCTTCTCATGCTTTGCTGCATGCTCAACATATTGGGTAAGTGTATCTGCTTTGAATGTAGAAGTTTTGAAATTATTGATTCTGTTTTATAGAAACGATGTCGTAGGCGGTACTCAGCAAGGTGTCGATTTTGTGCTCCAGAACCAACTTGGACCTTCTCTCAATCCTAGTGCTGGCCCTGATTCTTATAGTGGTGTTTTATCACCTGTTTACCATCCGAGCAGCGATCAGCTAGTCAGCAATGCGGCCGCAGTTGTGACTGCACATGAGATCCTTGTGGGAGAGGCTAAGGTTCTCAATAATGTAGCCGATTTAACGATGGAACACAAGTATAATCAGTTGGTGGTGAATCCAAAAAGGCGCAGGTAGTTGTTCGGGATACATAGTATGTCCTTGTAAAGCGCGCGCTTGAATGATTGCGATCTACTTCATTTCCTAACCCCTTGTAGAATATTGTAGTAATCAACCTAGTTAACTTCAAGTCTTACTTATGTACCTCAGCCCTTTACGTTCTCGGAGCCTTATTTTGTTGTGCTCCATGTGGCCTAATGGCATTCATTGCGTCCTCTGTTGCAGGGTTTCAGCGACACACTGGCAGCACTTAGTACCATTTACTGTTGACTTTTGGAATTGCAAACTCTATGACTTATATATTCAAAGCAATGACTTGCTTTTTCATAATGGATATCCCTATGTGAGCTTCTAAGAAAGTTTATTGTGAATTTCTGTATGTTTTCACAGCCATTTCTTTGTATGTACCCTATTGCCCTGTCAATCTGAGGATCACTCCAGATTAATGCCACTCTTAATTGATGTCATAAAGTCATCAGTTGCAGAGGTTTCTGCCATTGAGTTGAGACCTGAAGCAAATCTGATTGACTGGGATAAGGACATTGCATCCATGTTCTCTGGTCTGGCATTTTCATGTGCTGCAAAGAGCACTGCAATAACTGGATAAAAAGCCTGGCAGCACTTTAGTGTCTTGAATAACTTGAAACTATAGTGATGTTGCACATACAGACAATTGTGCTATTGTTGCAGCACATATTTGGAAAACAAAATCTGTGTTCACTGATGATTGCTTCAAAAATGCTGTTGTGACATATCCAATCTGAATGAAATATGTATGTAAGTATTATTCTGAACATTTAATTGGCCCTTTTACCCAGAGTAAAAGGTATATTGTCCCTGACTCCACTAAAAGTAACAGGGTTTTCTGCACTCTTTTTCCTGTGCTGCTAGTGGACAAAAGATTTTTCTTGATGTCCTGGTAGTGGTGCCTTGAAATTCAGATAAAGAGATACTCTTTGCAAGACATTTCCTATTGGCAAAACTTACCAGGTCTTGTAAGCAATTAATGCAGTGGCAAATAAATTGGTTATTAAGAGAGGAAGGGTCAGTAAAAGTGTTTGAGATTTATTTCCCACACCACTTGTACTTGTCTTAACTATAAGTCCGAAATCAGCAAATGCGCCAGCTGTGTATAGAATAGTCAAAAAAGTTGGCACTGTCTATCTGGTCTTATAAGAGCTTACCAGTAGAGCCTATCATACAAACAAAGAGGATCATTTTGATAGCAAGGTGATTTGGAAACATCACCCAAGCCCTCCATACCACAATTGTATCATTGAACACAAACTAATAGAAGCCAAATAAAATTTGAGGCAAAGGAAAAAAAAGTAGTTTGCCTTACATTTATGCGCTCAAAGAAAAAACCAGGAATATTGACAGATCGAAGATAGTGATCAATGTTATCTGGGTCTGCCGGATTGAAGGACCATAATGGAAGTTGGGCAATATAAAACTCCATAGTCAAAATTGTGTCGAGAATTGAAGTCACAAGTGTGAAGGCTGTGAAAATGGATAGGGTTATTCTAATTTTGCATTGAGAAAAGCCCTTTTTTGCCCTAAGCATATATATTGTTAAAGAACTTTCTGAAAAAAAAGAGACACTTGATTACATACATAAATAGATAGATCACCATGAAAGCAAGTACAATGTGAATGCCAGAGAGAAGAAATGGGATTGCTATTAGTATAATGCAATCTTTGAAAAATGAAATGTCATCATCAGCAAGTGGCTGAGACTGTTGCTGTTGCAAGAAAGACATGTGGGAGTGAGATGAAAGTTGTCAGCCAAGACTAGGCTTGAAGCTTTTTCTTATATACCTTTATGTACCTTCCTCACTTGGCATCAAAGCCTTGGGATTGAAATACTACTCAGATATAAGCATCCATCTATCTATCTCGCAGGGCTATGCCTTTTAAGGCTTAATTTTCTTCTTTTTATAAAAATAAAGGAGTACATTCATAAGACTGTTCTTTTTAAAACTGCCTATTTTTGATTTCCAACTAACAAATGATCTTCTGGAAATCAGTCATATAAGGTGTCTGAGGCTTCCTTGGGAATTGATTTGTATTACATGATGTATCATCTATATATGTCAAGTCATATTAGGTGTCCAGGGCCTCCTTGGGACTTGATCAATATTGCATGGTGTGCCTTTATTAATTAGTCTGTAACGGCAAGTCAAAACCAAATTGGATAACTAAAGAATAATGTGATGATCCGTACAATAACGCAGATAATACTATCATGACTCTTGTCATTTAACATTGATATTAATTGGAAAAGAAGTCCTTGTTTTAAATGTAGTAATGTTCTTTGTAGCATTTGATTGTCAGATCTATGCTTACTGAGAATTACTATATGCTTTAAAAACACTCTGAGGTGCCAAAAAAGTGTATTCTATCATTATCTTCCCTGCTCAATATGATAATACAAGATACAGTTTATTGTTTATGTTCATAAAAGCAAATGACATTATGAAAGAAAAGTAATCAAGTACAGGTACATACCATATAGGCAGTTCAGAAACAGCCAGGCTCATCGATGCTCATGTTTTCTGAGTATACACATTCCAAAACTGCTTCTTTATGTGGTCAGTGGATCTGAGAATTGTTGTTGGAATTCTCTAAATCAAGGCTCCCTGATTGATGTCTCTACCATTGAGCTTAGAGCTATGGAATGGGATCTCTGGGCTGAAGCAAATCTCATTGATTGGGATAATGATGTTGAATTTATGTCTTCCAGCCTAGTCCTTTCATATGTTGCAATGAGGATTACAAGAACTGGGTATAAAGCCTTATAGCACATTAGTTGATCAAAGCATCAAGACAACATGAAATTTATACTCACAGACAAATTAGGCATTGCTGAAGCATATAGTTGAAAAGCCAAATCTGAGCCAACAGAAGTGATTTCTGCAAATTTGAGTGCTATTGAAATGTATAAAATCTAGACAAGCAGGTGTCAGTATGTTTCCACTCATTTGTTTGCTTTTGTCCCACCCAAAGCAAGAGATATATCATTCCTGATTCAATCAAAAGTAGAAGAATCTTCTGCACTTGTTTTGTTGAGCCACTAGTTGACCCTTGATTTCCCTTGATGTCTTGGTGGTGATGCCTTGTGGAGATTGAGATAAAAATATATCATTTCATTTTCCATTGAAGCTCACCAGGCCTTGTAAGCAATCAATGCTGTAGCCAATAAATTTGTCACCAAGAGGGGAAGAGTTAATATAAGTATATAGGAATTTTGTCCTTCATCCCCTTCCTTTCTTGTAGATATAAGTGCACAGTCCACAAAGGCACCAGCTACAAACATATATATCTTGAGAAAGTTAATAATAGGCCATAATAACCTACCACTGGAGCTTATCATACAGATAAAAAGGGCCATTTTGACAATAAAGTGGTTTGGGAACATCACCCAAGCTCTCCATACCACAATAGCATCATTCATCAAGTACTGACAGAAATGAAGAAAATCAGTAATGTAAGAACAAAGACTAAGTTCTTACATTTATTCGTTCAATGATGTTACCAGTTAATTCAACAGTCCGAAGAGACTGTTGAAGTTTATCCAAAACCGGCGGATTAAAAGACAAGAGTGGGTATTGCATAATGTAAAACTCCGTGCGTGTAATGATATCGAGTAATGAAGTCAAAAGCATAAAGACTGTAATAATTGATAAACCTAATTCAGTTTTGGACCGGAAAAATCCTTTTACTCTGGAAACTATAATGTTAGAATAATGAGCACACTTGTTTAGAAAGGGCACATACGCAAATAGGTAAATCACTGTAAAAGCAAGTACAATATGAATGCCATAGAGAAAAAATGGAATTGCTGTTAGAATGAGATCCTCTCTTAGGAGGTAAAGATCAATGTTATCAAGAGGATAAGAATGCTGCATTTTTTGAGAGGCAAGTGAAGCTAGTAGACCTTATATACTATATGCTAAACCGTAGTGGTACCAAGAGAATATGGCAATGATTAATTGTGATCAGCTGTTCCTACCCGCAGTGATATGTTACAACGAACTTTTGCTCATCATTATTCCACATCACTAAGAAATCCTGTGTAAGCTAGTCCATCAATGTAGATAAATTGACTGCTAGAACAAATGGTGATTGTAGCAAAATATCTTTCACCTAAATCTCTGGAAAGCTTCATACTACAGTCATGAGAATAATCCCGAAAGTAGGAGAGTGACTAGAAAGTAATATCGATAAGCCATATCGCCATAGGTACACGGCAACAGATATGAACCGCGGAAATAACTCAGGAAGTACAATCATTTTATATCAACTGAAACTCAACTCGTGCACTGGACTCGTGCTCTCTCATTGGACTGAATTCGATCAGGAGGAGTTGCACAAATGGAGGAACTGATTTGTAGCGGAATTCAAACTAACGCTGAGATGATGACTCGTCTCAACCAGATAAATATATATAGGTTCTCTGATATAGACTAAATTCAATCGCGAAGAGTTGCATAAAGGGAACTGATTTGCAGCGGGATTCAAATTAATGTTGAGCCGGTGTCTCAACCACATCAATGGAACCTGAAAATCAATCTTAGGTAAAGATGAGATCCAACAAATGAGAAAAGCAGAAAGAAGTGTGAGGGGAGAAAGCAAAGCTGTTGATAATGAATCGTCCGCATCCCGTAAATCCCTGATGTTAAGATCTTCACGTCCAAGCCTAACGGCGTGAGGATTTATAAAATCATATATTCTTCTTAGCATTGGAAACAAGAGTGATACGATGATGCGTCAGCCATACAACGAGGCTCTCAATTTGCACACGGCGTGAGTAGGTATCACCAGATTGGCTAAAAAATATTTGGTCATCGTATGCCATGATGGCTATGTATATTCCATCATGGCATGCAATGGCATTAATTGTGATTTGGTTCACAGTGATGCCCTATACGGGCTTCCGAAAGAACGGAATACACTCGTTGGAAGTGCCGCTAGCGTTGAAAATATGATGATTTAAGATGTACTGCTCAACACTGGCATGCCTCACACAGGCTTCCTGCATCGAGTCAGATGACTCGCATTTTACTGCCAGTGGCCAGTGAGCCTATGGTGGCCACATGCCAGTGTTTGCACTACTTCCGACGAACCACTTCGTTCAAACACTCCACCAATACTTCGCTTCCACTCGGAGGAATTTGGAGGCAGATTCCCTTCATGAACAAACATACCATTTTCCTTGGCCGCATAGCGCGTAGGATTGAAAGGAGGCGCGTCCTAGACCGTGAGAAGGTAACGTGAGGAGACGATCTGAATTCAGAACAGTTAGGTTTATCGGGGTAGGCATAGGTGAAATTTGTGAACTTGTAAACAGATATATCAGCTAAACTACGAGCCTCGTTGCTACCAATGCCGTATCCCAGGGTTCTTTCCTTGTTCATGCTGATGCCTGCGCAAACCGTCACTCACGTCAATTCGCTCATTGCACCAAACCATCCACCTCTCGTTATACGCGTCACCTCCAACGAACAGCATCCCTTCCAAAACAATGTCTTATTGCCGTGCGCTCCAATCATCCCTTCCTATCCCGACATCCTTCTCGAAAACCTGCTCAGTGACACTACGACAACTCCATCTTCGACGACATGCGGGCATTATACAAGCGCGAGAAACGAGTTGGGAGGGTCCATCGAATCTGACGATATGGTCCCGGGATCGATGATGTACTGCCATCGGGATGCTTCCCGGAACCCGGCGTTCAGCGTCCGGTTAATAAACTCCTCCTCCTCCTTGGCACGTCCGGACCACTTCTACACCTAAACCGACAGCGCTTCTTCTGACGCTCATCGATATCAAGTCCCCATTTTCTGGCCAGAATAGCCTCCACCGACGCAACGCCTCTGTCTCCCAACGAAAACCGGAAATTCCTTTTTGTAATCGCAGACGACACCCGTGATGGATGTCTTTCCGACCCAACTATGAAGGAAGTGCGTTTGCTGGCGCCGTAGAATAATGTTCGAGAGTGCATGAGGCGAGTCTGGTTTGATGGATGAGCAGCAAGTGTTTTCTCCGCCTCTTATGTCTTCCCCAGGTTATATTTATGAGCTCATAGCAGTTTCGACGGCCTTGATCTATTGGTCTTTCGTACCCTTCCTTTCTTCCGTCCTCTCTTCCCACCGCCCCATTTCGCCCTTCAATCTCGACTTCCTGATGACGGAAAAACTAATCTCACAGGCAACCAGGCTCTCAAACATCGACTTTATCTCTGTCGAAGAAGCGTTCGAGGGCTTTTTGTCGGATTATGTTACAGATAAAGAAGGGGGAGTAGGATCGGTGAGTCGGGATGTTGTTTATTAGTTTTTCTCTGTTCGCGACTACCGTCCTCTTGGGATATAGAAGTAGGGAGAGTCGGATTCGGACAGGGGATGACAGAAAGACAGTACGACTGGTCTGATCTGGAGGAGATTTAGAGGATCGTGCCCAGAGGTCAAAGATGAAGGGGTTGTCGTTAAACTCGCAATGAAAATTTTCTTTCCTTTCGGCATTGGTCATACCGTCGTCAGCTGGTAGTTTTGCTTCTTTTTTCGCCGATTTGCAGGTACTCGTTGGACTCTTCGCAAACGGGATGAAACAAAGTTGGTTTTCGCTCCGCCGAGTGTAGATTTCACGCTCGTTGTTATTGACAAACTCCTTCGTTCCCTTCCTTCATTTTCTTCACTGCGATCCTGCTGACTACCGTGCGCGGAATACACAAGGAAACATGATCGTGTTGAGATGCGAGGTTAAGTGGGGCATTGTTCCTTTCTCTTCTCTGTTTTGTGAATAGGCTATCGTCCTTGTTTTGTTCCTTTGCTGTCTCTCCGTTTATAATCGACAGTCGGAGCTATTGATCATCTCCGTCACTCTCATCGGTAAGATTCTAATATGAACGCGCGTTGATGACAGCCTTCTCACGTCGTGCTTCCCAGACTTCTTTTTTCTACCCGGCGTGGTCAGCGAACGTAGTGTGCGAATACGACATGGACGGAAAAAAAAAAACTACTTAGCTAGGTAGATAGTATAATCTCACCAGTCCTCTTCTGTACAGTATCTCGCAAATAACAAAAGCACTACGCAATGCCTACAGGTAAGTACATCAATTCGGGTGTTACTTTACCTATGGATAGCGCGTAGTTTAATTTCACGCACGCGTTTGAAAACTTGAACGTAACAAGTATACATCTTTTCTCCAATACTCAATTCGAGCTATACTGTGACGGTGCTGAGGCGCTGAGGGCTCGGAAATATCATCTGCGTTCGTGAGAGGGCTCATTTTGAATTGAGTCTTGAATTGAAGCCTAATGAGTATCACTGATTGTCGCCATGATGCATGACTCATGTTCGGGGCATAGTGACAGCTGAGCGCGAAATTGCACCTTGTACTTTACACCCACCTCTGTTGATTCTTTCTTCCCTTCCCTTCGACTCCCATCTCTCATATCTTTTTGAATATTTTTACCGTCATATCTGGAAACTGTTTAGTTGTGTGGTGAGTCTCTTGACCAATAAAACTACACATCCGTTGAAATCAATGCTTGAATTTTATGGGTCATTTTCTTCACAATCCACCCTTACATGTTTTGCGCTGCATTAAATTGATTTCACTTGACTTTAATTATTGCCCTACAGCGCATAATGTCATTGAATATACAAATGGACATTGACAGTTTTCTTTTTTAGCAGTTCTTTGATTTCTTTCGTGGGTCCACTGGATATCCATTCAAAAGTCGTAAGTACTTGAGCATGCTTTTTAAGTGGTCTCATTCTCATTGAAAGACAATCTAACTTGCCAGACTCTCACATCACACCAAAAAGTCCAAGCATGGCAGAATTGAACAAAAGTGTTTCTGGACAAGGGGCCAGCAATAAGCATAATCAAACATCCAATGACATTGGTGTATGTTCCAATATATTTGATGGTGGATGAACAGTGGCTAAATATGTATTGATTAGGTTTCTAGGCTACACAATGCAGGATTGCAGCTGCTTAGAGACTTTGAGGAATCTGGAGACCTATCAGAAATTGAGAAGAGTTTGAAACTTCTTGAACATGCAGTAGAACTGACTCCTGATGGCCATGCAAAACAACTTTCTAGGCTTAACCACCTTGGGATTGCCCTCCAATTACGATTTAGGCATCTTAGGGAGCTCAATGATATTGAGAAAGCCATTGCTATCTTGCAGAAGGCCAACAGCTTCACTCCTGATGGCCATGTAGACAAATCTAGAAGTCTTGGCAGCCTTGGGAATGCTTTCCTATCACGATTTTGGCACCTTGGGAAGCTCAGTGACATTGAGAAAGCCATTGATCTTCTGCAAAAGGCTGTTGATATCACTCCTGATGGCCATACAGAAAAACCTAGAAAGCTCTCCAACCTTGGGATTGCCTTTCGGTCACAATTTGACCATCTTGGGAAGCTCAGTGACATTGAGCATGCCATTAATGTCTTGCAGAAAGCTGCTGATCTCACTCCTGATGGTCATGCAGACAAACCTGGAAGGCTCAACAGTCTTGCAACTGCTTTCCAGTTGAAATATCAACATTTTAGGCAGCTCAATGACATTGGGAAAGCCATTGGTATCTTGCAGAAGGCTGTGGATCTCACTCCTGATAGCCATGCAGAACCTTCCATACTTGGCAGCCTTGGATATGTCCTCTGGTTACAAGCTAAGCATCTTGGGAAGCTCAATGACATTGAGAAAGCCATTGATGTCTTGCAAAAGGCTGTCAATCTCACTTCTGATGGACATGCAGACAAACCTGAAAGGCTCAATGACCTTGGGAATGCCTTCAAGTCACGATTTCAGCATCTTGGGGAGCTCAATGACATTGAGAAAGCCATTGGTGTTTTACAGAAGGCTGTTGACCTCACTCCTGATGGCCATGCAGACAAACCTGGAAGGCTTGGTGACCTTGGGAATGCCTTCCACTTGCAATATAAGCACCTTGGGAAGCTCAATGATATTGAGAAAGCCATTGGTTTCTTGCAAAAGGCTGTTGATCTTACTCCTGATAGTCATGCAGACAAACATGGCAGACTCAGCAATCTTGGGCATGCCTTTGAATCACGATTTCAGCATCATGGAGAGCTCAATGACATTGAGAAAGCCATTGATGCCTTGCAGAAAGCTATAAATCTGACTCCTGATAGCCATGCAGACAAACCTATAATGCTTGTCAATCTTGGAAATGCCTTTTTATCACAATTTGAACATTTTGGGAAACCCGGTGGCATTAAGAAAGCCATTGGTGTTTTGCAAAAGGCCATTGATCTCACTCCTGATGGACATGTGAACAAACCTACAAGGCTTAACAGCCTTGGGAATGCCTTTCAATTACAATTTCAGCATTCTGGGGAGCTCAATGACATTGAAAAAGCCATTGATATCTTGCAGAAGGCTGTTGATCTTGCTCCTGATAACCATACACACAAACATTTCATACTCAACAATCTTGGGAATGCCTTCCACTTACAATTTCAGCATCTTGGGGAGTTCAACAACATTGAGGAAGCCATTGGTATCTTGCAGAAGGCTGTTGATCTCACTCCTGATGGTCATGCAGACAAACCTGTAAGGCTCAGCAGCCTTGGGGATGCCCTCAAATCACAATTTCAGCATCTTGGGGAGCTCAATGATATTGAGAAAGCCATTGATGTCTTGCAGAAAGCTGTTGATCTCACTCCTGATGGGCATGCAGACAAACCTGCAAGGCTCAACAGCCTTGCAACAGCCTTCCAGTTGAAATACCAACATTTTAAGGAGCTCAATGACATTGAAAAAGCCATTGGGATCTTGCAAAAGGCTGTGGATCTCACTCCTGATTACCATGCAAGGAAACCAATCATACTCAACAGCCTTGGAAGCACCTTTCATTCACGATTTAATCATCTTGGGGAGCCCAATGATATTGAGAAAGCCATCAATTTCTCACAGAAGGCTGTTGATCTCACTCCTAATGGCCATGCAAACAAACCTCTTCTGCTTGCTACTCTTGGGAATGCCTTTCAATTACAATTCAAGGAGTTTAGAAGGCTTGAAGACATTAATGAAGCAATTAGTGTCCTGCAGAAGGCTATTGAGCTCACTCCTGATGAGCACATATACAAGTCTGCCATGCTCAACAACCTTGGAATTGCATTTGATTTACGATTTGAGCAGCTTAGGGAGCTCAATGACATTGAAAAAGCTATTGGTATCTTGCAGAAGGCTGTTGATCTCACTCCTGATGGCCATGCAGACAAACCTAAAAGGCTCTGCAGCCTTGGGGATGCCTTCCAATCACAATTTGAGCACCTTGGGGAGCTTCATGACATTGAGAAAGCCATTAGTGTTTTGCAGAAGGCTGTTGATCTTACTCCTGATGGCCATGGAGACAAATCTGGCATACTCCACAACCTTGGGGTTGCCTTCCAATTACAATTTTTGCACACTAAAAATGACATTCACCGTGGTCTTGCATGTTCTGTATTTCAGAATGCTAGCTTACAGCTCTCTGGTCCCCCTTCTATCAAGCTGAAAGCTGCTATAAAGTGGGCAATCCTTTCATCTTCTCCAGACCAAGCCATGTCTGCCTATATAAGACTCTTTGAGCTGATACCTCAAGTAGTCTGGCTTGGACAGACAATTCATCAACGCTTCAGAGAGTTGCCTCAAATTGGTCAGGCAATCAATGCAGCCACAGCTACTGCAATTTCTGTTGACAACTTGCACAAAGCAGTGGAATGGTTAGAAGAAGGTCGCAGTATAGTTTGGGGCCAAATTCTCCAACTACGGTCTCCAGCAGATGATCTCTACAACCAACACCCAAATGTGGCCAGTGATTTGATAAAATTATCTAGGGCCCTTGAGATGTCAGGATTATCTAGAACAGAAAACTTTCACAATGTTGATGTAGAGATCAAGATGAGTGTAGAAGAAGAAGCACAAAAACATCGCAATATGGCAAGAGACTATGAAGAACTACTTCAAAAAATCAGAAGTCTTGAAGGCTTTGCCAATTTTTTGAGGCCAAAGTCATTTTCTCAACTTGCTCCTGCAGCAAGCAACAGTCCTATCTTCATTGTAAATGCCCACATATCCCATTCTGATGCATTGGTCCTCTGTTCTTCTGGTGATATCATTCATGTACCTCTTTCAATGTCCTTTCCCCAAGCTGGTGAGTTGCACTCAAGATTAGTTTTATCATTAAGGGCAAACAATGTTCGTACCAACTATGGAGATAGAAAAATGGTACCCAGCAGTCTTGGAGTAGATGATTTTCAGTCTATCCTGGGGGATCTGTGGACACTTGTTGTGCAACCAATTGTTTCTAAACTTGAGGACATGGTGAGTAATTTGTCACTTTATTTAAGTTGATCTGCATTTACATTACTATTAACAGTTACAGGACATAACACAGGATAGTCTCCCACACATTACCTGGTGTGCAACAGGTCCTCTGGCCTTTCTCCCTTTACATGCTGCAGGTATTTATGGCTCTGGTGATCAGAACATCAGCATCTCAGACTTTGTGGTATCCTCCTATACTACCACATTGACTGCTATGCTTAGCAATCATACCAGCAGGGCCAAACAAACTTGTACAGAACCTAGAACTCTCATTGTCTCACAACCTGCCACACCTGGACAAATCCCACTACCTGGAACTGAAGAGGAAGCAAAGGTTGTCCAGAGACATACATTACCAGAGCATACTCTTCATCTTTCAGATGCAGCAGCAACTGTCAGAAAGGTTATGGATGCAATGAGCAAGCATAATATTGTTCACTTTGCTTGCCATGGTATCCAAGATCCAAATCCTCTAGACAGTGCATTTGCTCTCTATGATGGGAAACTCAACCTCCACAGATTGATGGGTTTGTCCCTTTCAAATGCAGAGCTTGCAATTTTGTCTGCATGTCAAACAGCCACTGGGGATGAGAAGCTTTCTGAGGAAGCTGTCCATCTTGCAGCTGGTATGATTGCAGTAGGATATCCCAGTGTTATTGCAACTATGTGGTCAATTGGAGACAAAGAAGCACCAATACTTGCTGATAAACTGTATGAGAGTCTCATGGGAGAGAAGAAATTGTCTTCAGCTTATGCCCTCCATGAAGCTGTCAGACATTTGAAAATAGAGGTTGGTGAGAATAATTTTGTGAAATGGGTTCCATTTGTCCACTTTGGAGTTTAGTGGTACCTGTTGGTATTGGGTAATAAGTATTTCCTGAAGATTTTTTTGCTCAATGTTTGGCTTCAACTTTATGTCCCAAGAAGCTAAAGCTTGACTGATTTTTTTCACTGTATATTTTCATTCATTTTTTGTATACTTTTCCCACTTCAAAAAAAGAAACATCCTGCAAAATCATTTTGCAAATGTCATATATTATAGTAGCTAACTTTTACTTATTATTGAGCCTGTATCAATTTTTTACTGGCCACCTCATGAAGTTTATTTATTTGTGAATTCTGCTTTTGAGTAATTAGATTTGAGTCAGCATTGCAAAATAATTCTCATGTAACGAATAAGTAAAATGTAAGTATTAAGAATCAAAACCCCCAGATACTTTTCAGTCATTTGCATTAGAAACTAGTGACAGAGAGGAGCTACATGAGGGCATCATAACATACTAGAAGGAAGAAGAAAGGAGAGTAGATACTCGACAGGCAATTCAGATAGAAGACGAGGGCCGGGAAAAGAAATGCAAACCAGTTGCAAGACTCCTGATTTGGCTGGTGGGCTCGAAAACCGAGCCCACATCCACACACTTGACAACGCGAATTGGCGTACAAATAGTAGTATCGCGTTGCCAGTATTGTATGGGTCTGCATGCACGTCAGCACGATGGAGAAAGACAATGGAATTCGGCCCTCGGAGTCGGAACGGACTCGGATGTGTACTAGGCGTCGCGTCAGCACACGAGTTCCGCTGGAACGCCGTTGGGAGTATGATACTGCCTGTACCCCAAAATATCAGATCTTGAATGATCTCTAGTTTTTCGAATTGAACACTACCCTTATTCGGGCGCTACAGAACTGCTTTTGGTTGAGACTGACAGAGAACTGAGAAGAAGTCGGGTGCCTAGAACAAAAGATTAGATAAGCACTATGGAACATGCTGCTCCTGCGAAATTGGTTTGGTTGAAGCGACGGTTGACGCTGAATTTCCCCAACTTGCGACGAACGATTCACGACACTCTTACTTGACTACATACCCGGTTTTCTCTTTCTTTTTTTCTCTTCAATCCTTTCACTTGAATTGGACCCATGGCACAACCAGTATTTGATGAACATCCTCTTGAGCAGTATCTACGTGGTACGTGGTGGTTTCTGGATGTTTTGCTGTTCTAATGTGGTTGCAGACGCGGGAGAAACATCCGAGCCTATGCCCGGAGGAAGCGCAGAATTCACCGTTCAGGAGGAAGAATGGGAAACAAGTGATAACGGTGACTACGCAGAGGCGTGTCCCGCATTTCTGAAACCAATTCTCGATGTGCGCAGTTTCATTTTGTTCATCTTGTTTTTCTTCTTACACTCATGGGATTGTTAAAGGTAATTATGACTTTGTTGTCTATGAATAGTTCCACTGCATTCGTCGAGCGGTTCAAGTACGCCGTCATCTCGTCTTCTCTCCTGTCTTCCTCCCTTGCTCCTCCAAAACAACTCGGAACGCACCGTAACCTCCGAGAACACTCGCCACATCCACCTGGGAAACTGCCTTCGTCGAACCAGCACAGTCGAGAGTCGAGTCTTGCTTCTTCCGCTTCGTCTTCTTCTCCACAACACCAACATGAACCAGTCCACTCGTTATTGTTTTCTTCAGAACAACCATACCAACTATTCTTTCTCGCCCTCGCTTTCGTTACCGTCTTTTTTGGAGCAGGGTATTATTTTCTCAGCATGTCCCTATTTGCGGCATCCGCTTTTCTGCTGTACATATACAACATGGACCTTGCGTCTAGACACGATATGACACCTGTGGGTCCCAAGGAAATTTACACGGGTGTGTTGCGTTGCTGACGTCGCTTGCACAGTCCTTAGATACCTTAAATGAGCTAATATCAGCCGGAGATGTATGGGACTCGGTAGTCCACGAAGCGATTACAATATTGGAAAAGGAAGAGCAGAGGTTCGTTCTCCATTCCTACTAGCAACTCTGTACTAAACTAGCGTTTAGCTCGTATTCCACGTCAACATCCATCCCTTCTCATTCCCTCCGCGTAGCCCTACACTCTACCCTTGTGACGACTCAAACACAATGCGACAACGTTCGACACTTGTTCTCTGCTCTCACCTCCCAAAATGAGCTAGCGCAGCTCTCAGAGATGTACGCTCCACCTTCGCCTGGTCCGTCCAAAGGAGGCTTTGGATTCCCTACATCTCCCAACATGAATGGTGCAAGACCGCTTTCGTTACCTGAATCATCAAGACAACGGACACACTCTGCTCCTACCTCGAGAGAAAGCAAACGCTCAACATGGAGTGGGTATCCTGCGTCGTACTCTTCATTAGCAAATGCATCGAGTCTAAGTCCTACAAAACAAAATTATTTCACGACAAGGAGAAGAGAGAAGAGGAGGTCGGATCTGAGTGCGTTGCTTCAGGTTACCGGCGGGATGGGGTCGCCGTTGGGTAGTAGTGTTAGCGCGCCAGTATCACCTGCCGCCGGGGGTTTAGAGGGTGTTCAGGAGGCGGAAGAGGATGATCAGGCTTTTGATGAAGCTGAAGAAGAGGAGTCTTTTGGCGCTGCGGCATTGGATATGAGGAGAAAAAGGAGATCTGGAGGATTGGAAGCGCTGACTTTGGGTCTACCTTCCTCGTCAAGCTCGCCACCGAGGAATAATAAAAGAAACTCGGCGGCATTCCCTTTACGCTCTCCTTTGTCTCCTCGCTTCCAATTCCATCATCAGCAACAACAACCAACACCGCCATCTTCAAGACCTACTTCGACGATCTTGTACCCTTCGCAATCTGCACCTCAATCCCTAAACCAATCTCCCAACTCTACCTCTCCGCATAAATCCACGAGCTTTGTATCCGGCTCGCGCTTTACACCGCTCAAACCTCCTCCTGTACGCCCCCGTCATCCTCTGTCCCTCTCTTCCCTCCACCTCGCGTTATCAACTGCGTTGGCTGCAAAAAGATATACATGCTCATATTTATTGGCGTTAAGATTCGATGAAGAACGTGGTTCAGGAGATGATGCCAACGTTACCACTGGGATGGGTTATTGGGAGGATGTAAGGAGCGTAATGGGCCTTTTGACGAGCACGTTTGTAGATGCTAGTGCGAGGTTGGTGGAGGTGTTGGAGGCAGAAGCTGACCGGGGGAATATGGATACGAGTCTGAGCGAGGCTGAAGGAGATGCTAGTTTTGATGATTCGTTTGGAGAGGAGGAAGAGCCCAAGATTCGAGCAGGTGGAATTGGTAGGAAGCCAAAGAGTCTAAATCTGGATGATTTGGATTTGACGAGAGCAACTGACACCGCTGCTTCATTTGCCCCGCAACCAAGCCAGCTTACCCGGTTTGCAGCACATGTTGATGCGATATCAAATGCATTGAATGATGCGAGGGCGCAGCTGGAAGAGTGTGTGGAGGAGTTGAGGGGAGAATTGGTTGGGAGGAAGAGGTCATCTACGCATTCTTCCACTCGTGATAGTGAAGACAACGAAGAACAATCACGAACTCGCCAGGACCATCCTTCACTTCAAGCATACGAACGGCTGAGGAGGGAACTTGGACTAGCGTTGAGAGAGTGCGAGAGAGGAAGAGAAAAGCTCTTAGATTTGGTTTATCCTCCAGCTCCTGCTCAAGAATCTCTAGATCACGAAGAATTGGAAGATGAGGGAGAAGCTGAAGATGTACCACAGCTTGGACACGATCACGCGAGTAGTGACGAATCTTCAGACAAGGTCCTCGATCCTTTCGTCGAATATGGAGATAACAAGGACGTAGCGGTAGTCAACCTAGACGACGCATCGAATCATCTACTCTTGGCGACTTCCACGAAGCATTTGCCGCCTCCGGGAATTGAGCAGGTGTTTGAAGCCAGTACATTTATGGGCGAGGATGGGAACGGATGGAGGAGAGAGAGGAGTAAACTGAGTAGGGAGGACAGGATCAGGTTGGTCAAGGAGAGAAGGGAGAGTTTGGGGCTGGCTAGAGCTAGTTTAGTAGCAGGAGGAGAGGAAGAGGAGGGCGATGCAGGCAGGAGAGGAGAAGGCACAAATGAAAAGTGGGGACCTGGAGGGGAGGTGGTGCAGGAGCTTAAAGATGTGATTTGGCAAGTTGGGGAGAAGAGGAGGAAAATGATGGTTGCCGCCTCTAAGAATGAAGAGCGACGTAGCCTGGAGGTTTCTGCCCCAGCTCCAGCTCTCCTCGCGTCTGAGAGTGAACCCGAACTTGGGCGTTTGCCTCTCGTCGAAGCGGATTCATGATGTTTACTTTTCTTCGATCTGCCTCTTTTCGCACACCTTGGCCTGTCTCTGCATTATGTCTTTTGATTTATTCCTCCTCTGATTTCTCTCGCCTTGACGTTATTTGTTTCCTTGTCGTTTTATTGCATGCTCTCTATTAGCGCTCACGCTCGCATTTACTCATCTACTCACTCTGCTCATCGTCATCATTCCTACTTATTCTATTCCATTTCATCGTTTTGCTTATTCGTGGATTTATTGTACATAACATAAGATAAAGCTATACGTAGCACGTACCTACGGTATTCGGGGTTTATTTCTGCATTATACCTGCATACTTGGATAGAATGAAAAGTATACACACACACACACTCGCTCAACGGATTGTTTCTTTGAGATGGAAAGGAGTTACGTACTAGAATTTAGTAGAAACGCGTCGACGCGTCGAACCCGCATGAGATCACATGTCCGGGTTTCAAATGACACTGCAGGGTTCAAGTTGTGCGCCAGCGTTAGTTCATACTGCAAGACTATCTTGGACTCCTATAGTTCTCAAGACTGACGTCTCTTCTGTGTTTCAGGCGTCCATCAGACTTCGAGTGACCGATTCATCATGACGCCGGTCCAAGGTCGGAGGCTTTTTCCAAACCTTTTCCGCGCAACCACAAATGCTTTGGAGGATAGGTGAAGTCATTTTTCATCAACTCGGCATCGAGCTTTCAGCGATGGGGCGCGTTTTACCTCCGACTCCCGAGTCTGATGGTGTTTCATTCTACCTGCTTTGGCTGCACCATTTTTAGCTGGCCCCGTGTAATCTCCGAAGAGTGTGGACTAGAGCTCGAGGCTCCCCATGTCTCTCAAGGCAACCTCGTCCTCGGCTCTCACTTGATTATACTCCCCTAGTCGCGTTCACTTGTCGGTAAAACGTTCAACTTGCTGGCTTCCCAAAACCGATCGTGAGAGGGGGACCGTTGCTACCTGTCGACACCCGACAATTTCTTGATTCATGCTGGTGATCAGGTACCAACATGACAACCCTACTACTGATGTGACGGTGACTTTTTGTGACCACACACTTTCCTTTCCTCATTCTCTGTACACCTAGTGGAACGACCACACGAGAGGCGTGCTAGCCCTCTTCCATCCTTCTTTCATCCTTTTACCCCCCACGTTCTTTACCTCGAATCCCAAAATCCACCAATGATTTCCCATGGACAGTCTAAGCGACATGCTCATCACAATCCTCATCGACCCAGGTTTAGTCCTACTGCTATAGGTTTTGGTGGAAATTCCAATAACAACGACGATGGAGACAATGGTAATATTTTTGGTTTTCCTGTCCCTACCTTTGGACCTAGTCAGTACTTGATTTTTTTTCTTCTCGGTCTAAGCGCGGCAATATGTACTAACGTTATGTTTTGATATTTAATTTTCAGTTGTTCAATTGCCTACCGCTGCAGATGATCCATCCTCCCCTTCTGCTACGTCTGCACCAGCTCAGAACCCAGTGGCTTCCCCTGCAACTTCCCAGTCTTCGACTCCTTCCACGGTTGCGCCCCTGACTACGTCAAAGTCCTCGAGCAGCAGCAGTAACTTAGTTTCTACAACTTCTACGAGTACATCTGCTGCTCCAACCATTACTTCTTCGTCCTTGAGC
Organism: Stygiomarasmius scandens; assembly: GCA_037954225.1. Taxonomy (NCBI): domain Eukaryota; kingdom Fungi; phylum Basidiomycota; class Agaricomycetes; order Agaricales; family Campanellaceae; genus Stygiomarasmius; species Stygiomarasmius scandens. The sequence continues at coordinate 245,664 of JBANRG010000048.1, forward strand.
TTTACTTCCTCACAACAAAAAGGCACAACTACCTCTTCCACCGACGTCGCAGCTGCTTCTGCAAATGGTTCCGCTCAAAATACGGGCTCCTCGAGTAGTGCTGGGATGGTCGGTGGCGTGATTGCTGGTGTCATGGCTCTCATCATTATCTGCTTTGTCGTTGCTTTCATCATGGTGAGTCGATCCCCTCTGCGATCGGTCGAGTAATTAAAAAATCTCTTCTTCTCTAGCGTCGCCGGGTTCGCAGGGAAACGCAAGCCTTCCATGCAGAAACTTTCCGTCGATCTGCATTTATGCTCCAAGACCCTCCTCCTCCTCCGCATCCCAATGCCATGCAGCAAAGAAGCTTCAATGCTCCTAGTATGTCGGAGAAACAGGCGCATATGTCATTCGGTACCCAGTATGGCTCACCCGGGCCTTATGCTTATGTCCCCGATCCTGCTTACGGATATGGTGCCACACATCAGCACTCACAGCAGTACCAACAACAGTACGCTCAACAGTATCAGCCGCAGACGCATCCTCAAACTCCAAACTCTTCCAACTACCTCCTATCTCCTGTCGCGCCCTCCTTCCAATCTTCCGAGGGGGGCAGCGCTTACGAGGCCAGCATACACAATACTTCCAAGGGAGGCAAGCTTCTCGGCGCCCAGTTCTTGGCCAGGATGCAGTCTCGTGAAAACGAATTTGGAGATGATGATAGAACACTCAGTCGTAAGACATCGATCAATACTTTGGCAACCAAGGGAACACGAAGCTCTGCACAGCTGACAAAGCGTATGCAAGAGCGTACTTCGCAATATGCGACGTACCCCGAGCTATACAACGACTCCGCTCGCCATAGCGTTCCATTGCCTTCGAGTGACTATGTAGATCTCTCCAGGACGAGTGTGACGCCGTTCCAGGCCGCGCAGTATTTCGAGATCTCAAAGAGGTTGAGTAGTGCGCCCCCTGAAGGATTGGATACCCCGGCTTGTGATGCGTATATGCAATCTCAATCTCATCCTCAGACTCGTACTCAATCTAATCGTCTCAGTGCTAGTGAGGCTGCTGATGACCGAGAGGATTACCGAAATAATAAGGGCTCTGTCTCGCCGTTTGGTGATCCCCACGAAGCCAAGCATGAACACGAATCCGAGTCGAGGAGGGAATCCAAAGCGACCGAGGTGACCGTGAAAGAACCCAAGCGTCAGTCAAAGAGACAGTCCAAGAGAGAATCTAGACGAACCGTAGATTCTGTAGATCTCGAAGAACCCCAAGAACTAGACGATTTCCCTGTTCCACCCTCTCCTACCATCACCAAATCTTCTCGATACCAAATCCCGGTTTCTCCATCACCTCCTCCTTTGTTGCCAGAGATCCGCGTCCAGTCAAGGTCTTCGTTCGGGTCGTATGATTTCTCGGCAGTACCTCCGAGGAGTAGTCAGATGGCTGAGGTCCCTAGTGGTATTCGAATGTCGGCTTTCCCGACTACCCCTAGTCCGTTGGGAAGTAGCTTTGTGATTCATACGCCGACAGCCGACGTGGACTCGTTCCCTGAAGAGGTGAAGATTATTATTCCACAGGCCAAGAACTTGAAAAACGGCAAGGGAGTCGTTCATCAGTTGGACCCTGCTGGAGATACTAAACTTGGAGCGAAAAGCAAGGAGGCTGATAGGCCCGTCACTGTGTACGATCCTGAGGATGTGTATGGTGGATTCTAAACCAAACTCAAATCACGGCTAGCGTGATAGTGAAGAAACCAAGTATTGCCGTTGAGGACAATATCAAAGAACCTAGAATCTGCGGATTGCGGCTGGTCGAGGGGATCCGGGATCCCTGTCTTGTCGTGTCCTCTGCGTTGTATATCATCCTAGTGGGAGTCGAGAGGTAACTCCCAATCTCTTCCCTTTTTCCTTTTTTTCCTGACGTCACTGGTTGGACGGATACATACGGGCAGGTGGACAGACAGACGGGGTTCCGATACTCTCTTCCACCTTTTCCCTGCTTTTACTCTCTTGTTGCCTTTTGATGGCATATTCCACTTTTCTTCTCTCCATGCGCGCATCATGCCTGCCCTCTAGTGGCTTGGACTTTTTCCCTTCGGTCGCGTCTTTTTATGTTGTCTCGAGTATATATCTATCGCGTCGAATATCTACTTTCACGTAGATTTCAATCAACCTCTACCTTCCTCGCGCTCCTTGCTGTGCTCAGTTCCACTATAAACGCTTTCCCATCCGCTATATATATCTACATTACTACTCCCTAGGCCTACCCCCTTCTCTCGCTTCTCAGTTGATAGCAACGGTAGCTAAGATCGAGCTGGGTAGTTCCACATACCTTTTTCTTTTTCATATTCCCTTTTTCTCCCAGATTTTACGCATTTCCGTTTGACAAACTGTACTTATTAAAGAATCTTTTCTCTTTGGTTGGTTGGTTATCGTGGTGTCGAGTACTTGGTGTTTGTTGACTTCATGTACTTACTTGTGCTCCGTATGTACTTTTGTTGGGTGGAATAGTCGACCTAGAGAATGTTTTTACGTAATACCGAAGTTGGTTAATCCCTGATGTGGAACACCTCACCGGCCTCACCTTTCGCCCTCGCCATTATTGTTATCCTCCATATCCAAATTTCCGCCGCATATGAGCACAATTTGCCTTCAAGACTACCCGATTCAAGTGCTGACCGCGTCTTGATCAACAACAACTACAATATCGATGATGGCTTATACTCAAGAAACTCGTGGCTCGATATACCGCTCTCCAAAGTCGAGGTGGATAACCTTTTACCACTGAAAGAGCTGCCAATACCGGAAGATCCTCAAGTCGTTCCTCCAAATGAAAACGCGCAAGTACCGGAAACGGGGCCTCAGGATAGGAAATATGTCTTTATGCATCATGTACGTGTTCCTTTCTGTTTGAACGCGTTTTTTTAGCTGATACTTGACCTGGGGTCATTCGTTAGATTGTCGGAAGTGAGTTTTCATCTTGTTTGCCTACCTCCGTTTTGTGCTGATTTCGTTTGACCAGATACGTGCGTGTTTTCTGTCACCGCTCTAGCAGCATTCCACATATCATTGCCTCTTCACCAGCTACTCTTACAGCTTTTCATCGTGGATTTCGGATTTAACACAAATGCTAGATGTTGGCATGTAAGCGGTCTTATTCCGAGAAAGACGAAACTCAAATTCTTATCTCGCTGCTTTCCAGAGACGCTGTCGCCCTCAACATCGGTGGTGACTCTTGGGAACTCGAACAAGTCCAGTCGGCTTATGATGCCGCCTTTTTCATCCTCAATGCCAATAGCAATACTGCAACAACCGGATCCGACCCCGCAAACGGCACCCAAACTGCAAACAAAGATATCAAACTTTTCCTCTCGTTCGATTACACCTCATTTCCATGCAACGCAACGCAAACTATCAACATCGTCCATCAATTTCGAGACCATCCTGCGCAGTTTGAGTACGACAAAGGCAAACCTTTAATCTCAAGCTATTCTGGAACGTGTTTAGGCGTCGACGGATGGATGCAAGTTAAACAAGACACGAATGGGTATCTGATGCCGTTCACCTATGGAGAAGATTATGAAGATTTGAGAAAAGGCAAGGTTTGGGGGGTATTTGATTCGTGGTACTGGTAAGTGATCGTTGCGTCTGTTTTGCGAATGGCTACTCATGAAATGAACGGACAGTTGGGGGTGTGCTTGGCCACAGGGAAACTATACGAAGAATGTGAGTTTGCCACTTGGTATGCTTTGAAATTTCGTACTGATTAAAGATACTCCGTTCGAGCAGACAGATGACGATCGCTGGTGTTAGTGTCTGGTTTCTCTGGACTATGTAAATGTATAACCGCTTTCTTGAACATATAGATATGGACATTCTTGGCCCTCGGCGATACGTCCCTACGATCAGCGGATGGATGTTGTACGTCCCACTTATTATCGAGACAATTCTATTCCCTGTTGAACTTTATAGCACTCATTTTGACTACAAGAACTTTTATCTTCCGGGAGAAGGGTGGTTATTGAATACCCGTTGGGAACAGCTCTTCGATATGCGGGATAATTTGACCTTTGTTGAAATGCTTACATGGTATTATCATATATTATGTCGATGGTGTCGATGCAGCTTATCGTCCTCGCGAATAGGAACGATTACGGTGAATCGGACTAGTAAGTGATCTCTCGCGTCTTCCTGGCCTTCTTTTTTTGATCTCCCCGAAAGCTTTGGACCACTGGACGCCGGGCAGCAACCGATAGGCAAATCTGATTCTTATACTTTCGAGTTGAACCTAATGCATTCGTTCGCTAGATACGACATGGGCAACGGGATTTCCCCATCACCCATGGTTGGACATGTCCAAATATTATATCGAAGCTTTCAAAACGGGTATCTGGCCTTTGGTAACCGTCTGTATGTTCCTATTTGTCGTCTCATTCATCAACTGACGAAAATTGACTCGCAGGAAGATGCAGTATACTTCTGGTGTCGTCCTCATCCTAAAAATGCAATCGCGTTGAATGATCCGCTCGGGAAACCTGTTGGATGGGATTGGGCGAATGTGAGTTGGATTAAGATCCCCTGAAAAATGCCGCACAAACACTTACATGTTGCAGGACGCCCTTTGGGCCATCATATTCTGCGCGTCTACTTGCGATGTTGAACTCTGGATCGGGTCTCGTAGCCAGCTTTATTCTGATCTTCCTTATGGTGTTTCCAAGATCAAGATGGACTTGAATGAGAATGATGAAGGACCGATTGGAATTCGACTGTACAAAGCTCTAGTCGTGTCTGATCCTTTGGATGAGTCGGAGCCTACAGAGAACCTGAGCTCGTTAAAGTTGGAAGTCGTCGAAGGTTCAACGCACGGACAGTTTGAGTATAATCAGTTTACGGAATTGTGTAAGACACAACTCTCTTCAATTCTGAATTGCGTCCTAATCTCTTCGTTTGCTAGATAATTATAATGTATTTGTTGGGAAAGTGAGTGTGATGTAATTGATTGGTTTACTGGAATGAACGTTCTGAATAACCCATATGACCGTATACAAAATGACGAATATCCCTGAGCACTAGTGCTGACTACTCTGCAAATGTGGAGAGCTTCAATCAAGAGTCTGATGACGCTCTCAGCGCTTATAATTCGCATTAGCCACTGTCGAGTGCTCATAACTGTACTCGATTGCCTGATCAGCCAGATAGTTTGGCAACTTCGCTTCTCCCCACATCACTGCGTGTCCGGTGGCAGTGGCAACGGCGTTGGTGACTACCTGATCGCCAGTCGGATTGTAAGTGGGCCAGACTGGAGCAACAGGAGTGTGGTTAAGTTGATATTGGTAAACATTGCTACCTTGCTGAATGCCGTTTATGATATCAGATCTACAAGTCGTTAAGTATACTCAGCCAGAGAATCGAGAATGATACTTGCCCGATATGATGAGCATGTGGAAGTGCATGAGTGGCTGCGACTGTTGATGACTCGAGCGCTGCCTCGGAAAACGCACTAGTGGCTTGTCCCGATATGTCCTCTATTCCCTGTGAAATCTCGTTTCCGATTCCCACCGACACGAGACCAATGGTTACTCCTGCTACAAGGTCTCTATTGCGCTCGCGGGGAATCGGAAGACCTCTCCGGCACATCTCATCCTCTATCAAACCTTTCTGTTTCTCGAGAACACGAATCTGGCGGTAGGCATATGCAGATCCTACAAGGCTGACCCCACCTGTGGCTGTGGCGGCCCCAAGACCGCTACCCACTGCAACACCATGTGTCATGATCTGCCTAACCTTCTGGTGATGTTTCTTCTCGAGCTGGTCATTGTAGGTGCTCTGTAGATGCCGGATATATCTCTCTTGATCGAAGTGGAAGGTGTCTCGTAACCCCATGGTCAGTGTAGCAGCGCGGAGAGTTGCTGATAAGGCGAACTGAGATGGCACTGTTCTCTTATAAACCTATCTTGAACTTCAAGTGAGCGCCTACAAGTGAATAAAAAGAAAGGCGCCCCGGGAACGAAAAAAATACCCTTCCTAGTTTCAGGGTCCAGATAGAACAGTTGATGGTAACGGGTTCACTTGCTGAAATTTTTTGATACATTACTCAGGCTCTATTGATTTTCGAGCGGTGTATGTATACTTTGTCTCTCCCTGGCGTCTAAGGCTCTGAATATATTGTTCTTTTGCTGTTCCAGGTATTGCGGCTGAGTTTACACTGAATACAGCGTATATTGAGTCGCGATGTCCTTGTCGATAAAAAATAGAGAGCAAGTTCCCGAGTGTCAACTTTCGGATTTTCCAGCTCGTTCCCTCCGAGTTTTAGTATTCGATTCTGCCTTCACTCCTCTGAATAAACGGGATCTTCTGACACCGCCATAGGCCAATCCTGCATTCATCGCCATTGATTTTAATGGGCGATACGGGATGCCATCGAAACCCTTTACCCTCCTCTCCTTTCTCCCCTTCAGCCTCAAGTGTTTCTTCCAACATTTTTGCCGGGACATACTCAAATTACAATTTGTATGTTAGGAAAGCCGGTTCCAAATCAAATCACATAGAAACAAAGTATGGAGGAAACAAAGTATATCGAATGAATGGTACGCGAAATCGGAAATTGAAGCTTGAGGTTACCAGTGACTATTATGTCCAAGAAATTTTTTTGATAAAGGTGGACTGAATGTGTGTGAGCCCGTGTTTTGTTATAAGCATCGTCTCATAATTCCTCTCCGTGTCCGTGTAGAAATGAATAACACTCTCAACGCTTATGATTCACAGTCGAGTGCTCATAACTGTACTCCATTGCCTTATCAACCAAAGAGTTTGGTAATCGAGCCTCGCCCCACATTACAGCGTGTCCAGTGGTAGTCGCAACAGCACTACTGACTACTTGATCACTAGTTGGATTGTGGATGGGCCAAGATGGAGCAACAGGAGTGTGGTGAAGCTGATATTGATGGACATCACTACTGCCTTGTTGAATCGCATTTACAATATCAGATCTATAAACCAGGATTATTGAACATTTTCAACTACAGGATCAGGAGTGATACTTGCCCAATATGGTGAGCATGTGGAAGTGCATGAGAAGCTGTGGCTACTGACGACTCGAGCGCTTCCTCAGAAAATGCACTACCAGCCTGTCCCGAAATGTGCTCTATTCCCTGTGAAAACTCGTGTCCAATCCCCAACGACACAAGACCAATCGTAGCTCCTGCTGCACGGTCTCTGTTGCGCTCGCGAGGAACCGGAAGGCCTCTGCGGCGCATCTCGTTCTCTATCAGGCCTTTCTGCTTTTCGAGGATATGGACTTGGCGGCAGGCATATGCAGATCCTACAAGGCTGACCCCGGCTGTGGCTGGGGCGGTCCCAATACCACCACCGGCTGCGGCGTGATATGTAATAATCTGCCTGACCTTCCGGTGATGTTTCTTCTCGAGTTGGTCGTTGTAGGTGCCCTGTAGATGCCGAATATATCTCTCTTGATCAAAGTGAAAAGTGTCCAGCAGTCCCATGGTCGAATGACAGCCTACGGAGACAGAGGTGAGAGATGAGAAGTTCGAAGACTCCTCTTATTGTATATGTACTTGCTAGTGAGCGCCTATGAATGAACAGAAATTGCCTTTTCTAGTTTCAGGCTCTTCTAAATAATAGAAACAGATGTCAGAAGAAGTCGGAATCATGATTGCAACATGTTTGGCTGGTTCGAGCAGAATATTTTTGTACATCACTCCACTACGTGGTGTCTCAGCGCTTAGGGCTCCGAATATATTGTTCATCGGGAATTCGACTGTTCCGGCCGGGGTCGAGAGCTAGCGGAACGCACTTTCGTGATTCAGAACTTGTCCTTCGCCGGATTAGCAGGAGGAGAGCCAAAATGTTCAACCTAAAAATCGGTAAAAAGATCTGACGAAAGTGGGATTCGAACCCACGCCCCGAAAGACTAGATTAGGAAATAACCTGATTCTAGCGCCTTAGACCACTCGGCCATTTCGCCATACCAACAATGGGGCAGTAATGGGATAGTACCAATAGAGCTCGAGCGCTTTCGACACACCGGTTTTCTCGCTCAAAGCAAGCACCCTTGGTTCCACAATTGCGGTGCCGACTGCACTTTGCTCTGGATAAAGGCCTTGACAAGCTGGGTGTCAAACCAGCAGCCACCATGATGGACATATAGGTTGCGGATTTGGTGAGTGTAACCAGTGTGAATTGCCACCAAGGACACAAAATCGACAAGAATTTGCAAATGCCGTTGGAACGCATCAAGGAATTTTGCTTTTTCGTAGATTCATTCGAGCATAGGTGTTGGCTGGGCGTACATGGTGGTTGAATGCTAAAAAGTCTGGTTGGTGTTACTATTTGGTCACTGAGGCCGAGATGTATCTGCTTTCGAAAGGGCTACTGGCGGCCGTGCGCCGTTACAGAACGAAGGCGTGCCTGACGTCATAGAGCGAGTACGGGCATCACCCAGCGCTTGGTAAAAGCTGCTCGACAAGACAAGAGCAACGCCAACGTGCAGGAATGCCATTACTGTACAGGCCTTGCAGCAAAACAGCGGTGGCGGCTGCGCCGGGCAAAGCAGTATCTCGTTTGCTCAAAAGACAGTGCCAACCGATCTCGATCGAACTCGGTAGGTTACAGGGTGGTGTCAGAAACGGCACAGCCGGAGTCACGATTCGAACCCACACCCCGAATGGCTAGATTAGGAAATAACGCGCCTTGGACCACTCGAGCATTTCGCCATAACAGAAAGGCAGTAATGAAATAACTCTCGAGAAATACCTTCAATAACACAAGCTCAATAGAACTCGAACGGAACAACTCTCCTGCTCATGGCACCACCGGTTTTCTCGCTCAAAAGTTGGTCAATAGTTTTGATCAACTCGAGAGAGCGTAAAGGTTCTAATGATATGTTCAACGAAGCAAGCACCTATCGACTATACAGAGTCACGTACTGCGTAAAGTGTCATTCATGCCAGCTGAGATCGCTCTTGTAGTTTCGACTAACGTCAAATGAGTTCCTTTTACAGCGGACAAGGGCATAAGCGTACGTGAAAGGCCAGCAAGTAATCCAATAATGGGCACCGGAGATACTCCCATATCTTTCTCGTATTTCCTGATCTGTTCAGTCGCTTGAAAACCATCCAAAACTGGCATGTTGAGATCCATCTATTGTTGAACCTTAGTATGAGGATGCTGGCATAGGAGGCATAGGCACACCAGAACGACATCAAAATTGAGGGAAGTCTCTTCACAACCTCCGCAACTCTTCTTGTACACGTCTACTGCTATGGCTCCATTCTCTGCCAAGTGCACTTTGTGGCCGTATTTTTCGAGAATCTTTGTTGCTAGCTTGCAATTGACACGGTTGTCCTCGGCAACCAGGACATCATATGAAGGCCCCGGACGCTCGATGCGTGTTGAAATAGCATCGATCAATGCGGAGGAAAGGTTTGCCAAGGAAATCGGCGTGGTCAGGTATTGGTGAGAAAGAACGTTGTTCCTCATACACCATTTCACTAGATGATAGTCAGTCACCGGAAATAGAAGGGAATAAGAACTTACGGTCGAGGCTCTGCATTGATGGAGTGAGAAGTACTATAGGCGTCCAGTTAAGATGTTCAAGCACGCGCACCTGCTCAACCTATATATTGAAAGATAAGGAGTTAGCCTTCGTTTTGGTAGCAGACAGCACGAACAGTAGCTGCTGAATCTACAACCACTGTGTCTGGCTGAGGAAACTTGGACTTGTCCGACAATGATTCTGTGACGTGCACAACAGTTATATGACAGCCAAGATTTCTAATCTGGTCTGCAACCCCCGTCTGGTCGCGTAGTGAGTCAACGAACAAAACTTTCTTATCAGCGAATTCAAAGACAAGATCCGAAGAATTGACTGTCTGAGAGGGCGCAGTAAAGATAGCTCGGTTCCCCCCGTCTGCATTGGAATGTACCCAAATGTTGCCGTGTATATGACGAACCCTCCTCAATGCAGATCGGAGAGGGTAGTTGATGCCGAGATCATTGGGCTGAACAAAAAGTTATAGTTAGCTCAGGTATACAGTCTTTGCAGTAGTATTCACCATCAGATCCTCTGCTTGGAAGTACTGGAAAAGCAAACCGAGCTTCTCCTGTCCAACACTGGGGCCTGTGTCGTGAACACAGAATTGTAGTAAAAGGTCGTCGTCATGCCTTTCCAGCAGGTTGCAGCTAAGCGATATGCGTCCAGGCTCAGACTGTTGCCCAAGATTGCTGATAGCATTGCGTACAAGATCGTGTATAAGATTCCGTATATGAAGGGGGTATCCGAGAAAATCATCCGGAATGTTAGCTTGGACGTTGTATGAGAAATCTATGCTCGAAAAGGAGAGACCGGGGGCGATGGCGGACGCAAAGCTACGAAATACGAGTTGTCGAAGAGAATAGTTTGATTTACCATCCAACTCTGCGTTCATTGCCTTGCTTTCGCGGGGTAAGGGACAATTTGGACTTCAGATACTGTTGAAATACCGTAAGGCCCGTACGTTTGTCGATTCCAGGTCAAAGAAATAAGAACGGAAAGGGTTGGAATCAAACGAAAATGAAGCTGTCAGTGTCACACGAAGCCACTTGAAGTTGGACCGTAACTTCCACCTGTTTTGTCATGGACTCCACACCGGCCGCTCTTTTCGAATCCTACCATCAAGATTTCGAACACATAATCCGTAGCGTCAAACAGAAACTCGAAAAAGATGTTAAGGAACAGCGTGGCGGTATGTGAAGCACATTTTTCATCTCTGACGTCGTTACCAACAATGCTGTAGAGCAACGCAAAGCAACTCTTCGACGAGTGGAGCTGGACCTCGACTCTGCTGATGATTTGGTATGTTTTCCTTCTCTTAGACAGGAAATACCTCCATTCTATTGTTCTTTCGCAGATATCGCAGCTAGAAGTCGAAATTCAGGGGATTCCAGCTTCAATAAGGCCGCAATATACAAGTCGGGCAAAGGAGGCCAAAGCAGACCTACAACGTTGCAAAAAACTAGCCAGAGATTGCGTGGTGAAGAGGGATGACAAGCTGGTGGACCAGTACAACGTATCCTCTGACCGGCCGTATGATGAAGCAAATGAAAGGACCAGATTGTTGACTGGCCACGAAAGGTTAAATGATGCGAGCCAGAGACTACAAAACTCAACACGACTCGCACTGGAGACAGAGGATGCAGGAGCGGATATATTAAGAGCCTTGCTCGTGCAGCGAGAACAGATTGAAAATGCAAGGGGCACGGTGCGTCGACTAGTTCATGTAGCGAGTTATTGTCATTCTCACTTGACTTTAGCTCAATACTGCAGATACCTCTATTGACCGCGCATCGGGGACGATTCAGAAGATGATCAGGCAGTGAGTGGTTTCTACGTCGTCTGGCATTATTCTGAGCTTGCGCTTTCGATAGGATGTACAAGCAAAGGTTCATAATAGGAATTCTCGTTATTGTGCTAATCATTGTCATTGTTGTGATATTATACTTCAAGTTGATACGACACTGAGGATTCTTATTCTGTTTCTTGGATATATCTGTAATGTATGTTACTTGTCATGTTATTTTGTACGTACATATCCTACTGTTTTTACTTCTTTTGCTACGAGTTCGGACACACCTCTAATGATTAGCTACTTTTTCCTGGAGTTGGGAGTGATTTATTAAGGTATATAGTAAGCGGTCTAGGAATTCTTCTCGTTGGTTATACTCCAAAGATCTGTCCAAAGTATTTCTTGACGCCCTCCACTCCGCTGACCAAACCTCCAATCCAACTATCGGGTCTGACGATGACTATTCCTCCATCCGTTTCATCGACGACATAGTGTTTGTATGCGTATCCATCACGGTCAACGACAATGTAGTCCACTCCCGATCCTGGTTTCCTGATATTTTCTTCAGGTGTAGCTCGAGGAAATACAAAGACAGTCTGGACCGTGCCAGCAGGGAATTCAGCAATAGCTTCAATCAAATTTTCCTTGCGTCGCGTTGCCCCACAGAAGACCAACACGGTATGACGTGTCGGATTGAAAATGTCGAAGAGCGTTGTTTCTGTAGCAACTGAATCCTTCCTGACCAGTCCAGGAGCATCTGGGGCTCTATCACCAGCTCTCACAGTACCATCTTCCCCAGCGCGATAGTGATCCACCGGTTCTTCAAGTTCTCCGTGTTTTTCATCCAGAGTCAACGGGCTCCCGCGGTAATTAACTCCAAATTGTTTCAGCTCATATCCTCTCTGCCAACCTGCCAATCCTTTCTGAGTAGGCGAAAATGTCTTGTGATAAAGCTCTGTGGTCTTCTCGAGCATAGCAGCGATGACAGGGAGGCGCTCTTGAGAATAGGTCTCTATTAGTGAGTTGGATGCAAGGTTCTTGAAGGTCAGGGAAAGTTTCCATGCGAGATTGATCTAATAAAAGGATATTTATTGAAAGGCGAAGAGAATTGGTTGAGAGAAAACGAACTGAGTCTTGAATCCCAGAGTTTAAGCCCTAGAGAGAAAGGTTGTTAGGTCGAAGTTTTCGGAATCGGATCAGACAATATATCACCTGTCCGCCAGTCGGACTGTGTACATGAGCACTGTCTAGAAATCATTCAATATGCACGTTCTCTCGAGGCAAGACGGACTAGCTCACCGCCTGCAACGAAGACACGTCCTCGACCAAATTCATTGACCATTCGGATATTGGGTCTGACTGGCGTATTAGACTCGCTTTGAAAGGGAAACAGAAAACATTACCTCCACTGGCTCTGCCATAGCAATTCGCCAAATTCCAGGTCATTTCGCCCTGTCACCTCCTGGAAAGTCTTGATGAGTTCGTCACGGCTAGAAGAAACCCTTGTGATATCAATTTCGGGACCTCCCATGAAGAAGTTGAAGCGATCATCCCCTTGGTTCGTGGTGAAGGGTCGGACAACCAGGCTGACAGCGAATACGTTAGACTGCATGAAACGGAAGCGGAGTAGAGACGAAGTTTACTTCCTACGACTATAATCTCCCCAGATGCGCATACGCTAGAGCAATATCAGTTTGTGACTGGTTTCGATGGGAAACTACCAGAACGCACCGAGTTGTCTAATCCTTTAATATGGATATCCCCAATAAACAGGGATACCGACGGAGGCGATTCACCCAAAAAGGTCAATCCCAGCTGTCTGCGCACAGCACCTAGTCGATGAAATCAGAAAAACTTCAGACGGAAATGACAGACGGTGAAACCCACTGCGAGCACCATCGCAGCCAACGAGGTATGAGACTTTGGCCTCTTCCACCGTTTCTGTATTATCAATCCCAATTTTGGCTATACGAACAACTACATGGTCGTCATGTTGTTCAAAGGAGCGTAGTTCGGATCCGAGCTCAACGTCAAGACCGTAATCTCTCTTCAAAACAGATCGCAAAATCCCTTCATGTGCACTTTGGCCCAGCATGACGATGTTGTTCTGGCATTTGGTATCTTTTATTTTAGGACATTTTCGAGAAGAAGAAATTCAGCTTACACAAGGCCTATCAGGAGTGGTATCCTCGTCCATGATCTGCTTGGTAGCAACGGGCTCCTGACCCTGTGGTGATGCCCAATGTTCAAGAACGAGAAGACGAGAGCATTCTTCGTGCGAAAGTAGTTCCGGAAGAACGCCTAGAAACTTGTACAGTTCAAGTGTTCGAGGCTGACAGAATCATTGAGCAACTGTGTATGCATGACGCGAGGAAACGGACCTGAATGCCAGGACCTCTTTGACCGATGGCAAATTTGGATTCTTTCTCAATGATTCGGACAGGCACACCATTGCGTAGTAGAGACAGCGCAAGTACAAGGCCTGCAAAAAAAATGAGATTTCTCTTTCAAGATCAACATGTAACACTCACCGGAAAGCCCGGCACCAGCCTGAAATCAAGGTGTTAATCATTGTGAAAAGAGTATGGACGGAGATTTGCACGTACAATCAAGACAGGTGCAGTCATTTCTGCGTTTCTAAGGAAGTTGGCTATATTTCTGCAAGTCGAGAGCGCATCCTATTTATTGATTTCGAGCGCGCTCGCATCCTGCGGAAGTCGGATGATTGACATAATGTGTCGAGCACCTATGCCGCCGATCTTCGTAGAGTGATAGACATCTTCAGAATATCTGTTTACGTATGCTTGACTGGCTTTTTCGGCTTGTACAAGCTGGCCAGGTCGTAAGCTGACCAGCCGCGAAGTTTTTAACAAGCCGAAAGACGAGGCAAAGCAAAAGAATCGGCCATGATTTGACTGTGCCATTTTTAGCTACCCGTCAGTGCCTGTAAGTACAGGCTCCTAGAGGTTCCGAGTCCTAGCAACTCCTAGCAGTGAGTGACGGAGAAGGTTATAACCGGCATGTGGACGGAAATCCAGTACTCTGAGTGACAGGGTCACATGTCATCGTGAAAATTCGACCAAACCGCTGGTGAGTTTGTGACATGCTACGATCCCAATGGGTCTCTCCACTATGCCTTAGAGTGTTACGCCAACCTAGTTCAAGGTGTCTGGGAGGCCAGCGGTAAGTATCTTCTACCTTCGGAAATCTGGCATTTCTCATCAGACTTTTTCTTTCCATTCCGACTAGATTTTTGTCCAACAACACCAGAAGAATCCTAGTTACTGTCAACCCCAAGCTAATCAGACCCGTGGATATTACAGATATCTCAGGCCTTGTACGCCTCTGTTTTGACTATGGAAATGCTCGTTTACAAGATGTCGCGTATGACAATAGAGGAGGAGCGCGTTTTCCCCCTGACGCTATTGGATACTACTATTATCATACTCCCTCCCACCTACCTCTTACTGCTGGAGCTATCCGGTTTGCCGTTTGCAAGGATCGTACTAGAAAGGGAATGCAAGAGGCTCGCGACTTGATCAAACCTGAAGGCATACCTTTCGAGATCACCTTATGGCAGCTTTGTCTCAAGAAAGATTTTTGGGATGAGCTTATCGAGGATGGAGTTATTACTCGCAATCTGTTGGAATATTGCGCAGCGCTGTTGCAAGGCAAACGTAGGGCTCCGCATACGGTCATCTCAGGACTTCGGCAGCCATTTCCTTTGAACCTTGCTGGGACCACCGCACTGTATTTTTTACAGAAAGATTCGCTGCTCAATTATGTTTATTATAGTCCTCTTCGGCAGAACTTTGATGATGGTATGGGAGGAGTTTTTCAAGAAAATATATCTTTGCTTAAACACTTTGTTAGCGGTGGTTCCAGCCCAGTTTGATTATGATGACGAGAAAGACGTCGTGTTTCTTGAAGTTCTCAAAGCACCGCCAGGCGAGGAATCCCTTATTTCGGCAGGGCATCGGATTCCTTTAGAGAGACCAACAAGCATAAATGTTGTGACTGAAGCTCTGAAAGCGTTGAGGGAATGGAAAAAGATATTACCGCCTGCAGCTGGAGGTAAATCGTAGACCTAATTTCAGGTGTGTTCATAGACCTTGCGGAGACAATATATTTACTTCTTGTGCTCAGCCTGGCTTGGCTGATATTTATGCTTCAATGACGGTTCCAAGTTGTAAATCCAGGTACATCATCCTAGTCTCCTTCAACCCCTGGTCCAAACGCCGACGTCATTTTCGTTAATGACGAATTATAATTTTTCTCTTGGCTTTTAGGAACTGTAGGAGTTACGATAATTACTGCGCCAGGGCTTCTTCGCGTACACTGGGTCTGCATCGCACGGGTTCTTGGCTAAGGATCAAGTCGCCAAGTGCTGCGCACAGTAACATCGGTCAACTTGTCGTGTCTAGTGTCAGGAAGCCCGTTTCCGCACATGTGAGCTTAACCCCTGCATATCGTAATACGTCAGTGCTTTTACGCTCTGAAGACCGCCGCTGAGATGGAGGGCCAAAATACATACCTAGACCGCGTATTGTACTCTAAGAACCCTCTCGATAAATCACTTGATCCCTACAATGACTATGTTTGCACGTCATATACTTACAATGAACATTAATCGCTTCAACTCCTACATATTTACAGCCTCGTTGCGGGGAAATAGCATAAATTCAGGATGTCGCGTCGGTTTTAGGTGGAAATAGAATTAGTTACGAGCGCTCCATAAATTCATCCATCGAGTTATACGTACAAAAGCAGACGCGTTAATTATAAGTGCGGGGTAAAAGCATTGCTACTTCAACCATCGAGTACTTAAATAGGACCATGGCACTCCTTTGACCGACCGGTTTGGTTGATCCTCCTACTTGGATCGGTTTGGTGTGATCCATCGATGTCAGGTCCCGTTCAGGCCAGTTTGGCTCGTTTTCCATTGGTCTGGAATGAGGTTCAAAGGTTCAGAAAAGACATGTCAAAAGTTGGTCTTGGCTTTCTTCGCCGTGTGCTCTTTGGGAGTTGTACCGTACTTTCGGAATCGGAGACTGAAGAGATAGGTCCGAGTTCATAACGGGGCGGTAAGAGTACTTAATTATGCCATACATTTTCTACGACTTTGTCTCTTGATCTCTATCAGCCCTACTCGCAATCATATCGATTCACATATCTACAGAGAGTCCGCTCAAGCATCCCAAAAAACCCCTTCAACACCTGATTACCTGAACGTCCTAAACACAAGGTTCTGCGGTCAATGATACCCTTCGTGCTGGAAGTGGCTGGTACATGGCCATATGCTTAATTTTGCTGGCATCGGATTCGGAGTGAGAGAGGAATTTCTTTGAATACCACCGATATCACTGGACTTGCCTCGTGCGGGAGGCTTCACCGACAATCTACCGGAAACTGGAGTTCAAGTCTTTGGATCTTATTGACATGGCGAGCCAGGTGGAGAGCGTTAGACCAAGTTGGAGCAACACTAGGCTAGTGGCTGGCAGTCTAGCTTGGGGTGCGACATTGGTACTGATCACGGTATGTTGGCCTGAAAAGGACATTACTGACTTTGTACCGATGCGTCAAGGTCGCACTTTCCAATCGTCAACTCAGTTTAGGTAATAGCTAGCCTCATGGCTCTGAGCACTGCAGATGTATGTACTGGCGTAAGTGCGCTGTTTGCGGTGTGCAATTAACAAGTCGATGGCCAAGTAAGGGGTGTTCGCTGTTCTTGGAGCTTGAATTATCATCTTATGACTCTGGGATGAATCCCGTCAAGAATGAAACCGATACAAGTTGATGGATGTTCATGGCAAAGGTGAACTTGCAGTGTCCAATGTATCAGGGAGCGTGAAAGGAATCTATTCAATGCATGGAGGAGCATCAGAGGAAGGCCCCAACCCGACTGGTAACAGAGCGTTAAGACTAGGGTGTACTGGTACAACTTGATGATAGGAAGAAAAGTATAAATACGAGGCCAAGTCCTGCATATGCATATTGATTCCGACAACGAATCATATTGCTCCGTTCGAGGTGTCGGCACGGTGACTGATATTGATGATTCTGAACTTTTTGCGCGGAAGTTTTGTATGCATCTTTGCACCTGTACACGTATCATGATCAATTATTACTATTCTGTTCCGTCCAAGACGTCTATAGTTCTAGCGTCTTCGAAGTAAAGTTGGTGAGAGGGCTCGTATAATTTCCTTTCCCGCTAAGAGCTTGACAAAGTTTGTCCAAGAATAAATTTTTGCGAGCGACGAGTGCAGCTACAAGTGGCTGATACAGAACGTCTCGTTGCTATAGCGACATTGGGTTTACAGGCAGAGATATTTTAAGGAACAGGCCTCACGCGTTTACGGTGGATGATGGGAATCGCTCATAAAGTTCGCATGGGACTGGAGTCGAGAACCGGGAACAATGCTCTAACGAGAAATGAAACGTACATCTTTGCATCATGCATACCGAGATGATGTTGATGATGGTTGGATGCCGGTCAAAACTTTGAGCTGTTCCCGTTCAGAGCTGACTACTAGTAGTAAAGTCACTGGGACCGAGTAGAGGCTGCAGAATCGGTACCTGAGCAGACAACGGGCTGCGGTATGGGAGGCCCGCAGATCGTCTCTTGGGCATGGCGGGTTAATATTTCCGTATTGATGCCGCGTCCAAGTTGAGGGACAATAGTCCAAACGATTTCAGGATACACTGAGAGACAAGCTCGATTGAAGCCCTTGAATATAAATGATTGCCATGGTCGCACATTGCACAGGAAATCTAGCTGACAAGGCTCTTGAAGTGAGGAAGGAAGGAGAAATGGAACATTGGAAATGTTAGAGTCTTACGTGACCGTAACCGATTGATATTGTGAGAATAAGGAATTTGTTGTTGTTTCATCCTTTCTCCTTCATCAAGTCCCTCTTCGAAGCCCTCAAGGCCCCCTCAACGTCGTCCTCCTCGACAAGCAACCGTCCATTCCGGACATTTCATTCTTTTGCCATCTATACGTTCCTTATTAACCCTATCATTCATGTCTCTTGAACGCAAACACAACACTTTTGAACATCGCATGCTCCGTGTTCGTCAAAACCCGCTCGAAAATGCAGTAGGAAACGGTCCTGAAAGTGAAGGTGGAAAGGCAGCCTCAGAATCTAGCCCTGCAGCCTCCACTCCAAGCGCTGCTAGCCCCACAGTTTGTATGTGATTTGTATTGCATTATACCCGAATGTCGTTTTAACGCGTATATATCAGCTACTCCTTCTGCAACCCCGAGCACTGCTCAGCAGCCACCTACCACATCAACTCAGGAGACAAGCTCAACTCCAGCTCCCCAAACATCGTCCTCGTCTTCTCCTATTGTAACTCCTACCACTTCGTCTTCCACTCCAACTCCGACTTCTACTTCCACTTCCACTTCTTTGTCAACTTCCTCTTCATCGTCCTCTACTTCTTCTACTATCTCTTCGACAGCCAGCTCGTCTTCTTCTACGGCATCTATTGTTACACCTAGTGTGAGATCCTATCAAATATTGCCGAGATGTGTAATAATCTGGACTTTTGATCGCATTTCTAGACCTCAACTTCTACCCACATTGTAACTGGTGCTATTGAGCAGCAGCAGACGAGCTCATTTGGAACTGCCTCCCGTGCTGCTACTTCTGCTGCTGGGTCTACCGTCAGTGCGAGCAGCACCGCTGTGGCAACTTCTGGTGCTATAAACACCGGTGCCATCGTTGGGGGAATCGCTGGAGGTCTCATTGCTGTCGCCCTTCTCGGTTTCATTATTGCATTCTTTTTGGTGAGTCTTCTACCGAGTATGTAGTCAATAGAAATGACTAACCTTTTTTCATTCATTCAGCGCCGCAGAAGCCGACGTGCTAGAGAGGTAGAATTCGATGCTGCTCAATACCGCAAGTCTGCGATGATTTTGGATGATGAAGCTTTCGCTCCAGTCCCTCGTCCTTCCGAGATGATCCAGAACCGTATGAATGTCGTCCCATCTACTGGAAGCATTGTCGGTGCCGGTATGGCTGGTGCTGGCGCGTACAAATTCCAGGGTGGTCAGCAGCAAACTTTTGAGCCTTACCACGATGAGACTCCGAGAACTGCTGAATACGGAACGTCTGCTTTCGCTCAACCGCCATCCGCGAATCAGCCTTTGCAGCCCAGGCAGCAATACACCTTTGGGCAGACGTATGAACCATCGGCTTCCAATGCCGCGCTTGGTGCTGGTGTAGGTGTTGGTATTGCTGCAGCTGCTGGAGCCGCCTATGCAGCGCACGAATATCACGACAACGAGCCCAACGGTGCCTATAGCTCTGAACCTCAGGCCACGGATGTGTATGACCCAGAGATGTACGGAAACTATCACGCGTACTCGACTGACGGCGCTACCGCTCAGGGCCTGACCGCTGGCAACCGTGCCAGCGTCGCGACCGTTGCTGACGATGCCTATGGCGGTATCTGAGCGAGTTTGGATTCTGGGTATCTGTTTGTTTGTGGACATGGTCGAGATGCCTTCTTTTCTCGTCTCCTCGATGCCTGCGTAAGCAATGGACCCATAAAGAATCACTGTAATAATTGGTGCTCGAAAAAGCAATCTCGCACCTCTTCTTGTTTCTGTCTATATTGTGACTTCATTTTTCAAAGAGTTCGCCTATTTGGATCTTTCTACTCTGGAGTGCGACCCTTTTGGCTTTTTATCTGTATATTATACTAGTCAACTCCACTTTGTCCTTTCTTTTCCCCTGTGCGCCTTTTTACATCGTCTCCACGGCATGATCGATCTGTGCTAGACTTGTTACTCCACTATTTCGCTAGCGATACATACCTTGTGCGCACTTTTTCTTTCGATACCTGTACCGCTCATGCCGTTGTTACACTATATACCTATTTGTAGGTACATGTACTTTACCGATGGTACTGTGTGTGCTGCATGGTGATATAATTTGGTTAATTTAATTTGGTTTTTGTTTTCTTTAGGCCTCCTGTGTGAACAAGTGTTACAATTTTGGCTGTAACCAATGTCAGCACAAGTGACAGATTGACATATTTGCAAAAATCTGCACGTGGGGACCTTCTGCCGACTCTCGTTTGGACTTCCACTTGTCGACGACGTTTTTCGTCTCTCGTTCTTTACCACCACATTCTTTCATCCACGTTCATTTCTGCTCCTTCCAAGCCTAACGAATCATGGAACATCACTTTATCCAGCGTGATTTGCACAAGAGAAGGATGCACAAGAGGCAGAGCGGGGGGCTTTTTCCGTTGGCCGACCCAGAGCCGGATACAGATACGCCGACCAGGGGTGTTACACCACCAAACCAGACCACCACTCCCATAGTTCGAGGTATGTTTTCTTTCTAGACTGAATTACGGCCAAAGCTGATTTTTTTATCTCATTTACCAGGTCCAACTTCCACCCCTGAGGAACCGACTCGAGCTACACCTACTCCCCCTGCCAATACTCCCACCACTCCGACTCCCGTTGTCCCTGCTAATCCTGCAACTCACACCACCTCTTCGTCGTCCTCGGTTACTCCGCTGATCCCGATCCCTTCACTCTCTCTTTCCATTCCAGGACTCTCTTTACCTACGACGTCGTCGACCACGTCTTCGAGTTCTTCTAGTTCTTCTTCCTCGGTAAGCATCAATTTCAGTTATTTTTAATCTGGTTTTGACAACTTCTTTCTGGTGTAGACTTCTAGGAGTACAAGTACCTTTACGCAGACAAGAAACATAGCAACAAATAATGCTGAGACCCTCACCGTAACATCCACTTCTGGCTCTTCTTCGACTGGTACGGGACTTGCTGCTTCTGCTACAACTTCTCCTGCTCCTAGTTCTGGCAATACTGGAGCTATTGTTGGAGGTGTCTTCGGTGCTATTGTTGGTATTGCATGTCTAGCTTGTGTCATTGCGTTCGTTGTCGTGAGTAATCATTTTTAGTTGAACCATTCTTTTTCCAAAAATTTACTCCCCTTTAACAGCGCCGACTCCGACAACGCCGCATGGAAGAAGAACATTTCGATGCCGCTCAATTCCGCGACTCTGCAATGGTCATCGAAGACGATGATTATCCTTCCAATCATATGGGCCCCAGTGCTAACTCTCAGACTTACAACAATGTCTCACGCAACTATGGAGCTCGCCCTCCGACTATGATTGAGCGTCACATGGCCAACACTCCTTCGCTTCCCCCGTCGGCTTACGGTCCATACGGCGCCACTTCCCAGTTCAACCAGTACCCTGAATATGGTATTGACCATCAGCAGCCATACCCCCCTATGCCTGTCCATGACATGGCAAGCAATTATCCCAATCCATTTGTACCCGTTGACCCGATGATGGCTCAGGGTATGTACCATCAGCAACAGGGTTATGGATATGAAAATCAGATGCAACAACCATACCAGCAGCAATATGCTGACATGGATCGTGTGGCGACTCCTGGACGTACTTTGAGTCCTCCCACGCCTGCTGGTTCTCCTCCTGGTCGTACACCTAGTCCTCCCACGCCAGCTGGATCGCCTCCTGCTCCTGCTCCTGCGGCGTCTCACCCTACTGCTTTGATGCCTGGCCAGACCAGTCCGGTGCAGGGTAACGCCCCTGTTGCTCCGCCGGCTGCTGCCCATGCCGCTGCCCCTGCTGCAGACAAGCGACCGGAGACCGTGTATGATCCTGAGGATGCTTATGGCGGAATGTAAGGACCTGTCCAATACGTCAAACACATCTCGTGTGCAATTCATATTCGATCTTTTCACCTAACGACAATCATTGAAGATGTGTGTGTATTTCTCTCCTTCCTTAATATACCCAGATTTTATAGCAATGTTTCCTACGACCTCTTTTTTTTTTGGTATCGTTGGTTTTACTTATACTTTTAGGCTGTTTTTTTTTTTCATTGTCTATATTGATTTTTACCGAGATCTTCTTGGATTATATCGGGTCAGGGGCGCATCTATATGTCTTCGTATATTACGTGCTCCGCTATGCCCTCGTCTCTCTTGTTCCTCCTGACTGAACGGGGTTTCATTCTGGATTGGTCACTGGCTGATTGAATACCTCTTTCTCCCTTGCGTACCTTTTTTGATTGATTTACGTTCTTGTTTACGTCTTCATGTGCATACTTTCTTGGATATGCCCCTTTTTTCTTTCTTGACCCTTTGCAGTTTTACCCCTTCATCTTTGCGGGCATGCTTTCGATGACCTTTTCTTTCCTTTTCAAGCTATTTATAGTGTCCATGTACGAGCAATGTGCAGGGCACGTTTTGGCTTTCTCGTTCATATTTTTCTTACAGTTGTTCACATTCCATGTATACTTGCCTGGATCCAGTGATGTATGTGACCGTATCACTATCGTCAAACTTGTCATCATCGTCGTTTCGAGGCTTCCCTTTCCCTGTTTTCTTTTCCTTTGCGAATAATATGATCTAACAAGTGTGTATTGTATATTTGTCAAGTGCTACAAATTTGGAAGTTGATCTGCTTGTTAACGAGAGGTCTCAACCGTTACCTTGGATGTATAGTGTCATTGTCTACGTCGTGACAGACCTTGAGAAAATGGACGCCGTCTATTGACTTGACTACGTGCCCTTTCAAAGCACTAGCATGACCTCCACCTCTGGGCAGCCGTCGGGATCAACTTGTGAGCTCAATCCATTCACTACGATTTATTCGGACACCCAGTTTCTTTCTCTCGTCAGAACTCAACGTTATCGTCTGCTCAGACGTCTGGGACCTCAAATTCATTCGGTTCTTTCAATCCTCTGTAAATGGGGACGAATTTTGAAGTTGATCATTTCTCTTTGCCACAGGTCTCTCTGCGAGTCTTCCGCAACCCACAGCACGGTCTCTTCAGTCTGCATGTAAGCTCGTACTGGCGCAACTGCACATGCACTGTGCGTTGGAAACTCAAAGACTCTACTAGCCAGGATGGAGATGTCAAAATTTCGTTCCTCCGATGGCGTGATTTTCAATATCAACCAAAAATACCTTGAAGTCACCACAGAAGGCTTTCCTTCATCCTCTGTCAATGGATCGACAGCTACAGCCGTGCCCGACGAAATTATTCCTTTGACTGAATCATCTGCAACATTAAAGCTCCTGTTCAAATTCGTCCATCCCAAGGATCAACCTGACCTCTGGGACCTGGAGTTTAGTGCTCTGATGGATCTAGCAAATGCAGCGGAGAAATACATTGTTTACAACGCTATCAATGTTTGTCAAATCCGTATGAGGTTTGTCGGCCCGACCTATGCAAGTTCACTCATCTTTTTAATATAAATTTCTAGGGATTTTCTTCCTGAACACGTCCAAGAATTGTTCGAGTTTGGAGCTACTTATAATCACCCGTCTCTACTTGCGGCTGCTGCCCCGTTGTTGGTTCACAAGCCGTTGGAAGATGTAATCTACAAACTTCCAGTCGACATTTACAGACCATGGGTGAGATTCTCCAAAAATTATGCATGTAGGATATCTAAAAACATACAAATGCTAGAGTTTATATCGAGACCGAGTGCTTCGGGCATGCAATATCATTGCAGCAAGCGCTGGAGCTTGCTGCACTCAGTCATGCTTAATCGACAAGTATCGAAGGCTCATTCTCGAGTCACCAGCAAATTTATTCAAAATGGAAAGGTGGATGTCTCCTTCCCGAAATCATGACGGTCCCAATCTGTGCACATGTGTTAATCGACCTTGTTGCAGTGAATATGTCGAGTGGAAAACGAGAGCATTGGCCCAAGTGAGGGCTGTTCCGGACTTTAAAGCTGTTTTGACAGCATATAGGGCGCTGAGTAGAAATTGATGGTTTTGTTTTCACACTGTAGATGTACTTCTCTTTGGCATTGTACTTTTAATTTAAAAGAGGAACAGATTTTTTTTGTGGTTTGTCGAAATGTGTTTGAGGCGAATTTGATGTAGATAGCCTTGCGTACTAACCTAGGCTCCATCTCCATATCGAATGCGATTCATTGTCTTGCAGTCTGAAACAAATTCTGTTGCCTGCAAGTCATCCATCGTGAATGTAGCGCTGCAAGGGCTTTGTTCGGAGGCCCGAACCTGAGTAGATGAGCACCACATGGACACAGACCGTCACGCGTCAACGTCGAGGTGTCTTGACAGGGTTCGAGAGAGAAAGAGTGCTACGTTATCCAACACTTTAGTAAAAATTGAGCTTTGAAGGTCTTGGCCGCGTCGTCATTGACGCCGGGCCGGTAAAGCCGGCTGGAAACGACGGTCAAACCGTCTCAACTCTGACTCTGACCGCAAAATTTTTCGAGAGACAACTTTGTCGTGTATTCTATCGCAAAGCAAAGCAAAGGCATACTTACAATTTATCGCGACGCGAAAGAGAGAAGCAAGAAACCATAAACCATGCTCTTCTGCCCAACTTGCGCCAATCTCCTAGTCATCTCTGCAGAAACGGGTCATAACAAATGGGCATGTAATACGTGTCCGTACGAGTTTCCGATTACGAAGCAGGTGAGTTGGTTGCTTCTGGCACTATAGTGCGGTGTTACGAGTTGGTCCTGGGCAAGGAGAGCGCAAAGGGCGCGCGCATTTTTGAACGGACAGATGGACATTGCATCTCACGTCTGAAACAAGTTCGACTAAAATTTGCCTATAGATGACCTCGCGGACAAAGCTGAAGAGAAAAGAAGTAGATGACGTCCTTGGAGGAGAAGAAATGTGGAAGCATGCGGACTCGACCACTGGTGCGTCTTAATTATGTTTTGTGTAAGCCGTGGTCTGAATACGAATTATTGGGTCTGCAGCGTCGTGTCCCAAATGTAACAACAATCAAGCGTACTTTTATCAACTCCAAATTCGGTCTGCGGATGAACCTATGACGACCTGTATGTTTATGTCGACATTTCTATGCGAGTAATTTAGCTGACTGACTGTTTTGTTGGTTATCCTGTCTATAGTCTATCGGTGAGTAAATTCCCTTCTGTTTCGAATCGTTTCATAGTTTATATCTTTGTGCTTTCAGCTGTACTTCGTGCGCTCATCAGTGGAGAGAAAACTGAAGGTCGGGGTTGAGTCAAACTTTTGCGAAGATCTCGCGCATCGAGAGATACTTCTGCGCCTCTATCGACTTAGGAATAAGTCCAAATATGAAACACGTCTGGTCGTGTCAGCTCATTGTCTGTTATCCGTTACACTTGAGGGCTACTTCACGCAACGAAATGCCCATCTACAAACTGGGATTCTCCTATAGAACTTTCGAAATCGGGAACGACCTTGACATCGTTCGCCCTCTATTCTGATATCAAGAACTGAAGAACATTGCCTAGTGAATTGATGACAAGTTGCAGGTTGGGCATCCCTTCAGTGGGCGAATCAGTAAAGATTGATGTACACAAATTAGGTAGGTATGAGGTTTGCGTGTTTGCAGAACCACCTGATCGTACCCAACTTGAAATTCTACACAACTTTTCTGGCACCAAACTTCTTAAATTTCATTCATTACCGCCGCAGCCGTTTCAAAAAAAAAGCATCTCGCCGTGACTGCACTTGTGCAAGCCTTCATAATTAAGTCAGTCACCACAGCTGTTTCCCGTAATAAGATAAATTGTAATCACTTACCAAGCTTCAGGCCAGCCGACGAACACTATTTCCGGGGTCAGCATACACCAATAAGCAAGAGATATAAAGATACCTTTATCCAATTTCGGATCATATTCAAACCCTGGTAGAGGAACCAGGCGCTTTCGTGTTAGACCAAGTGTTGTTCTGAATGATGAAATGCATTTGGGCTCACAAGTAAAAAGCACCATATCTCTTAGATCCTCTTCCTTATCCCAAATCTCCCTAAATGAAAAACCAAAGATGCAGTAAAATCCACTTGCCATGCAGGCCCAAATATTGTTTTCGGCTTGCAATTTTCTCAGGTACGTCGCAAGTTGAATAGCGGTTATTCCTTCGTAAGATAGGATACCCGAGCCCTCCATTTGAATCATGTCCGTCTCCGGGCCATTAGGGGCATTCAATGTGCCACTCCGCCAGGCCTGGCGCAGGTTCTCCAGTTTCAAGTCTTTTGTCTTCGCCACAGACTCGTATTGATAAATCCTTTCACACCTCTTCCTCGCCCTTGCCCAACTTCTCCCAAGCCGGCCTTCACAAAAACAGCCCTCTTCCCATCCAAGCTCGTGCCCTCTATCCAAACATCCCCTTTTTTTCAAAGCATAATAATCTCTCGCGCATCTCCTCAACCTTTCCACTCTCATCTGCGTGAAGTGCTTTTGTCGAAATCGTTGATATCCAAGATCATGATTACAACGGCCAAAGAGACATGGACGATCAAGTGGGGAGTATCCGTCGCCTGGGGGAGGGATGTGGGGAACACCAAGCACAGTCTCAAGGAGGCGGATGTCGTAGGGTAGAACCCGGATGGGGACCTGAGTGCTTCCGTGAGCAACATGAGGGATAAACTCGGACCAGAAGGTGTATTGGTGAAAGGCATTGTAGAGGTGATCCTTGCATGAAACGAGGAGTTCGATATCAGAGTCAGGCTTATTAGAGAATCCGGTCTCCGGGGGCTGGGACTGGACATTTTGCTGAAGTTCAATGTCATCCGAGATAGATGTGCCTAATTGGTATTGCTCCTCTCTGTGAAGAATATCTGGTTTACTCCATAACCAGAGCCTATGTTTGCTCTTCCTCTTTGCCCGTGCTTTTAAGACCTTTATCCGTTTATACGAGCCAAGGCCGAGGAGTGACTCTTGCTGTGCTTCCAAATTTGTCTCTTTCGGATCACATCTGACTACAAGTTCTTGAGGACGGTCTTGGAGTGCGAGCTGGAGTATGCGGTTTCTTTTACGTTCTGTGGCATATACGTCCAATGAAATCATCAGAATGAGCAATAAATTCAAGGAGATGACGGCGTAGTCGGCGATTGTCAAGGAAGAAAAGAAGGACTGCATGTTCGTAGTTGGTTGGTTGCAATTCTACCGTATACTAGTAGTAGGTCAAATGTAATACCGTGACTACTAATAGCTCTCACGGTCACATCCCCCTAAACTGTTTGAAAGTTTCTGGCTACTAGGAAAGTCAAAATTTTGCGAAGATCTCGGGCATCGAGGGATACTTTTGCACCTCTCTAATAAGGCCAAGTGTCACCTTATTGTTTATTATCTGTTACACTTGTGGGCTACTCCACGCCATCTGCAAACTGGAACTCTCTTATAGAATGACCTCCTTTTAGACTCGAAAGAAAACATCATTTACGATTTACAGCCTGCCTATGTGTTTTCAAAATGGACATGAAATCTGGGACGGCCTTCACCCCAACCAATGTTTTTGTTCGCCACTGAGTATATTGGCTGCAACAATCCCGGCTGGCAATACATGTGCACGAGTCATTGCGGGGAGGACACATCCACTCTTCCAATTTAAATAGATTTGCTGGCGATTCGAGAATGAGTCTTCGATACTTATCCATTGGGCACCGATTGCAACCATATCCGGCACTTGCTGCAATGGTATTGCATGCTCGAAGGACTCGATCTCGATATAAACTCTATCACAGGAAGATATCGTATCACTTATTAGGTATTATGGCTTTTTCAAGAAACTCACCCACGGTCTGTACATGTCAGCTGGTAGTTTGTAGATCACTTCATCCAAGTGCTTGTGGACCATTAACGGAGCAGTAGCCGCAAGTAGAGAAGGGTGATTATACGAACAACTCTTGGACGTGTCCAGAAAGAAAATCCCTAAAAAGTGGATCGAAATGATCGGTGAATACGTGCAGATGACTTTCATATATAGCACCGACAAACCTCATGCGCAGTTGACATACGTTGATAGCATTGTACACAATGTATTTCTCCGCCGCTTTTGCTAGATCCATCAGGGCACTAAACTCCAGGTCCGAAAGATCGGGCTGATCCTTGGGATAGACGAACTGAAATAAGAGATCTAAAGTTGCAGACGACTCGGTCAAAGAAATGATTTCGTTGGCGTTGGCTGTAGCTGTCGATCCGTTGACCGAGGAAGAAGGAAAGCCTTCTGCAGTGACTTCGAGATACTTTTGATGGATACTGAAAATCATGCCATCAGATGAACGAAATTTGACGTTTCCATCTTTGACTGGTTAAAGATTTTGAGTAAATGATTTCAGCATAGAGTTGCTCTGCTGCAAGCTTACAGCGTTCAGAATAACGGTATTCAGCGGGCTTTGGAGGAATCGAAGAAAAGACTAAGACAAAGGGCAAAGAAAATCTTCAGAACCTCGTTGAGCAAGATTTCAAGATAGCTTACGGGCTTCAAACACATCTCTAGGCGTCTGAGCAGATGATGATGATTGGAAAAGCGGCGGATTCGGCGAATTTGAGGCTACATGTATGAATAGAACCCAATCACGCGTAATGAGTCAACTCACAAGATAAACTAGAACTCTGTCCAAAACCACCTGTTCCAGACATGGTTCAGACTTAAAGGCGACGACTGCACGTGTTACTTCACAACGGACACGCGTCTGAACTTCTGAATCTCTACAGTCACTTGCACGCTGAGAAATTAGGTCCTGTCTAGCCAATTAAAGGAGTTCTAGTGTATGTACAAAACAGTGTCTGCGGCCAGTTCGCGGAGTCCTCATTCCTCCAAGCCTGCTTCTAAAAACCAGCCTTCATCTCCCTGTGCCTTTTCAGAATCGCCTTAAAGTCAGGCATCGCCCTGACCTCAGCCCACGACTTTTCTCGCCACTCCGGGGACCTCGCGCAACAGGCATCACACGAACTCTGACGAGGGATAAGCACGATGCGTTGCAGCGTAGACAACTCGGGCGATTCAAGGACAAGTCTGCGGTACTTTTCTATTTCGCATTGCTGGTTTGGACAGGGAGGGCCTGCGTTGGTCGCGACTTTGTAACAAGTTCGGAATAGGAGGTCGTGGTAGAGGCTCTGGAATGCGTGTCAGTGGCAGTTACAAGGTAGATGGTGATGTTGAGGACGCACCCACGGCTTGTACATGTCGGCTGAAAGCTTATAAGCTACTTGCTCGAGGGGCTTATGGACCATCAAAGGAGCGACAGCCGCGAGCAGAGTGGCATGGTCGTGTGCCGCAGCAAAATTGAATATCTCCTCGAGGTGATCAGGAAGAAAGTCTCTACAAACAAGTTTAGAGACGCGTCGTCAAAGCTTGAAGGAGCGAGGACTGACTTTATGCGGAACTGACAAACGTTAATCGCGTTGTACACAACGTACTTTTCTGCTGCCTTGGCCAAATCCATTACAGCTTGGAATTCCAGGTGTAATAGGTCAGGCTGGTCTTTGGGGTAGACGAACTGGAACAAGAGGTCTAATGTTGCAGACATTTCGGTTAAAGGGATGATCTCGTCGAATTTTGCGGTCGCAGTCAAGCCATTGGAAAACGATGAAGGGAATCCTTCTGCAGCCAATTCAAGGTATTTCTGGTGGATGTGGAAGATGACATTGTTGCGTGAGCGAAATTTGGTATCTCCGTCTCTGACTAAATCGACAAAGAATATGTTAAAGTATTCGAAGAAAGTTGTTGAAATGATCTTACAGCGCTCAGATGTTGTAGGGTATGTAGGTACTGCAGATGAAGATGAGTCGGTGTCATCCATTCAATGAGAAAGGGGAGGCTTGCCGTTGAAATTGAACTTGGAGCTTTCGGGTATTTTGGTCGGAGCAGAGAGAGTAATAGAGGTAGATCCTATGGTAAAGCTAGGCGTCGAGGAGACTGCTAGTACGCTGCTTGGCATTCCAAAGGGAGGAAGTGAGCTGGCGGGGCTTTGAGGAATGGCAGAGAGAGGTGCAGACATGACAGTCAGGATGAAGTTTGTGAACCCATTTAGGTAGTTTATAAGGAATGCCACAGCCTACTTTGAAAGACATTTGCAGTGTAGTAGCTACGCCGTTGCATCACCGAACAAAGACGGAAAAGTCAATGAGCCGTTTCGCCCTCGTGGCTTCCACGGACTCGAAATGACGTCACGTGTGCGCGCCTTTCTTTCAGACCAGCCATGTCCAGCTCGTTGAATCTCTTTGTTGTATCCCCAGATACGCGTTCAGAACGTCGATTTGACCCTCATATTACCATAGAGCAGCTCAAGGTACCCATCTGCCCCGATCGATGCGAGTTTTGCTCACAACTTTGTGTCAAAGAGCAAACTTGAACTTATAACTGGGATCCCGACATCAAGCCAGTCGATTTCTTTGTTAAACTCGGAAGAAGATCCTCGCGTTATTGCTCAGTTGTTCGATGATAGCAAACCCCTTGGATTTTACAGTCCGAGTAATCTGCAAGTGTTAAAAGTGCGCAAGCGTCTTTTGATGATCGAATTAATGCTCAAAGGATTCTCAGGTAGAAGATCTAAATCCATCCATTAGCTTCACTGGGCAATTAACGGACGTGTCACAAGTCGACAAGTTTGAGATCAGCGATGCTGAATATGCAAAACGGACTGGTATGCATCTTTCTTCTGATGTGCTAGATACTGATATGAGAATTAGACAGTGTCCTTGCTTACAAGCAAAGGAACAAAGTCGGACGGTTTGCCCCCCAAACTGATACCCCATCGCCGACAACTAGTGTCAACATACCAGTAGGTTCTCGATGCGAGGTGGAATCTTCAGAACCGGGGCTGAGTAAACGAGGGACTGTGCGCTTTGTCGGTCAGACAAAATTTGCACCGACAGGAGTATGGGTCGGAGTTGAATATGATGAACCATTCGGAAAGAATGACGGCTCGTAAGTTACAGCCTACTCCGCTCCGTCCGGCGCTGACACATATTGCAGAGTGCAAGGCGAGAAATACTTTGAGTGCAAGCCCAACTACGGTAGTTTTGTGAGACCTGAGAAGGTCAAGGTTGGCGATTATCCTGTATTAGAGTTGGATCTGGACGAGGAAATGTAATTCATTCTTGTACATTATATTAATTGATGCTACTTTTCAATTGAGCGACGCGTCATTCCTGACTCGAAGCTGCGCGGCCACTGCTGAGTACACTGCATACACAACAAAAGGACATAGCCTCGAGAAAGACCAGGAATGTTCACGAAGGAAAGAGGTAAAAGGGACACGTGCTGGGGAAACCCTAACCCTTAGTCAGAGCACGTCGAAGGACGCGCGTCCACTCCAAGACATTCCCTTATTACGACTGTCACTTTCATCTTTCATCACTTTCTTCCATCGTAATATCTTGAAATGGCTGATCCCAGTGGTGCTCCCCCTCAACCTGGACCTAATGACACTTCCACCGCTATCCTACGGCCAAAGAAATCGTGTGTCATTTTTGTACTAAAGTCGGGATGGAATACTAACTTTTAATTAGTCCCAACCGTCTTATCGTCGATGAGGCAACTTCAGATGACAACTCTGGTAAGTATTGAGTCTTTCTGTCCAGTATGGAATGGACGATAACGTTGCTTTAGTCGCTACTTTGAATCCTGCGACAATGGAGACACTGCAGCTTTTCCGTGGTGATACTATCATCATCAGGTGTGTTTGCACGAGAAACGTTTACAATGCAACTTCTGACCGGTTCTTGTAGGGGAAAGAAGCGTCGTGACACCGTTCTCATATGCTTGAGCTCAGATGAAGTGGAGGAGGGTAGGATTCAGATGAACAAAGTAGCGCGTAACAACTTGCGAGTGAAGCTTGGTGATCTCGTCAATGTCCACGCATGTCATGACATCAAATACGGCAAACGAGTCCATATTCTTCCATTTGACGACTCGATCGAGGGTCTCAGTGGCAACATTTTCGATGTTTACCTCAAGCCTTATTTCCTCGAAGGTGTGTTTCTGGTCGATGATATTCTGCAAAATCAGTTGAAGTGACGTGTCTTTAGCATATCGACCTGTCCGCAAGGGCGACACTTTCCTTGTTCGTGGTGGAATGCGAACTGTCGAGTTCAAGGTCATCGAGACCGACCCCGCAGAGTTTTGTATAGTTGCACAAGATACCGTTATTCACACAGGTTAGTAGCTTGGTTTTGTCCTTGATGCCCATCTCATTTAGTCTATAGAGGGTGACCCCGTCAAACGTGAAGACGAGGAATCCAACCTTAACGACGTCGGTTACGATGACATTGGTGGTTGCCGCAAACAGATGGCTCAAATCCGTGAACTTGTCGAGCTGCCTTTAAGGCATCCTCAACTTTTCAAGTCCATTGGTATCAAGCCTCCTCGTGGTATCCTGATGTTTGGTCCGCCTGGTACTGGTAAAACATTGATGGCAAGAGCGGTGGCGAACGAGACTGGTGCTTTCTTCTTCCTGATCAACGGTCCCGAGATCATGAGTAAGATGGCTGGTGAATCCGAGAGTAATTTGAGAAAGGCGTTTGAGGAGGCTGAGAAAAACTCTCCT
Source organism: Stygiomarasmius scandens (assembly GCA_037954225.1). Classification (NCBI taxonomy): domain Eukaryota; kingdom Fungi; phylum Basidiomycota; class Agaricomycetes; order Agaricales; family Campanellaceae; genus Stygiomarasmius; species Stygiomarasmius scandens. The sequence goes on from JBANRG010000048.1 coordinate 278,330, forward strand.
GCCATCATCTTCATCGATGAAATCGACTCCATTGCTCCCAAGCGTGAAAAGGTGCGTTCCTGCTTCTTTAGTTTCCCCGCCAATTTCTGAGAATTCTGTCTTTAGACAAACGGAGAAGTCGAGCGTCGTGTCGTCTCTCAATTGCTCACCCTCATGGATGGATTGAAGGCCCGTTCCAACGTCGTCGTGATGGCCGCTACCAACCGTCCCAACTCTATTGACCCTGCCCTTCGTCGATTCGGACGATTCGATCGTGAAGTCGACATTGGTATCCCTGATCCTACTGGCCGTCTAGAGATTCTTCGTATCCACACAAAGAACATGAAGTTGGCTGACGATGTCGACCTCGAGCAGGTAATTATTCGCGTCATATCCAAAATGTGATGCTCATTCCCTTCACAGATCGCCGCTGATACACACGGTTATGTCGGTTCCGATATTGCATCTCTCTGCTCTGAAGCCGCTATGCAACAAATTCGTGAAAAGATGGACTTGATTGACCTCGACGAAGACACTATTGATGCCGAAGTTCTCGACGCCCTCGGTGTTACAATGGACAACTTCCGATTCGCCCTCGGTACCTCCAACCCCTCTGCACTTCGCGAGACTGTCGTCGAAGTGCCCACCGTTACTTGGGACGACATTGGTGGTCTCGAGAAGGTCAAGCTGGAGTTGCAGGAGACCGTGCAGTACCCCGTCGACCACCCCGAAAAGTTCCTCAAGTACGGTATGTCTCCGTCAAAGGGTGTCTTGTTCTACGGTCCTCCTGGTACTGGTAAGACGATGTTGGCCAAGGCTATTGCCCACGAGTGTAATGCCAACTTTATCAGTATCAAGGTATGTTTATATTCTGACATCTAGATCTTGGATTTAACTCGTTTCCTCTTAGGGTCCTGAACTGCTTACGATGTGGTTTGGTGAATCTGAAGCCAATGTTCGTGATGTCTTTGACAAGGCTCGCGCTGCCGCACCTTGTGTGATGTTCTTTGACGAATTGGACTCTATCGCCAAAGCTCGTGGTTCATCATCCGGTGACGCTGGAGGTGCTGGTGACCGTGTCCTCAACCAGATCCTGACGGAAATGGACGGTATGAACTCGAAGAAGAACGTTTTCATTATTGGTGCTACCAACAGGCCGGACCAGATTGATTCGGCTCTCCTTCGTCCGGGTCGTCTTGACCAGCTCATTTACATTCCTCTACCAGACGAAAAATCACGTCTGTCAATTCTCAAAGCCGCTCTCAAGAAATCGCCAGTTGCTCCCGATGTCGATCTCGATTACCTTTCCAAGAGCACACACGGATTCTCTGGTGCCGATCTTACAGAGATTTGCCAAAGGGCTGCCAAACTTGCTATCCGAGAATCTATTGACGCGGATATAAGGCGGACAAGGGAAAGGCAAGAGAAGGAGGGTGATGACGCGAAGATGGAGGAGGATGAAGAGGAAGAGGACCCTGTTCCACAGATTACTCGGTTCGTTGCGTTCTTCTAGTGTTGTTGCGATGTCAAGACTAACTCGGATCATTAATAGTGAGCACTTTGAGGAAGCGATGAAGTTTGCTCGTCGCTCCGTGTCCGACCAGGACATTCGGCGCTACGAGATGTTCGCTCAGGTATGTTTTTATTGTCAGGCAGGGATGATACCTGAATTGACATCTTTCTTTTTGCAGAACCTTCAACAATCTCGTGGGTTCGGCAACAACTTCAAGTTCCCTGGAGAAGGTGGTCCTGGTGCTCCCGGTGCTCCTGCCACTGGTGCTCCGCCCAGTTCAAATGTTGGCTTCACGAACGAGGATGGAGATGATGATTTGTACGCGTAAAAAGGAATCAAGGATGTCCGTCACGTTTTCAGCGACTGCTACTTAGTTTTAGATGTTTCCTTTTTTTTCTGTACTGTATACAATAAAAAGTAGCTTCCACTGCGACTCCAGTTTCTCGAAGTTTGTGGAGAAAAATTGAAATTTCGATCTGCTCTCTGGGGATGACGCAGTTGCACGTGTTTACGCGTCCAAGTAGAGGCTTTACGCCTTCCATCGACTACCGAGCTCTTTTTTTTTCAATCTCGACTCGGACATCAACATTATCGTATGCGTCCATGGAGCCCGGAAAGAAGTTATCAGCTGCCTCGCGCACAATATCGGCGTCGTCGCTGAAGGAACGTCTGGCGATGCTTTCTCCAACCAATCTGAAACCCATGCACAATCCCATCGAGTATGTGTTTTTTCTGTTGAATGGGCACAAAGGACGCTAGGAGGATACTCGAGCATTCTCGTGTGTAGTCCTTTGGTCTTGTACAGGGCTAACATTCCTGGTTATAGTATTAGATTTGCCCCTGCACGAATTCCGAGGAAACGAAGATTTCAAATGCTGGCCGTGGCCATTTGGTCTGTCTTGATTGTGTTGACCACTGTCCTTTTCTTCTTGTTGTGGTATGTGGTCAACACATACTTTCTGGGCAGATTGGACGCTGAAGGATGGATGTTCTGATTCTGGCTTTTCTCTCATATAATCCTGCAACTCGACCCGATACCTGACCCGAACCAAATTGAAAAACGCGTCCCGAGCAGTTCGTTTCCGCCTTTGTGGCCTTTTCTCGCGGCATACCAAATCTGGGTCTTGTGGATCGACCAGAGTCCCGAACATGGAGGACGTATAGCGCCTTGGTTTAGACGGTGGAGGTTTTGGAACTATTTTGCAGATTATTACCCTGCTTCGTGAGTTTTCTTGCTACTATCACGCGCTAACCCATCGTCTAACGAATAAAGACAGGTTCTTAAAGGTAGCAATACTTATTGTATACTCAAACGCGTTGAGATTGACGTTTTGATGTAGACAGCAGATCTTCCTGCCGACCGACCCTATGTATTCGGATACCATCCTCATGGTAAGCTTCTCCACCTTATCTTTGTTCTGCTGTCGCTGTGACTGATGATATTGTCCAGGGATCATTGGCATGTACGTTTTTCAATCTGATTCCCGAGTGAAATGTATGTGAACGATAAACCACAGGGGCGCATTGGCGACTTTTGCCACCGAAGGTACGTACTGAAGAGTCAGGTTTCCCTCAATATTCACTCATTAGCTTGTTTTTTTGGCAGCTACTGGATTCTCAGAGGCGTTTCCCGGGATTACGCCTCATTTATTGACTCTAGCCAGCAATTTTCATATGCCCTTTTACCGGGATATCATATTAGCCATGGGCATCTGTAGCGTCAGTAAACGGTCATGTTCCAATATCTTGAAGCGCGGTCCGGGATCAGCAATAACGATAGTTGTCGGAGGGGCAGCGGAAAGTCTTTCAGCCCGACCTGGTACCGCAGATCTTACGTTGCGAAAGCGGCAAGTCATACCGTTCCCGATAAATGAACCAAACCTGATCCAATGTCATCACGTCTAGGCTCGGTTTCATCAAAGTTGCGATTCAACATGGGTTCGTCTTTGCTGGCACTGATGTGTCCGCGTTTTACTTATAGATTATCTCAGAGCTGACCTGGTTCCCGTGTTTTCGTTTGGAGAGAATGATGTGGGTCATCCAGTGCTTTGGTTTGAGTTGAAAGTTCTGAACCTCGTGTTTCCTGTTGCAGATATACGAGCAGATGCCAAATGAGAAAGGCACTACCGTATATGCACTCCAAAAAAAGTTCCAGTCGGTCTTTGGGTTTACCCTTCCGTTGTTTCATGGGAGGGGTCTACTGAATTGTAAGCCTCTCGTCCTGTTCACGCGGACTCACCGCTGACCAGTCACTCTCAATCAGACAATTTGGGATTAATGCCTTACCGCAGACAAATCGTGGCAGTCAGTGAGTAGCGGTTCAATTGTATTCAAAGGACAATTGCGCCTTGATGACACCATCTGGGTTCTAACTTGTATCCTTCCAAATCAGTCGGTAACCCTATTCATGTTGAGCAATGTGATAAACCAAGCATTGAAGAGGTCATGCGTGTGCAAAAGTTATACATTGAAGAGTTGACCAGGTGTGTGGTTTGTCTTTATACCACCCATTTTGAACCATTCCCATGCATACGATATGCGCGCGGTTTTACGGATGACGGGACGGTTGCTGACGACTATGGGATTCTTTGCTTTGATCGTATTGGAGTGATCATCGAATACTCATGCTGCCTGCACCTAGGATTTGGAACACGTACAAAGACCAATTCGCAAAGGCCCGTACGAGGGAACTCAGTATCATCGAGTGATTTGGGAGCGGGACTCTTGTGTTGAGGACGAGCTTGAACATTGTGTACCTTATACTTTTTATTAGAGATTTTCATAGAGTAATTTCGTTCAAAACTGTCTATCGTCTCCACTATCATCTTGGTATTTCGCATCTTTAGGTGGCAATCAGGGCTCGCGCAATTCAATCGACTACGAGATCCCAACATATGGAGAGCATAGGAAATGAATTGAATTCTATATACGGCGCCTAGTAATACATACCGGATAAACGAACTAAGTCCTAGAAATGCGTGTACAGGTAACAGATTGGGGGGATATACAATGATATCTATTAAACGAAACATCTACCACTATCTGCAATGAATGGACGGTGCGGTTAATAACAATAATAGCCAAAGTTCGTAGATTGTAATAGCAAAATGCAAGCAAATCCGTGATGATGATTGAATGACTGTCACAGCAAGAAAAAAACTAGAAATCATTGAAAGGGATATCTTTTATTTGTCAAACTCCGACTTGACATCCTCTTCGAACAGACCGGACAAACTTCTCCCCTAGATGAAGCTTCGTTGATACATTCCTGGCAGAAAATGTGGCCACAAGATGTTACAGCTGCTTGCTTGGGCAATGTATTGCATCTCGGACAAACGAGGGTATTCGTGACACTGGTTCCGGGAGTCATGGCGTACTTGTTACTCGTCTTTTGATCCACTCTCTTGCCCGGCCAGCCGACATAACGACCACCAGCCTCAGCAACTTCACCGGATGTAAGCAAGGTATGTTCGCAGAGTATACTGTTGTCCTCCATAGAAGCACCAGATAACAATCGGGAGCCTGAACGCATAGCGCATCTGGAATAAACAATTAATATGTGTGTCAGAGGGTTTGAGAACAAAACTCACCCATTCCCAATCTTCAACGGGTTGAGAGCAAAGTTACCTCTCGAGTTGATGTGTGCCACCACTGAGCAATCGTCAAGGTTCACGTCGCGACCAATCTCGACCAAGTCCGGTTCAGTCATCAAACCGAGTTTGCCACCGGGATAGAGACAGCAGTTTTTGCCAATTGTGGCTCCGAGTGCTCTGAAGTACCATACCAAGTAGGCAGTACCGCAGAGGGGCTGCAGAACACCACCGATACCGTGACCCTTGAACAAAGGCCTCGAGAAGGTGAGATGCAACTGCCACCTTTGACAATAGCTGCTCTCGTCCCATGAATACTTTCCGGGTCGTCGTTGACCAATAATTGCCCATTTCGTGACGATAACCCAGAGAATTGTTATCAGGGCTTGAATGTTGAGGACGATGATAAAGGAAGCGGCGATAAGACCATACAGGATGCCAAAGCGATACCACGCCTCTCTAAAGAGCTGACGTGACGATAAATGGATGTGGAATTGACGAAGGAGTTGAGCGGCCAGGACCGCACTGATGGACCAGTATGCCGCAGAGCAGGCAGCAATCAAAAAGTTGAGGATGAGGATGAAGAAGTAGGGAATAACGAAATAAGGAGCTTCTCGTTTGTAGAAAGCACGTCCGAAAGGAGTGATCGTCTCGCCACCTCCGCTGCCGGGACTACCCTTGTTGAGACAGATGGCCTCGCCGCGGTCTGTGAAGTTTCATGAGTCGCTGTTGAAGATGATATCATGTGTATACTCACCGTTCCCTATCCAAGTCGAGCCTTCCTCGTAGACGCCGTTTCGCTTGCCGAGAGCACCAGATCCCATGACAGCACGAGCGCCCACACGAGTCCCAGGCAGAAGGACGACACGATCGGCAATCATGGCTAAAAAATCTTTGAGAAAAGGTGTCAAGATGTCCGTGATGTACGTACCACCGTTACCAATCGTTATCTTTGCGGTCCCCATCCTGTCAGTAGTGAATAACTCAGAACGAGAGCCGAACACGACCTGTAAAGCGTCAATGAAAAATTCAAAACTTGCCAAACAAAATTCTTACGTCATCGCCGATTTCGAGCAGTTCGGGGTCTTGGCAGTAGAGACCAGAACCTGGCCAGTACACACGGCGACCGATCTTGGCACCCATCATTCGGTATACGACCTGCAGGAAACATCAGAACCACAAAAGCTATTCCCGTTGAATTTGACCCACCGAAACCACCTCATAATGGGTACCTAGAATGCTGAAGGACCGTTTCATACATTGTTGAGATAAAAGCATGGAATTGATGTAGCGTCTCAATAGCGCAAACTGGGAAGTCTCAGAGGCGCTGCATTCCTTGTTTAAGCCAAGCATGCGCTTCACGATAATGCCCAAGATTAGCTGGACGAGCGGTGTAATCGTTGCGCGGACAACTCGGGCCACGGCATGCCAGAGAACCCGATCAGGCGAAGCGAACCAGTAAATAACCGATTCCAGGTCGTTGAGGGGAACTCCAGGCAGAATGATGACAGTTTGATCCAACATGACCCAAAGAACGGCAAACCAGGGAACAACTAGAAAGATACCTCAGTAAAGAGAAAGTTTGGAACATGCAAAGAAGACAAACATGAGGCAAACATAACCAAGCCAACAATTGGCCAGGCTACAAAGAGCTTGAGAAGCCAATGTGGTTCCAGCATGACGGTCCTGTTGTAAGCAGCAAACTTTTGAGGAGATGGCTGTTCCAGTGATGATGAGTGAGGTCCATAAACGGTGTTTTCGGGTATTTTAGCACCAGGCGAGATTTGGGTATAAGTGTTGATGACGGCTTTGCGACCGATGGTGATAGGTGCTAGACGGAATGTTCCTTCTCTTTCGACACAGAAGCCTCGAACTAGAGCCTTGTCTATCCTGCAACCGTCCCCGAGAGTGAGAAGGTCAAACTCTGCGAGACGTGCATTCCTTTCAATTGTGACGCCACTGCCAATACGTGCGCCGAGTAGACGGTAGTAGAGTTTCGTGAGGGAAGAATTCATGGCGAATATACCACGACCAGAAGCACTGGATGAACGTTACTGTAAGCGAATAGACTTTGATAGATTAATGCAGACATACGTGATACTTTGGTTCACAATCCACCACCGCAGGTAGTAACTCGACCACGTTGGGTAAGTGCCTGGTCGGTACTTCCCTATCACAATCCATTTGAAAACTATGGAAGTAACGGGAGCAATTATACGAGCCGCGACACGGCCAGCAATGATGGCACAGAGAAGAGCAGCCATACGTTCCCAGAAACTGTTGTTGTCGATCTCTGCCGCTAGGTATGAAAGAACGAACAACATGACAGACCCTGGAAAGAAAGGAAAATTTAACGCAAGTAAGGAAGACATTGCAAGGTCAACTCACAAGTAAGGGCAGTCTTGAGAGGATAGAAGAAGATAATAGGAATGGCTTGTACGATAAGGCATAAGATATGGTTCTGTCCACGGGAACGGCGACTGTGATACGAGCCCTCTTCATGGGTCAAAGTAGCCTCCGATGCATTAGCGGTCAGTGAATATGGTGTCGGCGTCTTGTCATCGATCAAAGACTCTAAAGACATTCCCTTCTGCTCGACCTCGACAAGAGAAGCGATGCCATTGATAGTACTGTTGGTGAAGATAGCGGCCACAGCGATACTAACGCCAGTTCTCTTGCGAATGTGGTATGAAAGTTTACCGAGTAGCAGCGAGTTTCCACCGAGCAGGAAAAAGTCTGAGTCTCCGGAAATCACGCCAGGCTCGATAGACAGCAGCTCAGCCACGATGTCACGCACAATTGTGGCTATAGGTGACATGGAAGCGCTGTTGGCGGTAAAGACTTCCCGTTCCATGGCCTCGAAATCAAACCCTCCGCCCGCTCTGGCTAACTTGCGTAAGAGAACGTGTACTTCAGGCACGGCGTAACCAGGAAGTGTTCCAACTATAGAGCCTCGCACAGAGTCCTTGATTGATGCAGTGTCGGCAATAGATTCCGCATCAACAGCAACGAAAGCCTCGGGGGTACCGTCATAGCGAGAACGAATAGCAACGTCCGTAACACCAATAGTATCGAGCAGTGCGTGCTCGATCGTCCGCATGTCAATCCGAACAGGTGAACAGTCAATAGGATCCGAGAGGGCCGCCATAGGAGAAGGAACTTCTGCTTCAAAATGCCTTTGCAGAACAGGTATGCTGTCACTCATGACACCGAGTCCGAGACGCTGGGCAAGTTTAATACGAAGGGGTTTACCGGCGCTGTGGACCTTGTCAAGACTAGAGAAGCGAGGAGAACTAAAAAACATACCTGTTCTTAGGGAGATCTCTCATGTATACAATAGCGAAAGGCCATTTAGACGGATGTAGGTGATCCTTGAGCATATCTTGTAATTGAGACAATCCAATGCGAGGCTTGCCAGGCACAGGGACAATGACGACACCAATTGCTTCTTGAAGAACATCATGTTCAATGGCAAAGGCGAGGGTAGTCTGAAAGGTGGAATGTAAGAGAAAATTCGCGCTAGAGACACACCACGCACTTTTACATGACCCTTTGCAGCAGTAATGATCGCCTCTTCCACTTCAAAGGGAGAGATAACTTCTCCACCCTTGTTGATAATCTCCTTGGAACGCCCAGTGATATAAAGGTATCCATCTTGGTCCATGTATCCTACGTCGCCAGAATCAAACCATCCTTCACTTGTAAACGTCGAGGTATCGAGAGGAACGTTCCTGTCGGGAGAAACTTCATAACCTTGGAAGGTAGGTAGGCCACGGACCGATACAGCTCCAGTTTTGCCTCTTGGTAGTTCACGTTCAAGGTCGGAGGGGTCACGAATAGAAAGGTGAGGGCCACAAGCAATTCCTGAGCATCCAGGACGCTCGAGCTGGTAAGTAGTAGGGGGTGAAGCAATGGGCATACATCTAAGGATTCTATAAGTGATATTCCGTTTTGAAACCGGAAGGTACGTACTCGGTCATTCCATAAGATGGTAATACAACGGCACCAGAAAACCGATTTTTAAGGTCGACAGCAAGGGACGGTAGCAAACCACCCGCAGCATTACAGATCATCCGTATCCGAAGATCACGGGAGGGAACGATGTCCTCAGGTTGTGAAGTGAGAATTGCGTGGTGAATGGTCGGAGCAGCATAATACCTACAGATGAATCAGCAACGGCGTGCAGAGCGTAAAAGTGATCTGGAACTCACCAAGTGGCCTTCAACTGCACCGCAAGCTGCCAAAAGGCTATGGCATCGAATCCAGGGCACATAATCGCACTACCTCCGGACATCATCGGCGCAAGCAAGTTACGCACAATACCTCCAACGTGAAACAGAGGCATCATGTTCACTAAAAGTCGATCAATCAATTCAGAAAGGCTTTTGAACAGAGGTTGTTGACACGTACTATTGATGTCGAAAGACTGCAGGTCCCAAGACTGCACAACCGCCCAAGTACCCACAATTAGTGATCTCAATGTATAGGGCACAACTTTCTTCTTTCCACTCGTCCCTGAAGTATGTAAAACTAGTGATAGGTCGTCAAGTAGGTGTAGGGGTGTAGGGTAATTGTGTCGTTGGTTTATTTGACCCATGACGGACATTTCGAACAGACCAGTGGGACCCGAAGTACGTGGCTCGACGAATACAACTTCACAACGTAATTCCTGTCGAAGTGCCCATAGCTCGAGTCGTTCTGCTGCATCCTTGGTAGTAACGATAGCTCTGGCGTTGAGTCGAGTAGCATCCTCCCGAAGCTCAGCTGCTGTACAGCTAGCATTAACGGGGGCACATGTATGGTAGGCAGCAATAGAAAGAAGTGCCAGAGCATTTTCTGGACCTGTGGGAAGAACGATCATGACGCGGTCGTTAGGTCCTAAGGGTGTGCCAGTTGTAGAGCATGGCATCACAAAATCCTTGACAAAAGAATGTATAACATCATGGCAAAGAGGTGGCCGTGATGGGTCGGGAGAATAAAGGGCTGGGGAAGAAGTTGAAGGAAGACAGTCTAGCAGCGTTTGAACATGGTTCGAGTTCGCTATCCTAGCAGCGAGATAATCCCCGAGAGAGTAACCTGCGGGAGGCGTGGGGTGAGAGCGGAGAAAGGTCAAAGGGATCGACATGGTGCAAGGGCGCAAGGAATGCGCTCGCCGAAGAGCGTCTCCAGATCAAGAAAAAGAGAAGGATAGAGGTGTTGGCGTAACAATTTGACGTGACGGGGTTTATCAGTATCTGGCAGAAACAAGATCTGCGAGTGAGATGAGAACACAAAAACTTTCACACCCTTGCTATGTATGTCATGGTCGTCCACTGAATCAACCGAGCGCTATATCGCTTCCGGTGCAACAGAACGTTTGATTTGTCCCCATTGGGAACCAGTTTGCCAGGGATGCCCACTCTAGCCTTGTTCAATCTAAACCAGCCCATCACCTCCGCAGCACCCCAAGCTTTCGTTGATAAATGTCCCACTAAGGAGACCTTCTATATATACATGATCCTGAGACTTATCATATATTATCCTAATTAGTAAAAATAATGTTTCATATCCTACAGACAATAGATAATAAAGACTCTGCATAGGCTGAACATGATATATAGACTATAGCAGGTTATTCATAGTACAAAGGCTGTAGCAGGCTCATCACTATATATATGCTATAGGAGTTCAAACATTATACTTAGAGTGTAGCAGGCTAGACATAATATATGGAATGTAGCAGGTCAAACACAATATATAAAGTGTAGCAAGCTAAGCATAATATATGCTATGTATCAGGTTAAACATAATGTATAGACCATAGCAGGTCAAGGATAATATATATTTAATATATAATGCTATACCTGCTACAGCTCAAATAGGTCTGAAATACTCAAGTGACAATTCAGGTACAGTCAAATATGGTTGCAATTAATTCGTAACAATACATATACATGATTTGCAGTTCAGAATCTACAAAGCCCCAAGAATAACATAAGGAGAACATCCACACTGACGAGAGCAATAATGATATTGTGGGATAAACAGCGAGTACAGTCGAAAAGGAACTGCAACAACAAGTCAGTGATTATGTCAAGGTGACTGGAGAGCTACTCACCAGCGCATGCAAGGTAAAGTAAGAAATACTAAAACAAATTGATGAGGAAAATAGCAGCGATGGATATAAGATGACTTACCATGGGATGGGTTCATTCATCAAGCTATCAAAGAACAGTCAACATCAGCAAGAAAGAAGAACAAAAAGGCCTTACATTTCAAGAAAGGGCAATTTAGTCATATCAGGTGATGGTTGGAATTTATCAAGGAATTGTTAACTTTGAACGGTAGAGTTGGATTAAATTCTATTGGGGTTAAAAGACCGTTGACTCGGAGCCGTCGTATCTCAGGGAAAACTGAATGAATGGGTGACTATAACAACGGTGTCTCAAAGGCGAGTCGCTCGTACCTTACCTGGATGTTAAATCAAAAGACTCCACCAAGACTCCACTGCAATGGATAGGCCAAATCTGATGGCATTCAAAAGTAAATAAGTATACGTAGTTCCAAAATCTTTGGCGTCAATTGACAAGACCGCTCCTCTAGAAGATACAAGAATGGCGCCAGATGGAAATCGGAGTTAGGTTAGAAGGTTGGTATGCACCATAAACTTATGTGTAAGTATCGCCTGTACTTAACGCCCGCAGTTCTGATAAGAATGTAGCTGTGTAGACCTCACCGGTGATTTCATCAAGCCATTGGTAGCTTTTGACTTCCCCAATTTTGCAGAAGAGTGATTGCTCCCATGCACTGGAGTCTCGTGAGGGTAAGGCTGCGTAGGGATGAATGAACGTGAAATGCAAATGAATTGTAACAGCCTGGGCGCTGCCGCACTGAAGGATACGGGATTAACCTATTAAGGTAACCTGAGATCAGAATGAGGTTCAGAACGCGATTGAAAGAGAACGCAGAGAGACTGATTTTTTGACAGTAAAATTTGAGGGCAACACTCAAAGGTAACTGGTAAATGGTGATCTTGTCCATGCAAGTCAATCAAGGTCTGGATCCGACAGGGACGAGTCACTGGCACGTGTCGTGTAAGCATGTGGCACGTCACTACGTGACATATCTCACGAGATCTCACGCCAGTCAGCAAATTTTAAATTCGTTTCTCTCTCTTTTACCATCACCATCCATGGCTGAGCTCGATGCTGACCTCTACGGCGGTGCGGTTCCTCACTTTTTCTCTAGCAAACTTCCTCTCATTTCTTTATTCCTGTAGATTTATACGAAACAGACTTCAATGACTCCAATGAAAAGACAGAAGACTCGACGATTGTCAAGACTGAGACAACACCAACCCCCTCAAAAAACACGGATACCACCTCAAAACCCACACCCAAGTCAATAGACACTTCCTCCTCATACTCGGCACCTAGCCAACCAACACCCATAGCACCCACATTACCGGCGGCGCAGCAGATTCCAACCTATGAGGAGAGGTCCGAGTACCGAGATTCGTCGGCGCTCCAGGGATATCAAAACATTGCTGTTTCAGAGCAACGACCTGTCCGACCTTCGGAAATGAAAGATGAAGGGTGAGTCTTGGTTTTCTTCCTTGCGTCACTAAACCGCGAGAGGGATGCGTCTTTGTCTTGTCATGTTGTTGTGGGCGACTGCTGTGCGGGCTAGCTTTGCTGTGCTTCCGAGGACGTCCAGCGAGCTTGATGGATAGATGGACTAGCATTATAACCTTGTGTAGCGTCTGTCTCGTCTAGACCAGCTCTACCGTAATCTTCGCTACGAACGAACTAGGCTAGGCTAAGCTAAGCGTAAACAGTATAGTCCTCGTTTTTTATCACTTCCCTCGTGTCCATATTTTGTCTGTCCTAGCATACCCGTACTAATAACAGATTTTTCGCGCTTTCTTTGACCATATCCGCAAATTGTGCTCTGTCAACTGCATCTCTACAATCTGCCATGTGTGCCTTCCATGCGTGCTGCTCGGGCTTTTCTCGGATATAAAGCAAAATGTTCATAGGTGGTCTCAACTGGGATACGACAGACGGTACATACATTTGGCCCTTCACTGCCCATTCGTGCAGCACTAATAGTATCTCCCATTTGTAGAGGGTCTACGGAACTACTTTTCTCAGTTTGGCAAGGTAGATGCATGCACCATCATGCGCGACCAGGCCGGTCGGTCAAGGTGTTTTGCCTTTTTGACGTTTGAGGACCCAGCGAGCGTCAACGCTGTCATGGTCAAGGAGCACTATCTCGATGGAAAGATTGTATGTAACCTCTTCACCTTGGTCTTAACACACATTGCTGACTGTACTCTTCCCCAGATCGATCCCAAACGTGCCATACCCCGTCAAGAACACCAAAGAGCAACAAAACTGTTCATCGGCGGTCTCCCGGGGTCCGTCACCTCCGAGTCCATGCGCGAGTTCTTTTCGCAGTTTGGCAAAGTCATCGACTCGACAGTCATGTTGGACCGAGAGACTGGAAGAAGTAAAGGATTTGGGTTTGTGTCGTTTGAGGACACGAATGTACAGCCGTTTTTGGGCTTTGGAAATTTGGAGATTGACGGCAAGTTGGTGAGTCTTGTTCATGTTGGCCTTGCTTCTTGTCCTTCCTTGCCTCGTTTTCTCTTATCTATGAACGCGTCTGACCTCTCCTTCTCTATAGATCGACGTCAAATTAGCCCAACCTCGCTACCAACGCGAAAACTTCCAAGAAGACGAACAAGAGGGCGGCGGCAACTTTAGCGGCAACCGCGCAGCAGGAGGAGCTTACAACAACAACTTCGGTAATCAAGGCTCTAGTGGCACTGGTACTGCAGCCGGTGGTGCAGCAGGAGCACCGTTCGATCCCCAAGCTCTCGCAGCGCTCTACACTCGCATGTTCCAAATGGCGAACGGCGGCATGGGGATGATGGGTGGAATGATGGGAAACATGGGAGGTGGTGGTGGTATGGGAGGTATGGGCGGAGGAATGATGAGGAACGGGATGGGTATGGGCGGTATGGGCGGTGGCATGGGGAATATGGGTGCAGGTATGGGCGGCGGAATGGGGAATATGGGAAATATGGGCGGTATGGGTCGAGGGGGAGGTATGATGCAAGGCGGAGGTGCTGGTGCTGGTGCTGCCGGAGGAGCAGGCAGTCAAAATATCCCTAAAGGGCCGAGAGGTGCGCCTACTGGACCCGGAGGTATGGGAGGTGCTGGTGCTGGTGTCGGGCCGCAGAGGACCACGGGGAGGAGCCATAATTATCATCCTTATGCTCGTTGAGTACGAGTTGGGCAGGGACTAAGTTAAAGTAGATAATACTTACTGACTCACCACCGACTTTTCTTCCTTCGTCAGCCAGTTCGATACGGATACGTGTTTTTCTTTCTCGGGTACTTAGCCCCTTACATATATATGCATACATACACCTAGTACATTACACTTTGTCATATGTACATAACGTTTCTGGTCCATTCCATTACTTATGCCTGTCAATCATAATTAGTATCTGTTTGCTGAGTATACAACGCGCAATGTACATAAATGTATAGGCCGTAGGCCCTATGCTCCGTTTTCTTTGAGAGTCGTGGGAAAGAGCGTCGGACAATGTAAGTACCATTATCATTTCTCTCATCGACGCCAGGCTTTCCCAAGTGCTATACATCCACAAGCAAGCCTATGTCTGGAGGCAATATGCGTCTTTCTGACTCAAAATGCAAAATGTGCTCTTGGTCATCTCAGCTAGGTTGTCGTTCAAGTTTGACCGCTTACCTGGCTAGACATAACTGCGCAATCAGAGCTCAACTACAGAAAGGATTTAAACCCAGCATCTTTATTATTGAAGATAACGATTGGACTCATCAACGCCAGGCCCCAAGTGCTGTACATTCACAACAGGCCCATATCCGTCTTTTTGACTCAAATGCAAAAATACTAAAATGTGCTCTCGGTCACCTCGATCAGGTTGTCGTTTGGCTGCTCGTTATCCTTACCTGGCTAGACATAACTGCGCGACCCGAGAACTACAGATTTAAATCCAGCATCTTTATGATTGAAGATAACGATTGGATTCATCAAGTATTGTCTATAATTTGATGTCCCTCACTAACGGCTGCCCTCATTCCGGCGAGAAAAAAATGTGTTGCGTCGACTCCTTCGTAGGAAGATATTCAAGTGCTCCAGAGAATCGTCAGTAAAATCAGGCCAGTGTACATGTAGGCGGTTGAGCTTATTCTCACGATCAACTTGAACCGAGGTGCCAGCAAACGCTCTTTGTTCTTGTCTCCATACATCATCGGACCGTCCGAGTAACTCTTGTTCTTTCAACCTTCCTGCCTCTTGCTCTTAATATTCTCCATTCTAAATGTCATCTAACAATGAACCGCGTCTCTCGGAGCTTGAGACAGATCCCGCTGTAAGAAAACAGTTTTTTGAAACAAGAATCGCACCGGCCAAGGACGCCAAGGTAACTCTTCCACAGTTTCTATAACTCACTAACGCGCAAACTCGCATCGCGAACTTAACAGGGCCAGCCAGGAGAATTCGTTGTAAAAGTAAGTACCGGCATTCAGTACTCCTTTGTATCTGAGTCAGCTACCACATCTCGACTTTATTCAGAATAGCATCCCCGACATTCCGGTTCTTATTAAAAAAGAATATACCGAGGAAGAGAACAAGGCAGCTCTCGAGGCGCTGAGGGAACGACAGCACGTTCGTAATTTTTCTTCGCAACTATCGTCTTTGATTTATGTATAATCTTTCAGGATAATCTCCCGCTTCCCAAAGAGGAGCCTTCTCTCGACCCGGGTGCGGTCTACGATCTAACCAAAGACATCCCCAACCATCCGCTACCAACACATTACCGTGACGGAACACCTGTGGACGCCAACCTAGCCGTATCACGCAAAATCACTACTCGTGTCTTTGGTGGAAATATGCAAGAGACTTTTCCCAACATTGGCCAAGAACACCTGGAACGTCACGGCTACAGGAAACGATTCATGTACATGAATACTTCTTACAACCCTTATCTTCCTACGAGACCAGGAAAACCAGGGCTTTTCTTCGCATCGCAGGACTTCGATAGAGAACTCAGGCCTGTGATGGAATGGGAAATGGGTGACTGTTATGCTTTTTCAAGGATCAGGGAGAACGAGTGGATTTTTCAAGGGACGCATCATATCACTTTTGGCATTGGCTTGACGGTTGATGAATGGGAGACATTGGCTGACAATGTGAACATGTTTTTCTCAGTACCGCTTAACCAAGCTTACCGTCTAGCCATAGGTCAAAAAAACCTGGATTGAAGGGACTCTGGCACACGACTGGGGTAGACCCATTAGGCTTCGAGTTCTTCTCCGAAACCGTCCCGGTTCTGATCGTGAGATTGATCTGGAAGAGTACCAGAAACTCCTAGATGACAAAAAAAAAGATTATAAAAGAGTTCCTTATGGGCAGGTCGCTGAAGCGTTCGCACGTGGAGAAGAGGTGAGTCCTCAGCAGATCATCATACTTTATGTGATATATCCAATCTTACATCATTTATGTAGTGGATAGTTGCGTGGAAGATGAGATGTATCGACTTTGATCCCGTCTTTCATCGCTTAATTGCTGATGCTTGTCCAAAATCCAAGTCAAAGACGAAGAAAGAAGCGAAGGTTAAAAAGGAAGGTATAGAAGCAAAGGTTAAAAAAGAGGGTATAGAGGCAAAGGTTAAAAAGGAAGAAAGGGAAATCGATGTGAAGCAAGAGCAAGAAGAGGAAAAAGCCAAGGGGATGAAACGTTCGCGAAAGGAGATGGAAAGTGGTGGAGAAATTGTGAGTACCAGAGTAACCAGAAGTCGTTTGTCTCGGAGGCTTGGAAACCTGAACTAGAAGTATAATTCTTCCCTCAAAGACTTTGAACATGTTCTACTCAAGGTTCTAATGTAAATGTAGAGGTTTAGAATTCTACAGACGTGTAAGTCTAGAATTGAGGCGGAGTAAATAAGAATTACCATCAACAATGTCGACATTCATCGAGTCAATCATATCCCCAGCCGCCTTTGTATATGCCTGCTGCGCGACTGTTTGGAGGTGAAGTAACAACCCTGCCTTTCCTATACAGAGTAAAGTAGAGTTAGGAAGAACTAAGCTGGAAACTGGACCCAGGACAGAGCACCTACCAGCGTACTCTTCCTGTGCATAGATACGTATCTTTACCAGCTGTCTAAATTGAAAATAATTGAAAACATACGATAAGAATATACTTTCCAGGCATGGGTTCATTGTCATTGTTAAACACACGCGTCAGGCGGTAGGTGTGCTGTTCGGGAAACCATTTTTATGCTTCAGTGAACTTGAATGAAGTACTATGATCCTGAAATACATACCGTCCCAGGCTCTTTATCTGAATTAGCGGACAACTTGCTTTCAATTGCCAACTTCTCAAATAAGGCTTCCTGACATCAGATCTACCGCATCAAGTTTTGCAAAAACTCGACCAAGGTTCAAGAGCATTACCTTCCCTGGTTTCACAGTGATATTCGCAATGACCATTAGTTTGCCGCTGCTAGTTCTGTCTCTGTCAAGTGTTCGAGATTAGTCAAGCGTACAACTCATGGGATTTTGAAAGCTCACGGTAGAGCTTGAACCCCATCTCGGATCTCGGGAGGCAGATCTAGATTCTCAGCCATGTTTGAAAACTCGAGGAGATGTTGATCAAGAAGACAGTACTACTTGATACCCTTCGTTTATGTAATGCAAAGTTCTGATTCGATTCGGTTTAGAGTGCGGCTCCGATGATTCAATGGAATAAAACTTTTCTCAAGGGATTCAGGTGACATCATACAATTAAAGCGTCCATGGCTGGTGCACTTTTCGAATCTGAGAATTTCCGCAGCATGAAATTCGCTTGCTACCAATGGCAATATCATGAAAACTGCGGGAGCGTACCACTCTTGCAGCTGACTTTGTTTCCTTTATCTTCTTACAGTCCTTAATTGAATTTCGAGGATCGTAAGTAATGGCCAAAAATAGTATCCCTCCCTCTTTAAATCTTTACGGTCTGCGGCGGATCCGACCCTAAAATTCTGCAGAATTACATCAGTCCCGGATTACTTCCATGATAAGTATAAGTGCTCACCGTCAACAGTGTCTACGTCCATCGACTCAATCATATTACCTATTTCCTTCCCGTAGTTTTCTTGAGCGGGTGTTTGGGCATGAATCAAGAGCTCCGCCTTTCCTACGAAAGCAGATGGATCAAATAGGGAAAATTTAACAGTAAGTGCAACACATACCAGCGTACTCTTCCTACATGTTAAGATATACATACTTTTATTTGAACCAATTTGAGCCTAAAAAACTTACAATAAGAATGTACTTTCTGGGTATGGGCTGGGCGTCGCTGCCAATTACACGCGTCAGACGGTAAGTATGCTGATGGTAAGACAACAATCATGATGTTTATTCTATTGGACCACATATGATAAGGACTTGAAGGACATACCGTCCCAGGCTCTTGGTCCGAGTTAGCAGAGACTTTGCTTTCGATTGCCAGCCTTTCGAATAATGCCTCCTACATGAAGCCAATACAGAAGAGCGCTGCATCAAGCAGCCTACAAACACCGAATAAATCAATGGACTTGCCTTGCCTGGTTTCACAGTTATACGTGCGATGACCATTAGCTTACCGCTGCTGGTTTTGTCCCTGTAGCCATTCGAGTTAGTGAGGCATTGGCTAGAGTTTGGAATGCTCACGGTAAATCTTCAACCATTTTATGAATTTTCTTCAACAGACTCTCAGCCATGGTTGGGGATTTGCAGGAGTTGGAAAGCTAATCGTTTGAGCTTTATACGCTGCGGCATCAAAATAGCGTCATTGGTGTCATAATGCGAATCTTTTGTTTAAAATGGAAGGGCTAGGACAATACTTTGGCCCTTTGTTGATCTCGTGTCTCCACAAGCTACCATTACAAGCCATAGGTATGTCTACTTGTGATGCTACGCGGAACTCCACTGCCACTCCCACTTATGGAATTGTTTATACCGAAGCGGCCCGGAAATTTAAGAAAGATGCGAGGAAATCATCCGGTGCTTTGAAAGAGTTTTGGGATATTGCCTTTGAGGAGGGAAGAAAATCTGCGTGCGCCGAGGAAACAAGCAAGAGACAAGCTGGGGCTGAAGCAACCAGGAAGGCTGTGGTGAGTAGTGGAATGCAGTTGTTTTCTCTTTCTTTGTTTCGGTCAAGTTGACGATTCGGCAATTTGGCAGGAGGAAGAGAATGCTATTGTATTGTGCAACGTCTGCCAGGAAATATTCCCAATCAAGTCCTATGAACCTCTCGCGTCTATGCTGCTGAATTTGAGCAAATATTATTTTCAGTCCGAAACACGAATTTTTCGTGTTTTCCGAAAGTTTGAGCGTGACATGTGACATATCAAATTTCCGAAAGTCAGACAATCAACATCTCCGAAAGTTTGGGCGTGACGCGTTACATTTCTTGCTTTCCGAAACACTTTGGAAATTCACATTCTAGACAACCTCGAAAGTTTGAGCGTGACATGTGACACTATGGAATTTCCGAAACTTTGACGAGCCTCCGAAAGTTTCGGTTATGATCAACAATCTCTTATATACTGATACAATTGAACTTAACAGCACGATAAATTGCATGACACATCAAGATTATTTCATTAATTTTACATCGTAAATTAGAAATGTAATTAAAGCAGATACCCTATTTCCCTATCAAGAATAGTTTATAATTAGGTATTACTGGAGTCAGCTATTATTTGATTATACACAGCAAGAGCATGAGTCCATAGCTCTGATCTAGGCCTCCACAATTACATGATACTTATATCCGGATTGTTTAATTAATTTTCCACATTTCCACATCATACACTAATAAAATGGCCTTTGCATAGTATGGAACATAGAAATAAACTTAGCATCCAAATGCTAAGTTTATTTCTGAATTTAGTAACTAAACATAGTAATTAGCAACTATATGACACAAGAGTGCATAAATTTTGATCTGGAATAAGGCTAAGAATTGAATATTTCTCAAAGAATTGTTTATGATTAGGTATTACTGGTCTATATCTAATTCAGCCATTATTTGATGATATACAGCAAGAGCTTGAGTCAATAACTCTGATCTAGGCCTCCACACCATGTCAGGAAGTTCAATCCTAAGCCGTTGATTTGCCTTCCTAACTACATCTCAAATATCCTGTTAGCCTTGTTCCAGATTAAAATTTATCATGATGCACTCTTGTATCATATTAGTTGCTGCTACTATGTTTATTTACCAAATCCAAGAACAAACTTGCCATCCAAATGCAATGACCCATATATTCCATACTACCTACAAAGGCCATTTTATTAATGTATGATGTGGAAATGTGGAAAATCAATTAAATAATCCGGATATAAGTATCATGTAATTGTGGAGGCCTAGATCAAAGCTATGGACTCATGCTCTTGCTGTGTATAATCAAATAATAGCTGACTCCAGTAATACCTAATTATAAACTATTCTTGATAGGGAAATAGGGTATCTGCTTTAATTACATTTCTAATTTACGATGTAAAATTAATGAAATAATCTTGATGTGTCATGCAATTTATCGTGCTGTTAAGTTCAATTGTATCAGTATATAAGAGATTGTTGATCATAACCGAAACTTTCGGAGGCTCGTCAAAGTTTCGGAAATTCCATAGTGTCACATGTCACGCTCAAACTTTCGAGGTTGTCTAGAATGTGAATTTCCAAAGTGTTTCGGAAAGCAAGAAATGTAACGCGTCACGCCCAAACTTTCGGAGATGTTGATTGTCTGACTTTCGGAAATTTGACATGTCACATGTCACGCTCAAACTTTCGGAAAACACGAAAAAGTTTCGGACTGAAAATAATATTTGCTCAAATTCAGCAGCATACGCGTCTTTGTGCCTCGATCTCGAATCCCTGAAAGAAATTGCCCGAGATGTTTCCTGGCTCACCGAGGAAGCTGAAAGGTTTAAAGATACATTGGCAAAACTCGAAAAACAGCAGCTCATCGCACAGAAATATCGTGAAAGACTTACAAAGTTGATTTCACCCATCTGTAAGATCCCTGTGGAGCTACTTACGGAGATATTTCGTGTCTATTGCGAGGACGAGGTCCTCGACGAATCCCCTATCTTTAAGCATCCTGCAGATGTACTCTCTGCAGTCTGCTCGCAGTGGAAGAACATAGTCGAAAACAGTCCTGGAATATGGTCCTGTATTAGTGTCACCATTGGTCGTACTCGAGACAGCGAGCCAGCAGCCAGAAGAGTACTGGGCCGGTGCCTGGGCATGTCGAAACAATCCCCGCTCGATGTCGTCTGTTCAAAAGGATGGCATAATCGCACTTCCGTTTCCTTGCTGAAAATGGCGCTCGAACATTCCGAAAGATGGCAGTCTGCAGATATAGAGTTTGACAGCTCCGATGTTACCGCACTCATTGCTCAATTCCTCGAACGTTCTCCGGGTCAGTCCCACGGGACATTGTTTCCAATGCTTCGGACCTTGAAGATAATCTCACCTTTCTGGGGCGTTTACATTCCATTTTACAGAGCACCTCTCCCCTTTCAGCCTTCATATCTTCCACGACTTCGTGAATTTTCACTTTCCTGCAGAGGTGCTTCGATGGAATCGGAGGAATCTTTGGAAACTTCACTATCATTGTATAAACTCTCTCTTGACTCAGGACTTACCTCCTTAGAAATCTGTGAAAAATTGCACGATGAAGAACTTGTTTTTCTGAAGGAATTTCCTTGTCTCAAACAAGTTCTGCTCTTGCAATATGCTGGCAGGAGGTCACCTGGAAGTACAATGATTTACACTTCTTCCTCTGTCACCCATTTAGCAATTCGGATTTTTATGAATCAGATGAATGAGGCTACTCTGACTTTATTCTCTCATCTCAATCTTCCGTCCTTGAATTCTCTCAAAGTATCCCAATGCGGAACCTCCCCCAACACTGCTTGGAATTCGTCCTCATTCAAATCTATGGCTCAACGCTCCGCTTGCGCATTACAATCTATTTATCTTGACGAAATTCAAATTCATCTCGGTGATCTGGTCCATCTTCTTCAATTGGTACCAACTCTCCATGATCTTACGTTTCACGAATACAGCCCAGGTCGCGACAAATCAGGCGTAGGATCGCAAATCATCCGAGCCCTTGCGTGGAGCTCATCGTCGACTACATCATTGCTACCCCGCCTGACTGACATCGAGCTTAAAGCATACTCGTTCCTGAACGACGAGTTGCTTAATTTGATCAGTAACATGATCGCCTCCCGAATCTCAGTCAATGATAGCTCGAATAGAGAACGGAGGAATCTCACCTTCTTCCGATTTTATGCACTTTCTGGCGCTTCTGAAACGTTATACCATGACCCTGACTTGCTCATGCGTAGTTTGGAGATGCAAGCCAAAGGTCACACCGGTTCAGGGCCATCATTCCATCTAACAGTTTACGAAGAGTCTGAACCCGATGAAGATAGCGTATGGTCTGACGACACTTCTGTATTCATTACAGAAGATTCTGATTATGATCGGAGAGAATGGGAGGAGGACTTCCCTTCTGATGCATCCGATATTGTAGCAGAAGAGGAAGGAGAATCCGATATTATTACTTTTGATCCAAATGTTTCAGCAGCAGGTGAGAGGCTTATCGAGCAATACTACAGGGCTTTGTAAGGGCGAGTAAAGGGAGTGGGGAGGAATGTGAAATCTGAATTCGGGATTAGGAGCCTGTAGGACTGAAGCATACTTGTTTTTGTCACTCTTCATATGTAAAGTAGGCGCGCTGCTTGCATTTTAACAGAATTGCCCTTTGTCCTTCAAACGCATAGTGGCATCAAAATCGTGAGAACTTTATGCTATGGTTAGCCCTTGATCTCGGTTCTAATTGCCTTCGAGTACAAATGATGCACACGGTTTCTTCGTCCTCTTGTTAGAGTACAGCTAAGTAACAAATGCATCACTGATTCTCGCGCCTGTTGACATCATTATCCTCGGAGAGCTGTAAAACATCGCACTTGAGATCATGAGATGCCGAAAACTCGACTCAAAGCTGTGCGTCAAACACTCGGTGCTGCATGCATACGTACTCTTTCTCTCCCGAAGCTCTGTTGAGGCTCTGTTTACAGATGCTCAGTCGTCTCGGGCAAGCTATAATGATCTCGGGTCCGAAGACGTGAGAACGACAGTCAGAGTTAATCACCCGTTTTAGCAACCCTTGCTTTCTTCAACCTTACCTTTGACCACTGTACGTCGGAGCTATGGACGAAAGGTACATTTTTTCAGTTTTTTATGCATTTACGTGACTCTAACCACTTGCCATAGCCTTGATATTGACCAAGACGACCAAAGCTCCGGACTCACCGGAATTCGGAAACTACCAGATGAACTCCTCTTGGAGATCATGAGGTGCTCCCCTCCATGGGGGCACGCTATACTTCTCCGTGTATCAAGGAAGTTCTATGAGCTCGGGATCATGGATCTATACAGAACCGTTCGAATTAGCACTGCAGATGCTATCGTGAAGTTTGCTCGCACAATTCGTGATGACAAGAATCAGAGGCTAGCCCTCAATGTTAATTGTTTTGATTTAATGTTAAAATCTTCAATATTCGCAAGGTAAGCAGCTTGGTTTATCTTCAGTCTATGTAAATTCCTGATGAATGGGCTAACAGACCTGAAGCAAAGGATGATGTGTATCAAGCACTTGCATCCTCTTTGACCAACATCTTGCTGTCTATTACCAACATTACTCGACTACAAATATACGCTGAAGGAGATTCAACATCTATGTTACACAACCTATCCTACGACACCCATAATTTCTCGAAACTGAAAACCCTCATTCTCACATTCCATCCATTAGACGGCTACGCCAACACATTTTTCCGTCTACTTCAAAGACATCCTCATCTAGAAGCCCTGGATATTTCTTTTCATTCTGGAGAATATCGTCGCGTTCCTCCTCACACCTTTTCAGACTCCCTCGATCTCCCATATCTGCGTATCTGTCGCGGACCTTTAAAAGTACTCAAACACGTCCTACCTGCAGCTCCGTTGCTTTCCGCCGTTTCAATCGACTTGAGCGAATTGTCTGGTTTTCCCCTGGGCATGGTTGAAAATCATTTACAACCAATATCTCAATTTACAGCTTTGAGAGAACAAACAGACTCGCGCCGACCTCTCAAGTTCCGTTTGACGCTTCAAGCTTTCGACATCGTTGTCACCGATGCTACATTTAGGCTTCTTCCTGTCGATATCATATATCTGTCCGTGCAGTGCAATTATGCCAACAACGTAGATAGAAAGGTCAGGGATTCATTTTTTGATGGATAAACTGATTGATTGATTCCACTCACATAGCTGAAAGAGCTTCTGGACAAGGGAAGCTTGAGACGGTTTACCTCTCTAAAGCACTTTGCTTTAACTCCATCCTCATCCAAAGACTTGCAAGATTCAGACAAGAATACTCTCTGTCTACTGGCGAAGCGTTTGCAAGAAAATTGTCCTAGCATTGACAGAATCACTTTGGGTAGGCCAGCCACTTTGAAAAATTTTAAGCTTCCATTAATTAAAGTGGGCAGGTCGCTCCGTATATCATACAAGAAGAGCTGCGCAGCCCCGGTGATACCCTAAATCTTTCACGACCCTGGCATGACAATATTAGATTCCATACCACATCAATATTAGACCCTTTAATCTGCGATACTCTAGAATGTTCTGTTCAAGCTTTGCATGTTATGTCTGAAATGCTGTACTAATTACACTCCCAATGTATGTACTACGTAAGTTGTCCGCAAACTGTGCATCCAAATCCAATGTTCATTCATCATACAACCTATAAGTAAACAATCATCACCCACTCCCGGATCATCTTACTTGCAAGTCGCGACGACTTGGTTTCCAGCTGCAATGGCTTTATTAAGCTTTGAAACCGTATCCGAGACGGCGGTGTCGGTCCTGTGCGTTTTTGGTCAACGACTGCTCCACTCACATGTATTCAAGTGAGGATACTAGGAATGATACTTACGAGTTTAACCCAGTCAAGGAAGTAAGTGCGCCATCAAGCCCAGTAGCGACTTGATCACGGGCAGCAGCAGGTGCAGTTTGACCAGTGATTAACGCGCCGGCAATAGTCTTGATACCATCGGATGCACTGTCCAAGCCGGATTGTGCGGTGGATACTGCATCAGCCGCAGCGGGATCAGTACTGCATGCAACAAGACGTCAATTAAGGTGTGGTCTCAATGTCGATGTCGAGGAGGTTGTTATTATAACTGTTACTTACGTGTCGACTTTGCTCAATAGGTTCTTGGTCTGTGCGAGGTCTGTCACTATCTGGAGACGAGCAACGTTGCAGGCGATTCCTCCGATTTGACGGGCTTGCAAAGGCGCTAATGATAGGGGGCGGAAAAGTCCGTGAGGTTTTGATCCAATCCAAAAAGGAAACGAGAGGAATGGAACATACCAGCCTCGACATTGATCATCAAGAGAGCCAAAGCAAAAGAAAGAATGGTGAACAGGAAGCGAGCCATTATAGGAAATGATTTGAAGACAAAAAGAAGCGTTGAAAGGGATACAAAAAAGTGCGAAAAGGGAAGTGTAAATTTCGAGCAAGAGAAAAGTCGAACAAAAAAGACACCAGGTCAAAAGAGGAGAACAGAATGCAGAACGACGGTAACCTCCCAAGCTTCTTATAGGTTTTCGCTTCTCAAATCCCCAAGTCTAATTTCGCGAAATTTACAATTTGAATGCGCACATACCGCGTTGACATGGTGATTCTCGAAAGGACCAATCGCATATTCCAGACATCAGAAAGATATATGCCAATCTATACAAGCATCTGAAAAAGAAGGCTGCACATCACCTCGCTGGGAAGAACCAAAAAACCACCTGATACATTTCTCAATGTGCTGTCTCCGACGGCGAACCCAAGTATGCTTCCGCATCATTTGTTCTCCCTATAACTGCTACGACCGTCTCTCCAATATTTGTACTGAGCGCTGAGTAGTGGCGATGGTAAAGAGACGACGAGGTGTCTATCATTTTCTGTCTTGTCCAAGAAGCCTTTGCATTGGCCAGCGGTAAGTCTTCCGAATAACCCGAAGCGGGAATCAAAGTCAAGTTCTAATTGTGGGGCACGCACGCACGCATGTATGCATGCTACATAGTCATTTCTTCCAAGACTGGTTATCGCATGGTGTATATCCCTCATTCATGAGCAACTCTCCCAGCGACGATCAGATGGCTTGACTCCAGTAGTGATTACTCGCATTCTCAGTTGCTTGAAGCGTTGACAGTCGCTATTCGAGCATCACTAGCACCGCGCACAGCCTTCGCGAAAAGGTTCATGAAAATCATCCTCCAGTCAAGTCGAATCCCTTTTGAAAATCACGACGGTCGCAGACGAATGGGGGTCAATTATCCCCAGCACTTACCTAGAAAAAAAGTATCAAAGAAAACAATTCAGACGGTTCAAAGCTGTACCCAAACCAACGACAAGAATCCCAAACTTTTCATCATTCAGATTCTGTACAACTGTCATTGTCAACATTATATTTATAACATTTATATATTCAGAGCACAACCCGTCAATGATCATTCATGTCATGTCCTGTCTAGACATTCGTTACAACGACCCACTGGACTCGAAGAGAGAAGCTTAAGGCGAATCTCTAAAACCCATCAAGAACTGCATAATCTGGAAAGCAGCTGCTGGGGAGAATTGTGGGATCCTAAATCGTCGTCGTCCCTTTGTCAGCCAACCGGAACGGGAAGAAACAAGACAAAGAAAGGAATACACGTACATATGCCCACTCAACGCCACCTCAAAGTACGTCAACCCTCTCTCGGAATGAGAAGTACCAAGAGAGATGCCCATCTCGTCAACGAAAAAGCTGTCGTTTTGGATTGGAGTTTGGAAGCCTTGCATGCCGGCCCCTGCGAAGAAAGGGAAAGGAAGGGGGGAAAAAGCAGTAAGCAACTTGGTCCCAGACGGTTATCCGAAGAAGGAAAGGATACTCACATGTCATGCTGTTCGGTAGTGCCAAAGACAGAAGGATGATACATGATCAGAAAGGTGTATCACCAAGCCAAGCTCCAAAGACTTACTTTTGAATGACAATCCTCGTCCTGCAAAAATACACAAAAAAGTCAGAACTCGTCCACAACATCTACTCGAGGACTCACCCTTCGGCAATAAGAATAAAATCAGCCAACCCATGAACAATAACAGACCGATTACTCTTCTCGATAACATTTGGAAGGACCGTAAACGCCGGAGGCAAGCTCGCATCACCACGGGGGAAAACCCTGATATCGGAGCATTCTTCCCAAGAGACGTTGACAGGAGCGTGGATAGCTTTCTTGACATCTTCACGGTCAAAGTAGAGAGGGGAGGTTTGTTCGTTGGGGAAGGAACCGCTGGATGAGGAGGCGTGGTCAGAGTGTGCGTTACACTACAACAGATAGTCGAGTGTGTACTCACGGGAACCCAAGGACGTCCCAGAGAATAGGGAAAGTATCAAAGACACGGTAAATGTTGAACGCAGGGTTGACTTTTAATGCAGCGTCGAAGATTTGATCCCAGAGATCACATCCTCTATCGGCTTCTGTGGAGTTGCCGGGTAGAGGAAGGAGTCCTGTAGGTGGGTACGTGACGAATTTTTCCATGTAGTCGGCGTAGTTGCAGCGAGCTGCGGTAGCGTCGATTTCGGCGAGGGTTTCGTTGCTATGAGGTTGGGAAAAGGTCAGAACGGGCGAGGTAATGAGAAGAGAGGATGACAAGACGCACTCGAGAGCAAAGACGTTTTCGTATTTGTGCACAAAGTTTGCTGCAGGGATTTGTTCTTGCACGACGTCCCATCCAAGGACCGCTAGAATAGAGTGGAGCATATTATAAACGACCTCCCCCCCAAAGTAAAAAGCAAGTCACTCACGGTCTGAAACCCAGATTCCTTGAAGGTCCAGGTCGACAATACCAGGGTTCTCAAAGAGGAAATTGGCGATGTCTATTGTAGCGACGTAATCCTTCAACCTCGGTAAAAGCTGACACTTGACGTGAATTACTCACAAGGCACATACATCCCAGCGTACTGTGAAAAAAGCCGTTAGTCTGATATCACCGCATGGTAGACTCGAAAACGCACACTTTCACCAGTGATAAACAGC
This sequence comes from Stygiomarasmius scandens, assembly GCA_037954225.1. Lineage (NCBI taxonomy): Eukaryota > Fungi > Basidiomycota > Agaricomycetes > Agaricales > Campanellaceae > Stygiomarasmius > Stygiomarasmius scandens. The sequence continues at coordinate 306,608 of JBANRG010000048.1, forward strand.
TTTTTGCCCTTCAGTTCGGAGAAGACCTCCAGGAATTGTTGCATGAACCCAGCGACTTGCTCCGCGACACCGTTTTCGTCCTATTCATAGTAGAAAGTGTTAGACAGAAATCGCGTCTTTTACGGGAAAAGAACGCACAGTGATATTCGGTCTACCCTGCGAAAACCCAGTCCCAACAGGCTGCTCTACAAACAGAATGCTAGAGAGATTGGTCCAACTGTGGTCGTTGACAATAGGTTTGGCGGTTCCCCAACTCCACGAGAAAGGCTACAAGGCGAAATGACAGTCAGTCTCGGGCAAGTGTACCCGTAAAAGAGGGTAACGCACTCCATTCTCCTGAAGAAGACCTTCCAAAGACGAGCATCCGGGTCCACCGTTGGTCCTTCAAAAGCCGTCAATGTAACGTTGGAGTTCCGCGGGTCATGATCAACATACCAGAAAATGAGGTCGTCGAGGCTACCTTCAGGGCCAGGAGGGAAGAACCAGAAGAAGAGCTGGAGAACGAGGGTAGTTGAGCACTAAGGAAACGAACGACAATTTAGCCTACACACCTTCCTCGTCTCGTTCGGATCCGCAGAGATAGGCAACAACCCAGACCAACTCGGACCAACGTCAAAATCGACCTCGGGTATCGTTGTTCCATCCACGAAGAACTCTGGGTTCCAGTTAGCTTTGCCCTCTCAATTTTATCAACAACACGAAAACACACCTGAAGCCCTAGGATTCGAAAACGTGATATTCTTCACCGTAGCCCTTGTCTCCAACCTCTCATCTCTACTATTCACCGCACGCTGCTTGAACTGTTCCACCGCCTCTGCCTGACGAGCATGTAGCTCTTTTTTATTCATCTTGAACCCATAACTCGTGTCTGCAAAAGTAAGAAAAGCGAATGCGAGACCCAAGAGGCTAAGATAGACCCGAGAGCTTAACATGGCGAGCTCCTTGTCCTTGTCCTTGTCTAGCTTCTAGAGCGTGAGCTTGTGTGTGCCGTTGAGTAGGCGCTGAAGCAGGTGGAGTCCTTGATGTGGGGTTTATTACTTAGTTATATAGGAAGCACTTTCTCAACAGCTAAACATCATTCGATGATGATGACATTCAGAAGGCAACCGTGAGGAACAGACCCATGCGGAATGCGCTGTACCGCGTGTTTGCGATATCGGCGCGTTTTGTGATAGGTTACGCTATGAAAAAATGGGTACCGGAAAGTTATTTCTGGCGTTTTTGAACTAGGCAAGGGTGGGGTGACAAAGTGGGTTGATCGTGATGGTCAAAAGGAAAGGATCAGGACATACGGAGAACCTGGTCGCGTGCAGTAGCCCTGAGAGGATTTTACCCAGTGAACAGTACGAGTCATTTCCTGTGAGTTAATCCAATAGGCAATACAGCTACGAAGTTCTATATACTTCTATCTCTAAACACCCTCTTATCTACACATGGACACCTATATAAAAATATCACCTGTGGACCTCGGAATCAACAAAACCTAGGAACGGTTGACGTTACAAGGTATACATCATACAAATAGCCAAAGCGTGCCATCACCCTCAACCATACAACGTCGGGATAACACACTCCCTAACAAAATACTCATGGAACCGATCATCCTGCGTAAGCTCCGGATGAAAAGTCGTAAGGAGATGGTGGCCCTGGCGAATAGCTACGGCTCTCTTGGGGTCTTCCGAGCCTTCCTGGATCTGATTCTGGGTTTCGCTATCAGGAACAGCGTGGGGTATGACGTCCGGTGGTAGACGGGCTATTATTTCTATCGGGGGGTATTCCGAGGGTTGGTCTAGAGATAAAAGGACCTACGACGCAAAACGGAAAGGAATTTAGTTAGGGCGGCTGGGTAGAAGCTTTTCACGTACAGGTGCACGAATGAATACTCCCATGTATGGATTCTGCGGGTCTTTGAGACCAGCTACTTCGAGCGGCGCTTCGAAGGACTCTACCTGAGAACCAATATCATAACTATTCTTTGAAACAATAAATAACGCACTTGCGACCCCCACCCGTTCCTTGCTATAGTCACACTCATACCACCAAGCAACTCTTGCCCGCCCCTCTTCGCTCCAACAACCGCTTTCGAGAGTAATATCGCACCAGCACACGTCCCCCATACAGGTTTCACTTTAATAAACTCTCTAAGAGGGTCCAACAGTCCCGAACGCCGAGCGACAAGAGCTATTGTCGTAGATTCTGCAGCAACGCATTCATACAGCTGAATAAGGAGAACACAAAATGACTCACCACCCCCAGGTATAACCAACGCATCACACCTATCCAAATCCTCCGTCGTCCTCACCAGAACAACACAAACCCTCTTATCCAACCTCCCTTTCACGTTCGGAGCCTTGACATCCCGTAAATCTAAACGTTCCAACGCACTTTGGTGTTCCGCAAAGGCGCCTTGGAGAGCTATATATCGATATCCGGATTACAACCCAGACCGTTTTTCATTTTCGTTCGCAAGCGGACCAAACGGAATCGATAAACCAAAAGAAAGAAAGAAAAAGAAAACCCAAAGGTCAGCTATGCCCACTAGAAAAAGTGATCGGCAACGATGGTATCCACCCAGAATGCCTATAGTTACAGTTACTTGGACTGGTGCTTCAAGAGTGCCATTGACGAGAGAAATGTCGATTGCCATTGGGCTGTTCGTGTTCGTAGTTGGAGCCAGTTGAAGATGGAAGTCGTGTAAGAATCAAGAAAGGTCTTGGCATTGGGAGAAATTTTCTCGAATTCGTCATGACGGAATTGAGACGGAATTCCATTTCCGAGTTCCGTTTTGATGGATTCTGATGATCCGACGGATCAAATAGAGATAAGATAAAAGAAATAGGAGCTGAGACAACGTGTAGGTCTCAAAATGACATCGCACTTGAATTTGCTGCTACAAAAAACATGTAGAGCACTGCCTTGAATCTATTATGCAAGTACACAGAACTGACAAGCTCAAAAAAGATTCCCAACTACAACAGTGGCTATCATTCCCATAATCCCCATTCCAAATGAGATACCTCTTCCAGAGGCTCCATTTGAGGCCCCATTTGTGGGGTCAGAGGCTCCATTTGTAGTAACAGAGGCTCCATTTGTGGTAACAGCCTGAGAGGCTCCATTTGTAGTAACAGAGGCTCCGTTTGTGGTAACAGATGCTCCTGTGGCAGTAATATTGATGATATGGCCATCGATCGGCTTGCCAGCATCATTGCATCCAGCTACTGTATCTTTTTTTTTTTATTGAAATATGATCCCTCGATGGATATGCGAGAAAATACTGAGTGGTACTTACCGTCCATGAGTTTCTGAGCACCCTCTTTTGAAAGAGAATCCGGCGCATTGGAAGTTATACAGCTCAGACAATTAGCCAAATTCTGGCTGAATTCATTAGTGCAAAGGCAGTTGGTATCTCCCGGGGCACATTCTGAACCTTGACCATCACTGCATGGGGATTGACATGCAGATGGAATATCATCAGGAGAGGCCGGAAATGAGTCTGCACGAGTCAGAAGTTGGGGAATGATAGAAGACTCGGGGAACGGGCTTCGTGCTTGAATGTTGGAGTTGGAAAGTGCGGCTGCAGAGCCTGATAAATAAAAAAGTGGTGAGTAAAAGAGGGTTAAGGAAGGGTCAAGAATCTTGACATACTTCCTTGGGCAAGGAGGCTGACGGTAGCAACAGCAGCAACGGTTCGAACAAAGGTAACCATAATGTTGACAACGTAAGGAGTGAGATAAATCAAGGGCTAATAGGAATGAAAGGCGAATTCGAAGTGAACAAAAAAGTACTCCCAGAGCACTTGAACGAAGAAGTACAACAAATGAAAGGGAAAGGAAGCAAGTTGTAGATTCTCTGAGCTGTAACAACTTTTTATACTCAAGAATTGAATGCCTCGGATTATTTTAAACATTCATGCCAGCAAAAGCATAGCTTGTGGATGAAGCGTTAGCAACTAGGATTTTCTTCGATCATGCGTATTACAGACGGCGTCCCGCAACGTAAGTAATTTGGATACAGGGAGCATTCAACTTGACCCCATTTGCATGCGAGCGTCAGAATGGTTCAAGTAGATGGTCTACGCTTGCCATCCCACCGTGTTACCTCAGTGACTCGTAGAGCTTTGAAATCGTCTCGAAGAAGTTCAATAGCGTTTTCTATTAAAAGCGTGCTAGAAATTGTGATGTCGACGTATCTTTCGAACGGGCTGCGGCCCAAGTTCCGGATTATTTGACTAGCATCATTATTTGGGACGATTATTGCAGTACATTGCTGGACACTACCATTTAGACGACATCCAAAATCATCAAAAAGCGGTCCTTACCAGCGCCTACTAGTACAACCATCACTATCTGCAATCAGACGTCGGGCCGCAGCAAAAGACGTATCCGCTCCTGAGCTCTATTGGACCTTCGGGTGGCGCTAAATTCTTGTTGCGCTATATCCTGATACTTACATCGGGCGCGCACACAGGGGTAGTGGTAGCTTGGCGTTGATGATAAATGGATCTCCATTGCCCGTGTGGCGTGAAACCCGGTTGTATTGAGGCCATAGTGTCGATCGATCCTATCCAATGTCCAGTAAAATGCCAGGTACGTAGTCTGAAACTTTTGTTGGGATCGTAGTATCGTACTATCTACCAAAAAGCAATTCAACGTTTACTGAGAGGATCCAGAATGACTAGTATAGTTATTGTCGTAGATTATGGCGGCGATAGAGGAATGAGCATTGTACATACCTTATCAAGCTCAATCTAATATGAAGAACAAGAAGTATGCAGGTTACAATGAGACTGGTCGGACTAGCCAATCAGTTTCCATTGGAGACGGTGAACAAAAAGTAGCACTGCCAAAGCAGCAAAATAAGGTTAGTCCATTTGTCAGTCTGAAATTCGTGTATGTTAAGTAACGACACAGTAGCGAATGTAATGGTAGGTACCATTACGAACCACATGCTAGCAACCGTGTGAGAGGCAGAGTCTGTATGGCAGCTTCCGCGATAGCTGCTATAGTGTCTCTACACTCAGATGGTCTCCCCACCGCTCTTTGGATTAGATTTATCTAAGTGTAAAGTATTTATTAGTATCAGCTTGCAATATGTCAACCACTCTGTTAGCTAATATCTGTATGCTCAAAAATCCCCGTGTACAGAATGCTCAGGAAGTTAGCAGAGTTTCTACCACAATACATGATTCTTTTGTATTAGAATCCAAGTAATTGATTCTCATAGTACTTTACAATACACATTCTATTTGAGTCATAGTTTCTGCATTATAATACTTTGTACTTCCAGTTGGAGATGGAGGTCGTGTACTTAAGAATCATAAAAGGTCTTGGCATTGGGAGAAATTTTCTCGAATTCGTAATGACGGAATTGAGACGGAATTCCATTTCCGAGTTCCGTTTTGATGGATTCTGATGATCAAATAGAGATAAGATAAAAGAAATAGGAGCTGAGACAACGTGTAGGTCTCAAAATGATTGATTGGACATCACACTTGATTGCTGCTACAAAATACATGTAGAGCACTGCCTTGAATCTATTATGCAAGTACACAGAACTGACAAGCTCAAAAAAGATTCCCAACTACAACAGTGGCTATCATTCCCATAATTCCCATTCCAAATGAGATACCTCTTCCAGAGGCTCCATTTGAGGCCCCATTTGTGGGGTCAGAGGCTCCATTTGTGGTAGCAGAGGCTTCATTTGTAGTAACAGAGCCTCCATTTGTAGTAACCGAGGCTCCGGGACCGTTTGTGGTAACAGAGTCTTCTCCATTTCCACTATCAGCAAAGTTTCCATTTGTGGTAACAGATGCTCCTGCAGTAATATTGATGATATGGCCATTGATCGGCTTGCCAGCATCATTACATTCAGCTACTACAGCTTTGTTCATTGAAATATTAGCTCTCGATGGATATAGAGAATATCAAGTAGTGCTTACCATCCATGACTTCCTGAGCTTTCTCTTTTGAAAGAGAATCTGGCGCATTGGATGCTGCACAGCTCAGGCAATTAGCTACCCTCTGGCTGATTTCGTTTGTGCAAATGCAGTTGGTATCATTCGAGTCCGAACACCCTACTACAGGGCACAGGGATTGACATGGAGAGGGAACCTCATCAAGAGGGACTGAAAATGGACTAGAGCCGTCTGCACGAGTTAGGAGTTTGGAGATGATGGAAGACTCGGAGAAGGGGCTTCGTGCTTGAATGTCAGAGTTAGGAAGTGCAGCTGCAGAACCTGATAAATAATGAACAAAGCGATGAATAAAAGACTTTTTAAGGAAGGATCAAGAATCCTGACGTACTTCCTTGGGCAAGGAGGCAGATGGCAGCGATAGTAGCGACGGTTCGGACAAAGATAACCATGATTTTGATAATGTAAAGAGTGAGATAAATCAAGGGCTAATAGGAATGAAAAGCGAATTCGAAGTGTAAAAGAAAGTACTCCCAGAGCACCTTGAACGAAGAAGCACAACAAATGAAGGGGAAAGAAAGCAAGCTGCAGATTCTCTGAGCTGTAGCAACTTTTTATACTCAAGAATTGAATGCCTCGAATTATTTTAAACATTCATACCAGCAAAAGCATAGGCTGTGGATGAAGTGTTGGCAACTAGGATTTTTTTCGATCATCCATATCACAGATGGCGTCCCGCAACTGTAGGTAGTTTGGATACAAGGGCATTCAATTTGACCCGTTTGCACTGTGCGAGCATCAGAATTGTTCAAGTAGATGGTCTAGTCATCAGCAAAAGCTCCAAGTTAAGGACAGATCTTTTAATATGCACAGGTATAAACTTTACGTAGGTCTAAGTACAGATATTTTCTAGTCTGATACAGAATCAACACAGATTTCTAGAATCTATTTCAGCATAAATCATGATATCTAGTCTATAACAGATTACCCACATAATGCTAGTGATCTATAGCAGATTTTAATACTATATGGTATTGATAAAAAAAGCTAAAGGTAGGTCTATCCTTATGCAAGATCTGCAAAAATAATCACATTATGTCTGGTAAGCATAGATCTGTGCTACCAAGGTTAATTCTGATAATTACCAAGACATTATGTTATTACCTTTATAGATCTTTTGCATGTGGGCAGACCTGCCCCTAACTTTGGGCATTTGCTGATGCTACAATCAGAATATATGAGAGTGTCCATCAAGATAGATATCAAAGAATAAAAACAAAGGGATGGTAACAGTAAAGGGAGAAGTTGATGAGGTGAAGAATCTAATGGAACAATGAAACATATCAATGAAATAATGGTAATGAGGAATGGAAATAATAACATGGAAGCAATAGGAGATCAAGACAGGGAGATTCACACTGCATGCAAATTCAAATATTTCACCCATGGAATATTTTAATAATGCACATAATATTTTGAAAATATAATCCGAAAAATTGAAATATTCTACTCATATAATATTTTAATTTGCATGTGGTGTCATGACAGCTACTAGGTTGTTGAACATCATATGATTGTCAATTCAAAGGTGTGCATTTTCAAATCTTTAGCAAGTAAAAAATAATTCAAGCTAAGTACTCTGGAATCTCTTCTTTTTCAGTCCTTAACTCAAATCAATATATAACCACTGTATGACCTTGTCTCTCGAACTTGCTGCCCTCCAATTATATGTGCGGTATTTGGCTCACATCACAGCCTGAGTCTTCTAAATGGACATGGACTTGAAACAATTGCAGAATCCAGGGAGTTTTAAGTGAAATTTTCAACTCATCTGCCATTTTTAAATAAAAATTTGCCTTGTCACAGATTATCTTGTTATGAGTATTGAGGCTAGAGGTTTTATGAAGGTCTCATCCTTACTTGTCCTGGAATCACTGGATGTGGCTATGTCAAAACAACTGCCAAACCCATTTGGAAGGTCATTTGACTCAGCCAGTTGAGTTAAGTGCCAGTTTGGTGATGTTTCATCTAGAAGCTATAGACTTTTTATTTGGAACAAAATATATTATAATACTGGCCACTAAATTCAGGCCTTGTTCTTGCCATGCCAAAGGCAATGGCCCATATCTTTTATTTTGCCTTGTCTATTGCTGCAATTGGGCACTAGCTTTGATGTGTTTTGTGCATAGATTTTAGTGTGAAATGATGATTCTTTCTTCTCATATTTTGTAGTTCTATTTGGAGAATGAATATCAATTAGCACACTGTATAGCTAATTAACTTATGAAAGAGCAGTGATCAATAATCAGCCAAGAAATGAAGTTGTAAATTTAATTTGCTATTGATAAATTTATCACCATTAGATTGAATACAATGTTTCATATTTTTAAAAATTTTATGGCATCTTGTGTGGTTTATTAAGATAATTGAACAGAGCACAAATCACAGCATGTAAGTGCAACTGGTTATGAGGCTGAATTTATAAGGACTTGTCCTTATTCAACCCAGTTTCTTAGTTGATTGGTTAAGTCCATTTTGCATATCACAGTCCCACGTGTGATTGAGATTTTCTGAATCCTAAATGGCCATGTACATGCCACACAAAAGTGACAGCCCTCATCTTGGTTTTTGCTGTCAATGCTCTGCAGAAACTGCTGCAAGGATATAATTGAATTGATTACTATGTTAATTTCTCTGCAGTAAATTCAACCAATTTTGTTATCTAAAAATATGTATAAGGGTATTCATTTTTGTTGCATATAGAACAGAATAGATAAAGCCATACACTTCTGTAACATTTACAAGAAGATAGGCAGTAATTGAATGCTCAACCCATGGAATCCAGATCATTATTCTAACTTTGAATTCACTACTGAATTTTTAATCTATTAGTATACAAACTAGAGTTCTAATGGTCTGGTTGAGGTTGGCTAAACCACATTACAGCTGATCAAGCCAAATACAATGCCTTTTGCACACTTCTAGTTGAGCAACTGAAGCACTGATACAACCCCTACCAGAAAAGTGAAGCTATAAATTTGAAAGTATGGATACAAAATTCTGGTTTCTTCTTGATAATGTGTACAAATTATAAATTGGCAGTTGAGCTTTCATATACATGATGAATGCTGTATAGAATCTTGCAAAGGTTGTGCAGGAAGTGACTTTCAGTGCACATGAAAAATGCAACTTCCACCAGGTATATAGAAACTCAAACCCAGTGTTTTCTATTGCAGATGCACTCCATTATGCTGCTTTTCTTAGAAAATATTCTCAAGAAAACTACACAGTATATATTTGGATAATTATATCTTAAATTGCTTTCATTCATACTTTTGAGTAGTATTTTATCTAAGAATACTTGAGATAAATGAATATGTAGGACTGAAAATCTGTGCATTCACAAAAACCAAAATATCTCAGTCATGACTATCTACACCCTTGTCCTACATTTATACATATCCCTTTTATTTCATACCCTTGTTTCCTTTTAGGGACATCTCCTCATTTTACTTTTGACCATACTAACAGTTGTTTGAGTATCTAAATTTTAGAAATTGTGTTTTTAGATGCTGTTTATCATTGATTTGTCAAATAGACTCTTCAGATAAGAATCTTGTTACACTGCCCTAATTCTTTCAATTTACCACCCCTGCATGACTGCTCCCACTCAGTTTGAAATAAAATTTGAACAATAAACCTACAAGAAGCAAAATTGTGCGTTAAAAATAGCAAAATTTGACCCAATTTAATGTAGATGTGTGACAAATTGGATGCAAAATTTGAAAATGTTTTCACTCAGAGGCTACCATGATCTGGCAAACAAATTAAAAGAGGACAGCAAAAGAAGGATCAAGATCCACAGACCACTGGCAGCAGGTGTTTCCTGAAAAAGTTGGGATACTCAAAAAGATGATACTCAAAACTGTAGTAGCCTCATTGTCAACAGATTGTAAACCTACGACTTGTATGCTGGTCCATTTGCACATTAATTCCCGTCCGTTTTCATTGAAGTCATACCCGGTTTCAATTATAGTACTACCCGTTTTCATTGAGACCAACACCCGTTTTCAGTGAAAAGTGGCAACGGATAAAGGCATCCCCTCGCTTCAAGGCTCCTCATATGTGTTGTTACCAGCTGGATATGGTATATAATAATCTTTCTGAGCCATAAAAGCATCCATGAAAGGTGGAATTCATCTGTAAATGAGGAGGAAGAGAGGTAGTAATAGCCATTGTGTAATGAAATAAGATAAGATTAGTTGAGATAACAAGAAAAGATATCTATGCGAGATAAGATAATCGCACTTAGCATTATCTACAACTTCTTACTCCTCGAAGTCCATCTTCCAGGGCCTTCATTGCTCAGATAGCCAAATATTGTTGTGTAGAAATCATTTTAGAGCTAGAATATTGCATTTGGAAGGGGGAAAGAGGCCTTATTGTGATGTGCAATCCTTGCTGAAAACGGGGACTGACCAAAATCAATGAAAACGGGTAACTTGAATTATTGTGCACTTTGGACAGCATACGACTCGCCCCTACTATTGAACATGTGTCGGACATGAGTCCAATTGTTAGCTGTTTCATAGAGTTGTCTGCAACATGCTTCAGTCGTGTAAGAATCAAGAAAGGTCTTGGCATTGGGAGAAATTTTCTCGAGCTCGTCATGACGGACTTGAGACGGAATTCCATGAAAAAGGAGAGGGCCACCGCTCCGCGTGGCTATTACGAGGCCGTACAAAATTTAAAGTTCAATGGTGTGTTTGATGTGCCAGTCTGCATATATGTCGTCTCGTCATTGTTATGACACAAGTTTGATTAATGGGGATGGCAGTCATTTTTGACACAGCCACATGCCGCAAGTCAAGGTTTAGCAAGGACAAGACCTTCGCTAAAGCTACGGCCTCGTAATTTCCGTGGTCCGTTTTGATGAATTCTGATGATCCAACGGATCAAATAGAGATAAGATAAGATAAGTATGAGGTGTATGTAGCTGAAATGCGAGGGATGTGGACCAAATGTGGACGTAGAAACATTTATAGAAAACTGATGCGTAGATGCACAGGTATCTCATAATTAGTGACTCGGAAAGACACAACTCCCCACTGCAGTTAAGCATAAATCGGTGACATTGCTTGGACATTGCACTCAAACTCGCCGCTACAAAACAACACGTGGTGGATTGTATTCTAGTCCCTAGAATCTATGCAAATACACAGACCTGATGAGCTCAAATAAGATTCCCAACTACAACAGTAGCTATCATCCCTGCAATCCCCATTCCGAACGAGATGCCTCTTCTAGAGGCTCCATTTATAGTGTGGCCATCAACCGGCTTGCCAGCATCATTGCATTTAGCTACTATAGCTTTTTTTCATTAAAATATTAGCTCTCGATGGATACATGAGAGAATACTGAGTGGTGCTTACCATCCATGAAGTTCTGAGCACCCTCTTTCGGAACAGAATCCGGTGCATTGGACAGTGCACAGTTCAAACAATTAGCCACATTCTGACTAGCTTCGTTTGTGCAAAGACAGTTGGTATCCTGCTGGTCGCACTGTAGACCTTGAGCAGTGCATGGGGATTGGCATGAAGAGGGGATCCCATTAGGAAGGGTCGAAAATTGATCAGAGTCTGCACGAGTCAGAAGTTGGGGGATGATGAATGACTTGGAGAACAGGCTTCATGCTTGAACGTCAGAGTTGGGAAGTGCAGCTGCAGAACCTGATAAATAATAAAAGGAAGTGATGAATAAAAGACTTTTTAAGGAAGGATCAAGAATCTTGACATTGTCGCAAAAGTCGACACTAGTTTACTTGTTGAGGAATAGAGGATACAGAAGTCTAGTCCAAAGTTGACAAGTTAGATTAGAGATCAGGAGGTGACTACAGCTACTTGCCTAGTCCAAAGTTGACAAGAGATCAAGCTGAGGACTAGGGGTTTACAGGGGAGCCTTTAAGTACTACGAGGTTTACTGTGCGATGATATCAGACTGAGGAGCAATGAGCACACACATGACGATAGGATGAAGTGAATGGAGTATGCTACTGAAATGCAAGGTGATTAGTGGAAGTAAGGAGGGCACGAGTTTAGGGAAAGGTGGTGGTAAGGTAAAAGACCAGTCGATCGGTATGCTAGAAGGATGTGATATAGGTGAGTAAGTGAAGTAAGTAAGGAAAATAGGTAGTTCGTGACAGACATACTTCCTTGGGGAAGGAGGCAGATGGCAGCAATAGTAGCGATGGTTCGGACAAAGGTAACCATGATTTTGACAACGTAAAGAGTGAGATGAAACAAGAGTGAAAAGCAAATTCGAAGTGAACAAAAAAGTACTCCCAGAGCACCTTGAACGAAGAAGCACAACAAATGAAAGGAAAAGAAAGCAAGTTGTAGATTCTCTGAGTTGTAACAACTTTTTATACTCAAGAATTGAATGCTTCGGATTATTTTAAACATTAATGACAGCAAATGCATAGCTTGTGGATGGGGCATTGGCAACTGGGATTTTCTTCGATCATTCATGTTACAGACGGCGTCCCGCAACTGTAGGTAATTTGGATACAGGGGGCATTCAATTTGACCCATTTGCATGCAAGCGTCAGAGTGGTTCAAGTAGATGGTCTACGCTTGTCATCGCACCGTGTTACCTCAGTCATAAAGCTTTGAAATCGTCTTGAAGAAGTTCAACAGTGTTTTCTATTAAAAGCGTGCTAAAAATTGTGATGTCGAAATACCTTTTGAACGGGCTGACTCGACTAGCGGCTCAAGTTCTGGATTATTTGATTAGCATCATTATTTGGGACAATTATTGCAGTACATTGCTAGACACTACCATTTAGACGACATCCAAAATCATCAAAAAGCGGTCCTTACCAGCGCCTACTAGTATAACCATCACTATCTGCAATCAGACGTCGGGCCGCAGCAAAAGACATACTATCCCTGTACTGTAGTTCGGACAGGTACCAACGTTCGGACACCTTGAATATCTGGGCTACCACTCATCCGTTTAGCTTCAAACTTAACACAAGTCTATATATACATTGAATATATATCTTCCTTAGCTTACTTGTCCAGAAAAGTTTGATACAGCTGAGACAGGTTGTCACGCTCTGCCGGACCTGCTGTGTCGGAGATTGAATTTCTGACGTCAACTGTTGCGATTGTGTCGAGCTGTGGAGCGATGGTCTGGTCCGAAGATCGGAGTTTGAATATGAAAGTGTGACAAAATGTGACTGTCCGAACGTTGGTACCTGTCCGAACTACAGTTAGTATCCGCTCCTGAGCTATATTGGACCTTCGGGTGGCGCTAAATTCTTGTTGCGCTATATCCTGATATTCACTCCAAGCGCGCACACGGGATAGTGGCGGCTTGGCGTTGGCGACAAGTGAATCCCAATTGCCATCTGCATTGCGTGAAACCCGATTGTATCCCCAGTGGGTCCATAGTGCCGGTCTATCCTTTGCTATCCAAAATATTGTAAAATGCCAGGTGTGTAGCCTGAAAATTTTGTTGGGGTCGTATTATCATCCTATCGACCAAAAAAGGGCAATTCAGCATCTACTGAGAAGAGTTATTGTCGTAGATTACGAGGGCAATAGAGGAATGAGCATTATACATACCTTATCAACCTCAGTCTAATATAAAGAGCAAGAGGTATGCGGGTTACAACGGGACTGGTCGGACTGACCAATCAGTTTCCATTGGAGATAGTGAACAGAAAGTAGCACTGCCACTGCTGCAAAACAAGGATAGTGAGGATGAGTCCTTTTGTCAATCTGAAATTCCCCATTGCAGACATGCTCCACTTTGTTTAACGTGAGAATTGTTCTCTTGATGAGTAGCAAAATATAGTAAGTATGTTGTCTTGATTCTTTAATATTCAATATATGACATTTTTTGTCTAAAACAGAAAGGTATATTGTACTGTTCTTTGGATACATATAGGGATGGCTAGCCAATATTTTCTCTCATCCATGCTTGCCTTCTTGCAAAGCTACCGGTGTCCAGGTTGGTCATCTCAACCCCTATATCCATCTCAATATCAGAAGCAATCACAGAAGCAACATGGAAAGATGTTCTTGTGGTAACAGGATTTTCAATTGCAATCCCCAATCCTGCTCGAACTAGAATTATTGTTGGGACAATAGCCTATACAAAGATAAATTTTGGGTTAAAAGATAATTTCATTTTGTAAAAATTGACACCACAAACTGCGACAGGTGCAAAAATAGGAATAACTGTGACCGGCATATCATTGAGTGTCACAACCATAATCATTAATAATATGTGAAAAAGTGCATAGATAATCCCTGATTCCAATCTAACAATTATGATTAGTTTTGGATTTGAGTTGGAGAACACAGATTTACATGATAGCTACCACATTTTTGTATGATTTTTGTACCGTGGGTTTGGTAAATGTCTTGACATGCTGTGTGATTTTCCAGATTTTTCCAGCTGGTAGTTGAAAATATTAGGAACATGCTGACTATTAAATTTAATAAAAAACTTCACCAATACATGATGTTAAAAGAATATTTGTTATCATGTTTGCTCCAAAAAATGATATTTCAAACAGGACCCTGGCATGCTCATCAGGCTGACCTGACTGCAGTTTAGGAATAGTTGTCATCACAGAGAAAAATCCAAATGCTTGAAGAATATTCGTAAGAAGAGTATTACATAATACAGTACATATTGCTAAGCTCACCATGATTCATGCATGATACAAATAAGAATGCAAATGCAATCTTTTTATGATGTCCCCATATAATAAACAACCGATAGATCTGGAAAGTACTGAGTTGAAGAATTGAACACGAGATTTAACCCACAAGTATAAGATCTGTTATAAAGCTGAAAAAAGTAGTCAAATTTCTGAAATGTTTCTAGTAATGTGTACGTACTTAGCTAGTAATGCAACCACAAAAAATGACATCCTATTGTAATGTTTGTGAGTTTGGATTCCAATAACGGGCAAAGATCTTACGCCAGATCATTGACAATCTTGTCAGTAACATTTTGCAATGGGATGGACAGAACATCCAAGCAAATAATTCTTATATTTTGTGCAGTATGCAAAATAATAACCAATGTTGTCAGTAGAAACAGAATGATCATTGAATTCAGATGAAGTTGATTATTAGCCTGAATTCTGGCTTTGCGGCGACGAAGCACAATAACAGAAAAAGTAAACAACACAATATAGCACCCTGTGTCTTGATTGGTTTCATAACCCAAAGTAAAATGGAAAGCATTCACCATATATCAGGTACTCAACCTGTCTGCGAATTAAGACTTTTTGACTAGTCGGTTATGAATGAGACTTACAGACATAACCATAACCAAAGAAAGAAAACCCTTATTCTTATCTGACAGCATGATATAAGAACCACTGACAGAAATGATCAGAAGAGTGAAGATTTGGGCTAGATAAGCTGCCAGTGGATTTGTGATCCAGATAGAAGGGAAATCAAAGACCTTTATCCACATTATTATATACAAGTGCCTAGTGATTGCATCAAAACCATGTAATATAAGTCACAACAACCAACAAAGATGGATAGATGATCATGTTCAGTGTCACATCATAGCTGGGAGAAATTAATGAAGACCACTTCCTCTCGAAAACCCAGAGCAATGATATGTATGACAGAGGCTTGCCAAAGAATTCTATCTGTAGCACTGCCTTCCCCATTTTATTGATCTCAAGTTGAACATTGAGTCCAAGGGGTCCTGTGACTGTTAAAGTCAAGAATAGATTTTTCTTTCTGCATCTGAGTATTATGAGGTTGGAGTTTACGGGGGACTTGTCCTTACTAACCTCAAGCTGGACAGTTATCCACATATAAAGTTGTGGGACAGTATATTTGACATACCTATAGAATCTATCGAACAATATACTAGTAGGATCACAGGTGCCAGATGTCATACATCAATCATGCGTGATCTTAGCACCATTATGTATAGTTTCTATGACCGAATTTGCTGCATGGTTGGTAATAGAGGAGGAAGAAATCAAACTATGATCTCACTTTCACTCAGTACACACCCATTCAACACCCATTTAGGCCGCTATATAATTAGGGACTTGTTACTCACAGTTAATGTCTTTCGAAAATTGACCTTGCTCTGCTAGGCAAGATAAACAAATCACATGATCTATTTCACAGTAGCCGAGATTAGATAGATAGATAAGATAATATTTTTACAACTTTTGGAAAATTTGAGCTCAGTTGAAAGTTTAGTTTCGGAGTCAAGCACCAAAAAAAAATTAACGAAGTTGAATGTTTACATCTCATGGCCAAAGTTTAGAAATCTTGACATGTCACGTGTCGCGCTCGGAAATTATTTTTGGCCCCTTTCCGGCAGCATGCCTCTTCAACCAATAATCCTGAAGACCCCCCAATATTTAAGGTCTAGCTACATTTCTGTTTCCGAATTTTTTTTTTTACCACTAGATAGAAATCTCTACAGAATGTCTCGCTCAAATTTATTTAATTTCTAATCCTTTTTTCAGATTCAATTTCAGGATTAAAATTTGCTCATCTGATTCGTATCATTTTTCCCATTTTCGCACGCCTCTCGATCTTTGCGACTCAGGATTTTGTTTAGAATTGTTCGTAAACAAAAATCCTGAGGCTGGCTAGGGCAAGTCAAATCTCAGGCTTGTCCAATGTATCAAAGATTGTGGCAATACAACACCTCTATAAAAGAATTAGGCCATCGCTGCGCATGGCAGGTACGAGGCCATGATTCGGCATTGCTGCCGCTGTTATGCCGATGATGGTCGGGACAGCCTCACAATCTGTTGATGAGATAAAGAAGTGAGATATACTAAATGGAGAATACATCTAGAAAACAGCACAGCCACCTGCGCGAGTCGACTTCAGTAAGGACGAGTCCTCCTAAAGTCGGCCTCGTAACTAATAGTCGTACCACAGTCTGGACATCTGCGCAAGTGCATTGTAAAATTTCGAGCTCAAAGAAGGTTCCCTACAACAATAGTAAGTGCCATCCCTGCAATCCCCATTCCTATCGAGATACTCCTTCCAGAGGCTCCATTTATGGTATGGTCATCGATTGTCTTGCCAGTGGCCTTGCATTTGGCTACTAGAGCTTTTTTCGTTGAGATAGATACGCGCTCTATAAATACACAAGAGAATACTGAGTAATACCTACCATCCATAATATTCTGAGCATCCTCTTGTGACAGGGTATCTTTGGCATTGGATGTTATACAACCCAGACAAGTAGCCACATTCTGGCTAGCATCATTCGTGCAAAGGCAGTCGGCATCATCACACCTGACTAGACCTTGAGCAGTGTGCATCAGGTATATGGAAACTCAAACCCAGTGTTCTTCTATTGCAGACGCACTCCATTATGCTGCTTTTCTTAGAAAATATTTTCAAGAAAACTACATAGTATATATATTTGGATAATTATATCTCAAATCACTTTCATTCATACTTTTTGAGTAATAGTTTATCTAAGAATACTTGAGATAAATGAATATGTAGAACTGAAAATTTACGCATTCACAAAAACCAAAATATCTTAGTCATGAATATCTACATATGATACTTTCTTTCCACTTTCTCATCCTTTCTTGATACACCTTACCCCTTTGATCCAGGTTCTACTTCTATCCATTGCCCTCTACACTTTGTTCCTTTTACAGGCATCCCTTGTTCTATACATATCCCTTTTATGTCATGCCCTTGTTTCCTTTTAGAGACATCTCATTTTACTTTTGACCATGCTAACAGTTATTTGAGTATCTAAATTTTAGAGATTGTATTTTTAGATGCTGTTTAAGGCTCAGCACGGATCCTGGTAATGCCGGGTTACCGGCCAGGTTACCCGTATGGCAACCTGCCGGATCCGGATACAATAAGTATCCGGATCTACGGGTACAGATACTTTGTGGATACAGGTTTGGATTTTTGAAAAAATGCAAATACCTGCAGGTACCGAGTACCAATTAAATAGTGTTTTTAATTTTATAACAATAAAAATTGAATCATCAAAGTCAATTTTATGATTAAGTATATAGAAATTCATCCAAATATGTAGGTTTTGAAGGCATTTCTTCTACAGTTCTTCAAAAGATGAGTTTCTAAACAAGACCCAGAAATGAAATTTGATCTATCCAATGAATTCTACACACCTGGATCACAAATGTATTTTTATTGTTGATCCTTCCCTTTACAATATGTGGTGCCACAATATTTGAGAGTCTGAACAACTCATCAGAACAAGGTTTCTGCAATTACTTCTAGAAATAAAAAATAGTTGGGCATACAGCAGCTACACAGTTGTGTATGAATTATTGAGTTCTGTAATATCTACCTTGACTTATGATAAATTTTGTCCGAACTCATTAGATCAACCACATTAAACTTAATATTTCTTTGTTACATTATTTGGTAGAAATTAAAACAGTACATACAGTATCACTATATTCAAGTATATACATATATATGTTTTAATATGACAAAACTGTTGTTGACAGCTTTTTCAAAGCTCCATGTACCTGTGGGTTACCCAAAACCTGAGTAACCGGCGGGTCGGATACACCGGATCCGGGTTACCGAAAGGAAATTACCTGCAGGTCCGGGTACGGGTGACCCGCGGATGTACCCGTGCTGGGCCCCTTAACATTGCTGTTTATCATTGATTTGTCAAGTAGACTCTTCAGATAAAAACCTTGGTATACTGTCCTAATTCTTTCAATTTACCACCCCTGCATGACTGCTACCACTCAGATTGAAATAAAATCTCAACAATAAACCTACAAGAAGCAAAATTGTGCATTAAAAATGGCAAAATTTGAACCAATCTAATGTACATGTGTGACATATTGGATGCAAAATTTGAAAATGTTTTCACTCAGAGGCTACCATGATCTGACAAACAAATTAAATGAAATAGGACAGTAAAAGAAGAATCAAGATCCACAGACCACTGGCAGCAGGTGTTCCTTGAAAAAGTTGGGATACTCAAAACTGTAGTAGCCTCATTTTCAATAGATTGTAAACCTAAGACTTGTACCTTACTATTGAACATGTGTCGGACATGAGTCCAATTGTTAGCTGTTTCATAGAGCTGTCTACAACATGCTTCCCAGGGTGATTATCAGGCATCACCCCTATGGTCATTATTGACACAGACCCCACAGTGGTTTCAACGCGTGAACAAGACTTTCCTATCGAGGACGATCCCACGTAAGGACGTATATGGGGTTACCGATGCCTTTCCACAGACAGACTCGCAACAACGTACTGTCTCAAATGTACAGAAAGTAGATATAAAACCATCTTCTCTCATTTGGAACTTGGAAGCCTATTGTAAATGATCTCACCAATGGCCTCAAGCCTCAATGTAAACTAAACCAGGGTTTATATTCTAGCCACTAAGGGGGCATTCCTATGACAGTCAGGTAGCATACATATGTGAGGTAGATAGGCCAATGGTGAAGGTAAGAGTAAAAGATTAGATGCTCCACAACACATGTAAGCTACATCCTATATACAGCTACATGGGATAATAGATATAAAAGGAAAGAATAGGTATGAATAAGGCAACAACCCATTACACCTATTTAAGTTCGTGGTATGAACTTCAACTTGCAGCCATCTTTTGGGAAAAGGGTCGAGATGATGCTTGTGAAATGTTCCAAATTAATCCAATGATGCATTGGTGTAATGAAAAAGTACTGACTTGATTTTATAGCTGTCCGGCGTGATCTCATGTTCCATATCAAACATGACCACTAGGGTAGCAAGGACAACACCAATGCTGATATTAGCATACTCTTGGCCGATACAACGATGCGGTCCACTCCCGTATACTAGGAAGTATTGAGGATTTGTGTTGGCCATACCATTGGGGTCTAGCCATCTTTCTGGGATAAAGCTATCAGGGTCTGGATAGACTTTCGGATCATGGAGAGATGGGTAATATGCAGGTATGACCATGGATCCAGCAGGTACGGTATAATTCTCACTGAGTGGGAAGTCCCTTGTTGCTTTGTATGGAACCTGATGTGTTCACATGTATTAGAAATGTTTTTGCAAAGTTAACCATGGTAGGCAGATACTTACCATCATCACAGGTGAGACCAGTCTTAATACCTCCTTTACTGTTGCTTGCAGATATGGCATTTTGTCCATCAGTTCAAGAGTTAATGGTGCTTCAAAGTCTCCATGTCGAATACACTCTTGCTCCTCCCTTAGCTTGGCTACAACCTTGGGGTGGTCGGCCAGAAGTTGAAAACCGAATATCAAAGCACTAGCCATGGCATCCTGAGATGCAAATAGGAATGAAAACACGGACATCGCCACTTCTTGATCACTGAATTCCTTTTGATGCTTTGACTTGTAGGTCAGATCTGACATTGCCTTCATCCACTCATCCATCAGACACTCTGACTGCCCTCCTTTAGCCATTGCCTCTCTACTGCTTGCAGAAGCTTTTCTCAACCATTCTGTTGCCATTTCTACTGTCTTCTTTGCTCTATAGACCTTCGTGCCAGGGAAAGCAAATGGAAAATTGACAAGCTCTAAAGCTCGAGTGACAAGCCAATATTTGTCAAAGATCTCTCGTTTCGCATAGTCCGGGACATGTTTGCCACAGAAGACATTCAATGATAGGTCCATGTTAAGAAAACGAACAGTCCACATGATTGGTTTGGCTGCAGGTTTGCTATCATTGCAATTTGTAATCCAGTCAGCAAAATGTCTTCGTACTATGGCGTCTTGGATGGCAATATACATCCTGGTGAAACCAAAAGGCTGACAATCAGTAGGTTTGCATCCCAGTGATTAGTGGAAACTGACCCCAAGGCTTTATGGGTGAATAGGACATTTAAACTCTTTCGATAATTGACATGTTCCTGACCAGTAAGGAAGATCCTGAAGGATAGTATGAGTTCACAGGTATATTACAAAAATGATCTTGCTCATGTACCAATTCCTTTCGCCCATGATTGTCTTTGCAGATTGAACAAGACAGGGAACAGCATACGTAGGGGAGTTCATAATTTTGCGCGAATACTCGTTGTCTGATGCCATTACGATGAAGCTTTGATGGTATAGTAATGATAAATCAGTCAGCAGGAAACGACCTCCAACAACGCACATATTAAAAACACTCGTGGCAGCCAAAGGCCCCGCATTCCACATACTTTTGTAATTCTCCATTGTAGGCCTCAAAGAATCTGCGAATTTGCCGATAATTGGGATTGTCCAGTTGTTCCCTGGAAGGTGTTTTTTTTTGGACCAGTATATGACTTGTTCAAGGACCAGTAGGGACACCAATATAAAGAAGGTGGTGAACCACCACATGCGAGGTGATTTGTAGATGGAGGATGCGATAAAACCTGGGTGTGTGGTAGAGTTGTCTTCGTCTGTCAAGTGAAGCGTCATCTGAGGTATTGTTAATGAGCAATGAGCTTGAACCGCGGAATAAATACCCCTACGAAGCTGATCTGCACTGAGCGCTGAGCGCCGAGAACTAAACCCTGAAACTGTTGAATCAACTAATTCTAATCCATTGTCCTCCCGCGTTCAATGAAAAGTAAACTCAATCATCAAATTTTGCCACAATCAGAGCCTCCAGCGGCATCAAAAGTATTGAACAGCGGTCAGGCCTCCGCTTGTAGAAAGGTCAAATAGAATCAAAGAAGTAAGTACTGATGAAAGAACGTGGGCCATCGCGATGCGTGGCAAATACTAGGCCGGGTGTTACCGTCGGGCCGAAAAATTCTAATCCAAATAGCTCAGACCACATCGGTGACGGACTTGAAAGTATCGTGTAAAGACGATACCTCCTTTGGTACGACCGCATTTTTTACGGGGTCAATGCTGGTACGGTGACCCCGTCAACGTAATTATACGGGGTGTTTCCATAGGTCATACGGTATGGTACGGGGTCTAATACGCCCGTAATACGGGTATACGACCGTTTTTAGGTGTTCATCTATAAAGTTAAAGGGCAATGGCACGATTTTGTTTTTTATCACCTCAAGAGAAATAATATGCAGAGTTTCTTTTTTATTGGTTGTTTATTCACTGTAATGGTCAACACAGACCTTTGACTCGAGCTACTCAACATCTCGACAATCCTCCATTTGCCTCTGTCATGGTCTAGTTCTCATGAAATAGTGTTGCTAGTAGACCAATTTAGGTGCAACATAGTGAAATCTTTACAAGGAACAATTTTTGGGATATAAAGGGGCTGGGTTCTGCAGGCACAAAGTATACCCGGACCATGCCCAACCCGTAAACCGTATGAAACTGTATTACTGTCGTATGAGTACGGGGTGTTTACGGTACGGTACATACCGTAATCTGTACCGTATTTTCTTGAAAACAAGGCCTTACGGTACAGGTCCGTAACCGTCATACGGTACCAGTATAATCGTAAAATTACGGGACGGTGCGGAGCCCTAATACAATCTTCCAAATGGTGGAGATATCGGTAAGCTCGAGTCGTTCTATCGTGGTCTAACCCCAAGTGTCTGTGCTGAATTGGTCCGTTTCTCAGACAGAAAATGCGAGAATATGTTGCTGAATTCGCTGGGGTTATGCTCCTTATCATCTTTGCACATCGTTTAGTAAAAAATCTCGCATACTACGGGCCAACAAACATCAAAAAATCCCGTATAACACGGTACAACTGACAGTCAGATCACTCGCAGAATACAGGTCAGCTGAGCTCCTAGTAAATGATATAAATACACTCCTTTTGAAATCTTTAGCCTATGTGGGCCGGAGCCAGCTAAGTCAACACCTGCGGAAGGGACGCAAGTCCCGACTAAGCTGACTTTTTGCTGGCTTTTCGCAAGCCCCGATTCAGCCGATTTGCTTCAAATTCGTCATACTGCAAGTGCCATACGTTAGTTTAGCAACCCAGAGAATGAATCCGAGGGTTTAGTTTATCATCAACTTTGCTACAAGTAGTACTCATAAACATAATGAAGCACTGTATACAGTCAATTGGCCTTCGCATCGAATGAATGAACTGAGTCCTGGTATGCAGTCAGTTGACCGTCAGTTGCACCGTGTTATGCGGGATTTTTGGATGTTGGCCCGTGTTTTACGAATAATTTTACCTAACGCCCTGATCTTTTGGGGATAGTGTAGTTTGTCAGGTAGTGGTATCGGCCAACGAGGGTAGCGCCGGCTCCCAAAGGCATGAGTCATCTTTTCGTCCATCTTTTACTAATCCCGGCAACTGTCTCATGGGATTTGTCTTCAGGAATACCTCTATTAGTTTTAGCTGGGCGGTCGGTGCGTATGATTCATCTTCTGTCATGTGTGCTGCTTCTGAGTTGCATGAGGGTGTCGCCGTGGGTCTTTGGGTCAGCGTTGGTATCGACATCTTAATCCCGCCGTTCGTGCAATTACTGTCCATCATTTTCTTTCATAGAAGATTCTTACTGTGTTCTTAGGTCACCCTGGTCCAGGCTACTTTCCGCGGTTTTCCTTGGAAGAAGGTATCTAGTGTGTATGGTCCTCCGCCCACCTTCAGCATATTTCTGATCATGGTCCCATCCATCGTTACAGGTTACATCCTTGCCCAAATGATGGGAGGGCTGGTTGGTGGGGGAATTACCTTGCTCTGAAAGAGTATGGTCTTGCAAACTGTTTCGGTACCACTTTTGGATTTTGTATTGCTGGCCCAAATCGCAAATATCTGTCAATAAACATTGTTCCGCAATTGATTTGTTACTTTATGCGTGCACATTTTACATATATGAGATCTCTTGCCATCCGATGTTGCCGACTTGGTACTTGCGACTTCCTTTTCGAATGTCAGCTAATAATATCCGATCTTTATCTGCAGCGTGTGTATGGGATCGTTTCGGCGCGGACCTTTTCCCACATTGATTACATTATTGGCGTTGACTGAAGGCAGTCCGCACTGGTGTATCGAAGGTTGTTGTGCGACAAAGCACAATAACAGAAAAAGCAAACAACACAATATAGCACCCTATGTCTTGATTGGTTTCATAACCCAAAGTAAAATGGAAAGCATTCACCATACAGCAGGTACTCAAGCTGTCTGCGAATTAAAACTTTTTGACTAGCCGGTTATGAATGAGACTTGCAGACATAACCATAACCAAAGAAAGAAAACCCTTATTCTTATCTGGTAACATGATATAGATATCACTGATGGGCTAGAGAAGCTACCAGTGAATTTGTGATCCAAATAGAAGGGAAATCAAAGGCCTTTATCCACATTATTATAACTGTCTGGTGATTGCATCAAAATCATGTAAAAATGATTTCTGATATGGATCACACAGACCTCAGTCATCAATCAGCCTTTAAATAAGATGGCCAACAACCAACAAAGATGAGCGACTTGGATAGATCATCATGTTTAGTGTTACATCATAGCTGGGAGCGATTAATGAAGACAGCTTTCTCTTGAGAACCCAGAGTGATGACATGTATTGCGGGTATTACAGAGGCTTGCCAAAGATTCTGTTCATAGTGCCAAAATAACTGCTTTCCCCATTTTATCACTAGGTGCAAAAACCCATAAACCCTTGATTTTACAGTGATTTTGTGGTGAATTTATGAATTGGCAACATGTCTGTAAAATCAGAAATTTTACTGGATGTTTTACAGCTTGGTATTTCACATTGTTTTACTAAGAGCTGAGCTGTAAAACATCCTGTAAAATTTCTGATTTTACAGACATGTTACCAATTCATAAATTCACCATAAAATCACTGTAAAATCAAGGGCTTATGAGTTTTTGCACCCAGTGTTATTGATATCAAATTGAACATTGAGCCCAAGGGTTTCTGTGTCTGCATTGTAAAGTCAAGGATAGGATTTTCTTTCTGCATCTTAGTACTACAAGGCTGAAGTTTATGGAGGACTTGTCCTTACTAAAGTAAAGCTGGCTAGTTATCCACATATACACCACCTTACCAAAAGTGACAGACCTGCCTATTTCTGGGTAAATCCCATGAGCCCCTGCACTTTCTTGCATCAAATAAGTTGCAGCATTGATCAGTAGGATAATTCTGAGTATTTGAGCATATTTGCAGTCTCCAAAGAAACATAGGTTTGAGATAATAAATTCATCTCCACTGGAAATTGTTGTGAATTGTATCATTTACTTCAGGCTTAAATTGCCACTCAGCCACTGTTGGCCTCAAGTCAGTGCATCGATGTTAATGCACCCGTAAATGCCTGGTGGTGGGATGCTGCAGCACCAAAACTGGTGGATATTCTCGTTCAAAAAGATTTTCATGTACCATGTATGCTTAGCCAAAGCAGACAGAATTATTTCCCGATACTTTGGCTCATTTTGGCCTATTTTCGAAGTTTTCGCGAGTTTTCCGAACCCTTGAGCAGGACATGTGACCAATTGAAAATTTCCCTAACTTTGAAGATTTTTCGAAGCCTTCAATCTCTGAACCTTCTTGCAGTCAAGAGTCTTGGCATGACGTGACATTGAGTCTTGGCATGACGTGACATTGAGTCTTGGCATGACGTGACATTGAGTCTTGGCATGACGTGACATTGAGTCTTTCAATATTCCACAATATACTTAATTTGATTTCTTTTATATTTACTCAAATAAAACTTGTTTGAAAGCAACCCTCAGTTTCAACAGCACCATCAATGCTAGTAGTCTGTTTATGATTTGAGCTCAAATGTGGTTATGATTAACGCCATACCAGTTATAAGGTTTTCCTGAGGGTGTGCACTAAAGCTACTGCATCCTACAGTCATATGGGGTTCCTTGGCCCACAACAAGGTGTTCCGTGAATTTCTCAACACATATTACATTTCATCCAAAAAAAATTATATAGGCATCTAGCCAGTCATCTTGGGAATGACCTATGCTACCCAAACATATTTAATGATGTAGTCTATGTAGTGCAATGAATATTTTACTGAGACTACCCAAATGTCACGCAAAAGGGCTCCTTGGACCAGTGTGACGCGTTACTCATGCGCGCGCGAAGACTTTGGATCAGTCGCTGTCAGTCGCTGTCTGGCTCTGATTCATCTCCTCCTTCCCTTTCATTCCCTCCTTCGCCGCGATTTCCTCCACCCTCAACATCATCATCATCTCCTTTGTCACCCTCTGGACCCAGCCGAAGTGCAAACAGCTCCTTTTTAGTCATCTTCTTCGGCTTGGGAGGTAAGTCTTTCACTTTGATGCCTTGAGCTCGAAGAATCTGACATTCCTTGCTGTGTGCTTCCAGCTTTGCTT
Organism: Stygiomarasmius scandens; assembly: GCA_037954225.1. Classification (NCBI taxonomy): domain Eukaryota; kingdom Fungi; phylum Basidiomycota; class Agaricomycetes; order Agaricales; family Campanellaceae; genus Stygiomarasmius; species Stygiomarasmius scandens. The sequence continues at coordinate 332,781 of JBANRG010000048.1, forward strand.
TATGCTCTTCCACTTTCCTTTTCCATTCCAGCTCTACCTCAGCCTTTTTCCGTTGCTTCTCCTCCCTTCTCCTCACCTTCTCTGCTGCCTCAGCCTCTTCCCGCGCCTTCTCTTCATCTCGCAGCTTCATTGCGTCACGAACTTTCTGGTCAGTCCATATCCGCCCAAATCCCAAGTTTGGCAATGCATAGTCTGGCCGCTTTTTTGACCTCTTCTCCTCCTCTTTAGCCCTCACAGCCTGGTTCATTTTCAACAAGGTCATGTCTTGAATTACTGCCTGAGCCGCATACACCTCCTGGTTTGCCTTCATCACTGCCATATGAGCTTCACTATAGGCCAGATTGCGGGTGAGTTCCTCGATTTTTCTACCCATGGCATGCTTGTTTGAATAATGATTTGGATCAAATGGAGTTTTTGTCAAGGTCCAGTCTGGCGGCGGCAAATTCAACGGTATGCGTCCTAATGTGCACGGGTAGGGAGTATCAGAGGTGTAGGGAGTTCGCGACGTCAGGAAGGATCCGGAGGAGGTAGCTGAGAGCTTGGAAGCCGTTATATGCATGCGCTTTGTCGGCGTGTCATCAAGCAGTGATGGGTTGATAGCACGACAGCGACGAGAACCTGTCGGGGTGCTTGGCTCAGTAGGAAAGGATGGAGGGGAGCGCTGCAAATTAATACGGAGACGAGAAGGTGACCGGGAAGGTGTGCTAGTTGCTTGAAGGTGTTCGAGAGTGACCTGCGAGGATGAAGCAGACGTTTGGGCATGTGAAGGAGACAGCTCAAATGTCGTGGGTTTGTAAGTCCTAAAGCTTTCCATGAGTGCTTTTACTGGACCCGTTTGAGTCAGTGCAAACGAGCCAGTAACTGACGTGGCCTCTGCAGGTTTCATCTGCTCAGGTTTAATGGCAGAACGATCAAAGGGATGAATACCAGTCACTCGGAACGCAGCTTTCACCATCGCCTCGTCAAACGACTTTGCGAATCCCTTCGAGAAAACACCCATGAAGTCAGCTTTTGTAACTGCGCGCATCTTTGTCTCCTCAAACTCATGAATTGCGTTCTTCATTTCAGTCTTCATTTTGGCAAAACAGACCATGTCAAGACCTTGGAGAGCATGGGTACAATGAGGGGGATAGCCCACTATCATGATCCCCCACTCCATTGCAAAGTCGATGATTTCTGGAGTGAAGTGGGAGGAATGGCCATCCATGAACAAAATCCGAGTGTGTCCCTTTGCTTTTTCTCGCATCGCTGGTTCGAAAATGTCTTTGATCCATTCTTTACAGATTTCGCTGTCAGTCCACCCCTTCGGAGATACACAGGCACTATGACGAAATATCAGTGTATGCCCTGGTAGAGACACCCAAGTGAATGTTGTACGTCGCGCCTATTGCATTTCCTTCCATCCACCGCAACTGCATCCTCTCTCCCTTAAAAATGAGGGTTGGTGCAAGTGTCTGCCCATCAGCGCAGATGGTCACTATGGCCGTGATTGTCTCCCTGTTTGCACCTCCTTGCTTGTGTGCTGTCTTCTGCCCTCTGACTTTTGCAACTACCTCCTTCACTGCTGGCCCTTGCTGATTATTTGTCTCGTCCATAGCCCAGACTCGGAAACATTCTGCTGGTACATTCAGTGGCACAACATCATTCTCCAAAAGATCGAACCAAGCCTTCACCACTGTAGGATTCAGAGCCTGTGCACACTGTGTGTCCAGACTCTTGCTCCATCCCGTGCAAATATCTGGGTGACGCATGAAGAAGTCATTGACCCAAGTTTCTCCAACTGGACTTTTCTGTGGATGATTTTGGCAACGAATGTATTCAGCATGGGAGCGAATTTGTGCGGGTGTAGGAGGAAGAGCTCGTTGGCACATGCGGGTGACCCAGTCTGCAACTGTGGTTTCCTCGGCAGGGGTCAATTTCTGTTTCGTAGCATTAAATTCCTGTATTGTCCGCTTTCCATTGTATCTTCGTTGAATAGTATTTCTAGCAATCCCAAACTCCTTCGATAGTTGGCAGAGACTCTTTCCTTCCTTTCCTTTTGCAAGCTCTTTGCGGTAGGCTGCGACGGCAGCGTCAAGCTGCTTTTCTCGGTCTTTTGTTGCAGCAAATTTCCGCTGCCTTTGTGAGTCTGGTCGGTTGGTCATGTATAGAAAGAAGGCACCAAAAGAAGGCACCAATGAGAAGTGTTGAGATGGATGGAAGATGTTGTTCGAATGAATCTGAGCTGCTGGCAAATGACTTGGGAAAAAAAGGAAAAAAATGATCAACGCGTCCTGTCACGCTCTGATTGATGTCTTTTCTTTCAGTCACCTACCAGGCTCCTGGCCACCGTTTGCCCTCAAAAAATAGTTCTTGCCCTGCATAAGAAGCTTCTCTATCTATCTAGCATAAAATTGACACCAAAATAGTGCGATACAAAATGTCTAGACCTTGTTTTCTTAAGGAAAGATCTTTCCGCGTCAAAAAAACGCGAAATTTGAGCACTATTTTACATACTGTTCTCCATCCTCTCGGTCATTCTGCGTCAAATTTTGATAGGACTTGGATCAAGTGTCTATACATGCTACTAGATACTCATATACAAGAAAAACTGGCCGGAAGTGGTAGATAAATGCAAGTGGTCCAAGGAGCCCCACCGGGCCAAGGAACCCCATATGACTGTATCTCTTGCTAGCTTCCTCAATTATTTAATTTAATTATAATTATCTATGAGATCTCCTGTCATTCCACACAATTTCTATCAAGTATTAAGTATTGAAATATTGATCATTAAATTTAGTCTTACTATACACAATAATAGTATTAAGGTGCATCTGCAACAGCATTTATGAAGGGCCCCCACCTATCACACAAAGTGGATTTAAATGAGCTTAAAAATGGTTAAATTTTTCATTGCTGATGCATCCTAATATACTGAATTACATTGCCATTGAGCCTTTTTATATCACAATTAATAAGCTTTGATAAAAAATGCAATGGTATATTATGTAAGTTAATCTTGAAATATATATTTTAAAACAATTTCCTGCAAATTTTGAGTTGCATTCCTTTGTTTTAGTAAACTCTGTTGCCACCAGCCTCTTTTGTTGTTTTACATTGTATTTTTAGTTGTAAATTACATATTATATTGTCTATTATTGCAATATCTCCGTATCATATTGGGCCAATCGAGTGTCTATACTGCATATAACTGGTTACTATACGGCTGCCACATGGACCGTAGAAAAACAATTTCTTGACCTAAAATCACGCCTAAATTTATTTATAATTCTTTTTTCCAGTTTCAGCATCAAAAATTGAATAATTTTTCCTGTTTTCGCACGCCTCTCAATCTTCGCGACTCAGGGGTTTTTAGAGTTCTCTTTGTTCCAGCACCAAAAATAAACAAAAAATCCTGAGGCTGGCTGGGGCAAATAAAAACTCAGGCTGGTTTAACGTATCGAAAATCAATGTGATAATGCCTCTACTCATGGTCGTACTGCAGTCCAGGCATTCTAGGCATCCTTTATGGTATAAGCTATATATTAGGTAGTACTGTTGGAGCCATAATTGTGAACGGCACTCCGCGCAAGTACATCGTAAGATCTCAAACTCAAAAAAGGTTCCCTACAACAATAGCAAACGCCATCCCTACAATCCCCATTCCTATTGATATACTCTTTCCAGAAGCTCCATTTATGGTATGGTCATCGATTGTCTTGCCAGCAGCCTTGCATTCGGCTACTAGGGCTTTTTTCGTTGAGATAGATATTAGCGCTCTACGAATACACAAGAGAATATTGAGTACTACTTACCATCCATAATATTCTGTGCATCCTCTTGTGAAAGTGAATCCTTAGCATTGGACGTTATACAACCCAGACAAGTAGCCACATTCTGGCTAACATCATTCGTGCAAAGGCAGTCGGCATCATCACATCCAACTAGACCTTGAGCAGTGCATGGGGATTGACATTGAGAGGGGAAACCGTCAGGAATGCTCGAAGACTCCGTATCAGAAGGATCGGCACGAGTCAAAAGTTGGGGGATGATGGAAGATTCGGGGAAGGGACTTCGGGCTTGGATATTGGAGTTGGGAAGCGCGACTGCAATGCCTGATAATGAATCGATAAAGAAAGATGGGATTTCAAGTCAGAGATCACTAAAAAAGGTCAAGATTCTTGACTTACTTCCTTGGGCAAGAAGGCAGATTCCAGCAACAGTGGAAACAAGTCGAGCAAAGGTAATCATGGTTTTGGTGATGTTAAGAGTTCGATAGAGCGGGTGCCAATTTTGTGGTGGCGACAAAGGTCAAATTTGGCTAATAGCAGAAAAGGAGCTCTCAGAGCGTCCAAACGAAGAAGTTTAATAAATGAAAAAGGAAGGAAAGCAAGTTGTATGATTCCTGAACTGCGATGGCCTCTTCATACTCAACAATTATATGTCTATGTCTCTGAACGCCCTTGGCGAAGCGTAGTTCGTCTGTACAATGGTGGCCACTTGGTTTTTTTTGATTATCTCACTTTTCGATGTGATCTATCATTCGTATTCCAGACGGCGTCCCGCAAATAAGTAAGAACAGAGGAGACATCAATAAGTGACATGTGAAGATCAGAATGATCCATGCCTTTATTAGTCGTTTAATCTGTATAATTTATTGTGCCACTACGTACCTCGACATTAACTCGTAGGTCAAAGTTGGTAAGTTACTCGTGTTCATTCTCCCCACCAATCGACTAGTGTGCCCACTAGGTAAAAGCTGTGGTTTGAGTCAATGCAGTATACTTAAGGATTGCTCTAACTCAACCTCGGATGAGATATCCAGTGATCAACTCGAGCTCAGGATTGCCTGCCAAGTCATCATTTGGGACGATCAGTGTGACAGTTTTGTGTATACTACTATTCAGACGATATTCGAGATCATCAAAGAGTTTGTGATGTAATGATGAGCGCCTACCAGTACCATTCTAGTATGATCGAACATTAGGTCGCGAAAGAACTTGAAAGGTGCATGTGTTTTGCTATGCTCTGATGCAGATGTATCAGGTGCATACTTACGGCCATGATCCCTAATTCCCATCGAACAAAGTACCTGCTTGGGACGTGAGAGCCAGAAAACAGCTACAAGTATGATAATGAATAGGGAGTGTAAGTACCATGTCTAATACATTACAATGTATGGTAATTATGTATAAGTGACCGACAAACAAAAATCTCTATATCTCCTCGTCTGCGTCCGGGGCTCCATAGGTTAGACTTGAAAGATAACATAATGGCCGGATTCAGTTCTAGTCGACACCCGGAACCTCACCATTAACCTCTAGACCTCCTACTGTGTCCAACAACGTCATTACGGCTTCCTTCTCCGTTTCCGTCCCGTAAGAACTAAGATAAGACAATTTCATCTTGGCTAGATTACTTGCTAGGACCAACACGGAGCTGGAGGCTCCTGAAGCTGCGGATACGATCCCAGAGGAAGAGTCTCCATGCGCAGCGGCTATAAAATCGTCCACACAGAGTGGACGGGGTGTAAAATCACCAGCTATTGTCCCGGTCTCTGCAGCTAATGCTCCTGGTGGTCCGGCGGTAGTCTCTATACCCTCTAATGCACTCAGCCTTTCTCTCAGTCCTTCCCGAACAGGTACCATTGCCGCAGCTCTACAAGCTTCTTTCATATCTGACCCCGACATGCCAGGTGAGGCACGTGCGAGTATGGCATAGAAGGAAGTTCGTGAATGGTTGTCTTGCGTGTGTGAAGACGACGAGGCGGAAGTCTCGTTGGTAGAAGGTTTCGAAGATGATACGGGATGGGGCGATGAGTCGTCAGAGGAAGTGGATACCGAGTAGGAAGACGGCGGCTCCAATGACATATCCTTCAGTAACAACCCAAATATCTTTTTTCTCTGCTCTTCATCTGGTAGTCCGACGGAGAACCTTTTAGGCATTCGTCGGAGAAATGCTGCATCGATGTCATTTGGACGGTTGGTTGCACCAAGAACAAGAATCCGGTCCGACGTAGAGAGGAGGCCATCCCAGAGTCTGTGGATACAACGAAAATTAAGTTACGAACCAGTAAAACAGAAAAAAAGACGCACGTCATGAACTCAGCCTTCATCATCGCTGTAACCTCATGGTCTCCGCTCGTTCTCTCCCTTAGAAAACTATCAATTTCGTCAATAAAGATAATACTCGGCTGCGTCTTCTTCGCCAGTCCGAACAGTCCTGCAACAAGCTTATTGCTTTCCCCAAACCATTTGTTTGCTAACACCGAAGCCGAAATGTTGATAAATGTTGCATTGGATTCTCGTGCAAGCGCCTTTGCTAGCATAGTCTTTCCGCAACCTGGTGGACCGTACAGAAGAACACCCTTCGGAGGACCGAGCAGAGATGAAGAAGAGAATAAGTGAGGATATAGGAGCGGGTAGATGATGGATTCGCGAAGAGAAGTGATAATGGGATCCAATCCACCAACGTCGGAAAACTTGACAGGGATGTCGTCAGGGTGGATAATCTCGTTTGCAATAATACCTGCGTGTGGTTTCATTATTGTTGCCAAATAGCATTCCGCGAAGCCTATACACACGTTCGTATTCATCCAACTCCAACTCTACATGGCCTAGTCTTTTCAAAGCTTCCATTTGCTTTGCTTTCATTTCCGTTTTCTTACTGGACCCTGGCCCAAATGAGTCTAGCATCCACTGAAATTGTTCAGTGACAACAAAGAAACACATTTAGAGCGACCCACCTTGAGCGTATAGTATGCAGCCGCCTGCCAAAAGAAATTTTTTAAGATAACTACCAAAGCCAAAGTCTTCGTAAACGGACCTGAGAGGCGAGAAAGAGGGCCACTACAAGATAAAACAAGTCAGTTGTTATAAAACCTGAACCAGAAAAGAACAGTACCTTCAAGCACCATCTTCTTGTTGCCTGTTACCGCCATCGTCGACGTTCCGGAGAAGGAGGAGTACAATCACGTGTCTCACTTGCCAGGTCACGGGAGCTTGACGCGGGTGATTTGCACTGGTTCCCATCAGGCACAAGTGATGACGCGCATTCTGAAGCTGTCCATGTACACGTCTCATGTCAAAATTCAGGGCGCACCGAAGGCATAAAAGGAGACAATACTGTACCTCAATGCAACTATGTCGAACGACGGCGAGGTCGTTTCTTCCCATCCACCGTCGGCAACGATAAGCGTCCAACCACAGGCGACCTCGTCTCCTATTCTCATTTCGGCAGCATCGAATGGAGGTGAAGATGCGAACTGTAAGTAGCTACCCTATGCCCTATTGGAAATCCGTACGACGGCCCATCACAGCATCCCCAAATTCCAAGTCAAAACTAAAATCTACAGCTCAGTCTTACTGGTCGCATCCTCTTAATCCCACTACTCCCATGTATTATCTGTATAAGTATCTGCGAGATGTGGATATTTGATATCAACGTGGGAAGCGGTGCGCCCAGAAGGTTTTTGGGAGCAAGGAAATGCTGTATGACAGCCTGTTGTTGCGAGTGTTGCTAATAAGCATAATAATCGAGCTTTGTACCCATGATTAGTATTTAGCTATTCACATACAAATAGAAACACCGTTGAAGCTACAGCATAGATCATACATAGAAACGATAAGGTAGGAAATACTAATAAATACTATTCTACGAAATGTCTGTATTCTATACAACAAGAAATCAACTAAGAATTGCTGTCGCAGCACTTCTCAATTGTAGTTTGAATCTCATGCGAACGCGGAGTAAAATCACAAGGAAAACTCTTGGGATGCCTGCAAAAAATAAAACATCAATTAAAAGCCTTGCACTCGAATCGAACAGGATCACTTACCTCACAAACCCAGTCTCAAATTCTACCTCTGGTATTATTTCCCTTCCCCGCTCATCCTTCGCCTTCGTAATGTTAGTGCAAGCTACAAGATTGGCGGCTACTAGCCATATCCCTGTATCGGCAAAGTACCTCCCCGGACAACGTCTAGAGTTTTTTTTTAGTGGGGATCGAAAATTAAGAGAACAGTATTATTCACCTCCGTCCAAAACCAAACACTACCTCATGAGGGTCAATACAATCTCTAGGCTCTTCCAAATACCGTTCAGGGCGAAATAAATCAGGTTCTGAACAACCCTTGAGCATTCCACTGAATTTCCAACAATTGTCATTAGGTGGTATAGAAAAGAGAAAAAATCAGAAAGCATACTAGATGTTAGCCAACACCGTTGTCCCTTTTGGAATATAATATCCGCAATAAACGTCGTCTTGCATCAATCGGTGGGGTAATCCAAGTGGCACTGGGGGATTCCATCTACGAATACAAAAGAAACACAAAAGACATGGAGAGGTAACGTCAGCGCACTCGGTCTCGATTCCCACTCTCAATATAAATACACAGGGTAACTCACCTAAGCACCTCCTTGAGAACACATTCGAAAAATGGAAGATTCTTCCTATCCTCAAGGGTCGGTAATTTGTCAACGCCAACAACCCGATCCATTTCTTCCTGAGCTTTTCTGAGAACTTGCGGGTGAAGAACCATCGCTAGAATAAATGAGAGTAGCACGCAAGCGGTCTGGTTCCCCGCCAGCAATGAACGAGTCATTATGATGAATAGAAAATTAGAAGGCTTAAATTGAAATATACTCACAGTATCTTCAGCAGCTGAGACATCCGAGTGCACATTCAGTCTTCGAATTCAAAGCCTGATTATAGTATAGGAATACTTACCGGCATACATAGTGCCAGCCACACCTTTGATATCCTCTTCATCTTCGAAAGTAATTGAATCTCCGAACGATTCTAAGAGTCTAGAAGTCAGACAAGGGGCAGCTGCTCCGGAATTCTTCACACAGTCAGATCTAATGACAACACTTGGGAGAACTTCGTACTCACCACCTGATCTTTAACCATCTGAAATGGCACATTCATCATATCATCTACCGCTTGCTTGACCACCCGAGCATTCCGTTTAAACCCAGCCATGGGAGCCCACTCCGGAAGATACCTATTCGCATGACGCGCCGACAAAATTAATTAACGAGTGTTCTTCAATTCTCCACTAAGATCATCGCGGAGAGGAGATGGGAAACTGACTTGATGATAGGGAAAAAATCGACCAATGTCGCAGCGGGTGTACCTGACTGTACAGTCAGAGATCCAGCACGTTCAGCTAAGAAGGGAATCTTGAATTAAGTGATCTTGATTGTGATTTGTATGAAAAGAACCGAACCCAGAAGAACAAATGGGTCATCGACCGAAGTGACATCCTTTCCATAGGTTACTTTCATAATAGTCGCAGCTGCGAATCTGTGGGGATAAGTTGAAGATAAGTTGGGTAAGTAAACAGTCAATGCTGATTGCAGTTGAGTGACCGACCTTCGGACATGTTGCGAGTACTGATTTGGCGAGTCGATGAACCCTCGAATTAGGTTCAGCGTCTCCTTCTCTTGGAGTGGTCTTAGAGACCTTGCGGCTTGCTCGTTGAATGTCTGGTGAATGAAGCGACGATGCTTGCGAAAACGAGGACCACTGTTGTTCAATCAAAACGTATTGTGTCAGGCGCATTGGAAACGGATGCACGGGTGGCCCGTGTAATATAATGCCGCGGTATGAAACAAATCATGCAGCAAGCAGGCTTACTATCGAACATGTGTTGATGCATTATGCCACCCCATACTATCGAGGATCAGGAAATTTGCACCCATAAGGAAAGCCAAAACTCACAGTTCATTGAATAACACGAATCGTGGTCGGTCAGAATAAATTGTGCCCCTTGTTTCTAATAGGTCTTGCGCAGCTTGAGTGGTGTTGAGGATCAGCATGGATGATCCAAAAATACGGACATGAACTACGTCGCCTGTTCACGACGCTTATTGTCAGTCAAATCCAGGTGGCAAATCCAGACAAGAGCTTTATTGACCGTATTCCTCTCGCCATTGCTTAAAAGTTTCTTCCGGCGATACGGTTGGCATTTGATGTACGTTCCTGAAATAGAGCTAGTTAGAATAGTATCGTCAGTACACTGAATCCAAGTCATACCCTATACCAGGAAGCGCCTTGGGACCAGGCGGAAATTGACGACGGGAAGAGAACAGGCGGTAGACGACATAAATGAGGACGATTGAAGCGAGAATTTGGCCGCGATCGTTACCCAAAAGGTAAGCGGTAAGAGAAATTGCCATGAGAAGAGTAGTTGGAACTTGGGGAATGAACACGGGAGGACGGTGAGCTCGGTGGTACCTTTTAAATAGCCATTCGGTAGTATGCCTCACCGCCACCTTCATAGTAGACTTGTTGCAGCGTCGGCCTGTAATCACTTATCGGATCAGTACAAACGAGAATATATAAAAAGGTTCGAATCAGAAACAAAAAGGCAAAAAACTGCCGTTCCGACAAGCTAATATTGAATCAGGACCAGCGGCACTGACTCACGGTGGGCCCCAAAGAGAGAGCCAAAGTATACAGGCCTAGTGAAAGTCGGAGATTCCGGGGACCCGCAGAAAGCGTTTAGCTTGTGTTATTGTACTGCCCTCTTTAGCCTTTAGTGGAGTAGTACATAAGCTCCGACCATGCATACCTTCAGCCAAATTGAAAAAGATCACCGACCGCCAGAATTTTCCTGCAGGGAAAAGATAAAACATTTTACTGTTTATAGAAATAAACAGTCTTTTACGGTATGTCTCGCAAAGCAAAGAAATTGAATACGTCTATACGCGTCTATGCAGCATTCCAATCGCCTATCAACTTTAAAGGAAAGGCGACCGGGTCCGGGAGTGCACTTATGTATTTGCTTTAATATAATCATGAGAAAAAGGGGATAATATGGACGTTGAATGGCATACGTCCATGGGTCTCAGCCCCCCAAAATTGAATCAAGGGGCCTGATTGGGTAAAGTAAAATAGGGACAAGGCAGGGTGCCTTTTGCTGCGTCGCATTGAAGAAATGTTACAGTCCCTGAATTAAGAAAGCTGAGCACCCTTCCAGGGGTCAAAATGAGCTGGCCCTTACCACCGTGTACTCAAACCGCTGCAAAACCACTGTGACCTTGGAAACCCATCCAAAAATTACTCCCTCTGATGGAGGACTCGAAGGTTCAGATTGAACAAAGGTACTCGATCTTGATCTCCATACCATAAGGCGTATACATCACGAGGCAGATCCCCAAGATTCGTGCAGCCATTTCGTGAAAGAAGCAGGAAGCAATCCGCCGAAGGTATTCACTAGTACTTTGCAAAAGAACTTGAAGCTAAGATTCGAGGAGTAATGCTAATCTAGAAGATGACGAAATGAAATTTGCCTACAATTACGAGCTGTCCAGCGAAGATCTGACAGACCACGGTGAATCTGAGCTTTTGACAAGGAATCACGACTATTGATTGAGTCATACCGTATACGTGGAACAGAGCTTCCTGATGTGCAGAGATAAGACAACAATCTCGTAGCTTTTCTGTTAAAGCACCGAAATGAAGGGTCCACATGCTCACGGAAGTGCGAAGACTTGACAAAGTGAAGATCTAGTCCTTCCGTCTTCCTGTTGTGATTCGGTAAATGCCTTGGGGAAAAAAGGTTGACCCTCGGCCTGAAGCATGAAAAGTCCGCTACCGGCTCGTACATGGTACAGGTAATATTGTGATATCGATGTCTGCCGCCAAAGTTAGAAGTTCTGATGCCGGAGAGTGAGTCAGTCACTCAACTGAAAGACGGATTCGAAGCTTTGAGACAAATATGTTAATGATAGGATACTCACCTCTCTACCTCGTGGCTTGCAAATGACATACTTCCCAGAACATAAGAATGCGTTAGCTGCATGTCATCAAGCCGTGACCGTAATGCAAGGCTTAATGGAATGCAGAGTGAGTCACTACCAATGCTCAGTAGCCTGGGAGTGTGCAACACGCATTTCGGGGCAAGTTGTATCTGCTACTAGCACACCTGTGAATCTGGGCACGGAGCACAGTACCAATACGTCTGCATCCGACTATCGGTCAAAATAGTTCTACCTAACGACTCATGGAGCTCAGCCGCGACAGAAAATAATGGGTGTGAACAAAAAAAACTCAACTTCAAGTTGAATCAGAATTCGGTCGAAAATCCCAACTTAAGTCAATACTTGCATTGTTGGTAGCGCTGACCCAGGTAAGTATGTTTCCGTAACTTACATTCATGTTCTTAAGTTTTGATTGAACGTGATTTACACGCTCAGCTAGCATTTGGAGAAGCCGCAATCGGTCTATATCTGCCTGGCGTCCGTTAACGCATGATTTTTGAAACTCCGGATGAAACTCCGTCCTTTTGAATATTTCAATAATCCTACTTATAAATATGTACTTCGCTTTACTCCGGAGTCAGACTACAAGACAACACGCTCAGAAGTTTAAAAATTGGTTCCAATATTTCTTGCAAGGACCATCCTAATTACCGGATTTAGCATCAAACCTTGAAAATGACAAAAAACCACTTACAACCTCAAAGTTCCCCACTGTCTCCACGAAATTGCTCGGCTCGACATTTCCATTATATGCAAGTTTAGCAATTGTTTTTTCCCCTGACGGGTCGTAATCTGGCCACACCGACGCCGGCCCATCTTCGGGGTTCCTAATGAAGCTTCCAATTGCGCTCTGGAAGGTCCGAGACCAAGTAATTTCATCAGTAGTGGCGGTGCTGGAGTTGTATGTTCCGAAGAGATACGGGACTACGCATGATATGTAAAGATGCGGTGAGCTAGGCTAATTTAATGAAATAGACGAAAATACTAACGCTCTGCAAATCGTCAGTTTTACAGGCTAGACGATAACGAAATACACACCGGAGCCATGCCAGACCCCTGCGCCGGGGATTGGTTGAAAATCGGGGAATTGAGCTCCTGAATAAATTAAACACAGCGTTGTCCAAGACTTGAAGCTTGAAGGGTCAGACTCGAAGGGGCAGGTTACGCACCATACATATATCTATATACGTTCTTTATGCTCAAGCTTTCCGTGTATCCATCGGCCCATAGGCTTGAGGGACTGCATTGCATCGAACACTAAGCAAGAGGGGAAAGTGGGAAAACGGAGCGCTCACCAAGTAAATGCAACGTCCCTAAATGCCTTCGACATGACCTCTGCATCACTCAACCCAGGATAAAGGGATCTAACCATATCTTCTTCATCTTCCTGCCAATTTGCGACGAGCTCTCCACTGATTGACAAGGATGATCTGAGGAATGTAGTGATATTGGCTTCCGTGATGGTGAAGAACCTTCCGTCATCCTCAAGGACCCCGATGAGCATTGGGACTCGAGCAGTGATATTGGCATGAACACGAGAAAAAGGTCTGGGGAAGTAGGTGGAGCTGCCAGAACGAGTCGGACTCAGTGTAGACTGAAGGTAACCATGTGCTCACTTGTCAACCAAAGGAGATCCAAAAGGTCCAGTTCCAGTACCGTTTCCATTCGTATATTCTTTAATCTTTTCAGCCGGCACAGCTCTCAAACAGTCCAACCTCTCTCTGCCAGGCGAGCCAGTACAGCCCATGGCAGTTGCAAAGTTGTTAAAGTTCTCATAAGCTAACGCAGGGTCCGAAGGCGGTTTGGTCAGAAGTGAGAGATCAGCGATGGCTCCAGAAAGAAGTACAGCGGCCGAGTACGACTGGAAAGGTGGATGACGAGCGAGAGCGGCGGACACGGACTTTGCACCTGCAGACTGGCCCTAGGTAAAGCCACAAGGGTCAACAACGTTCTCCTATCAAATGAGCATGGTCATACATACCATGATAGTAACCCTGGCTTCATCTCCACCAAATCTCCTTGCATTTCTTGTTACCCATAATAGCGCCTGCTCCTGATCCAAATAACCCAGATTATTCTTTTCCAAGGGTAAGTCGGGCGATGCGGGAAAACCGAAAACGTTGGTACGATAGTTGATAGTCACCACGACTATATCTTGATTTTTTGCAAGGGAAGCACCATCATAAAGCGGGATTGAAGAAGAGCCCAGCTCAAGAGAGCTATGTATTAAGGTGGAAGATGAGCGGCGGGCTTAAAAGAAGAGAAGCAACAAAATTCACCCTCCGTAAATCCAAACTACAACAGCCTTCAACTCTCCTACTGGTTTATAGCGAGGATCTCCGGTCAACGCATCCAAGGGCGCCCATACATTTCTGTAATTCAGCCAGTAGCACTAAACGTCACTGCTCCATACAAGCTTTTAGGCACTCACAAAAATAAACAGTCTTCTCCTTCCACCGGTGGGTTTTGTGGGTTGTTCCAGAGTTGTTTTGTAGCTTCCGCCGCCTCAAAAGGGTAAAACTGTTGAATACACGTATTACCGAATGTCGTCGCATTAGTGACGTTTGTGACCGTGTCATCGACAATATAAGGAGTAGGTGTTTCCCAGCGCAGGTTCTCGACAGGTGCAAGACCGTAACGCTGGCAGGAAATAGGTACTGTTTTAGCATGCATCATAATCTTTATCGTAAAGAAAGCTTACGATTCCTTTAAATGAAACAACTAGAGAAAATGTTATATGATGCGCTTAAACAAATTAAAGACTCGCCTCCGTCTTCTTCCACTCCTTGCATCCGTCCAGAGGTCGTTTGAACAATTTGTTGTCCGTGGCAAGCTCTGGCAGCCATAAGAAGGATCGTCAGGCAGACAACATCAAAAGCTTTCTTCGACCACAATGTGGGTTTAATGCTCTGGGACGCCATGGTATATCCTTGACCTCCGTCGCGTTTTGATTCTTGGGATTGAAGGAAAAAGAAAGAGGTGTTGGAATCATATTGTACGTAGTATATATAGAGGTCGAGTCAGAAGTTAAAGTCTCACCGTACTACATCCGTCAGATGGATATCATCAGAAGCATGCCATATAGTCAATTCTATAGTGGCAAGCGTACTGTTCAGCACGGCATACTACACGAGTCCCAATGTTGGTATCATTGAAATCTCTTATAGAGTCTAGGAATAAAACTTCGCATTGAATGCACATATGACAGGAAGACGAAGAAGGTAACCGTATTTGTTTGGGAGATACTTACCGCGTGATCTAGTGGTCAAAGTTAAATTCCTGTAAGACGTTTCGAAAGTTGATTCTTAAGACACAGAAAAGGACTAGAAACGAAACGAGCGTCGAGGCGTTCAGAAACGACTTTTGGCAGAATATCAATTCGCCAGACTGACCAAGAAACGTGGTGAGAAACGACTTGATTCTTGAACGCAGTCAAAGTAGATTTCGGGACTGTTTCTGTGTTTTTAGATCCAGAAACAACTTTAGAAACGGCGAGAAATTGCCACTCTGACTGCATCTATTAGAATGATTGATGATTCACGATTCAAGAGATTTAGTCTAAAAAGGTAAACATACATTCGGTTTCCGTATCATCTACAGAAGCAACAATCAACCTGTGTCTGCTAATTTGCCTCTATAAATATTGAAATTCTGGATGAAACCCCGTCATAAAGCAGAGAAACGAGTTGTATTCAGAATATACTTTGAGATATGCACTACTTCGCTTTACTTTGCTTCGGAATCGGACTACAAGACAACACTCAGAAGTTCAAAAACCGGTTCCAATACTTCTTGCAAGGGCCATCCTAACCGCCATGCTTAGCATCAAGTCAAGAAAATTACAAGAACCACTTACAAACTCAAGGTTCCCCACCGTCTCCACGAAGTTCCCCGGCTCAAAGTTTCCATTATATGCAAGTTTAGCAATTGTTCTTTCGCCTGATGGGTCATATTCCGGCCATATCGACGCTGGTCCATCTTTGGGGTTCCTAATGAAGCTTCCAATTGCGCTCTGGAAGGTTCGGGACCAAGTAATTTCATCAGTAGTGGCGGTGCTGGAGTCGTAGGTTCCAAAAAGATATGGAACTATGTATGATAAAAATGCAATGAGTTTGGCGAATTTAATGAGATAGACGAAGAATACTAACGCTCTGCAAATCGTCAATTTACGGGTTCATGATATAGATAGTAAAGAAATACACACCGGAGGTATGCCAGACCCCTGCGCCGGGGAATGGTTGGAAATCGGCAAATTGAGCTCCTGGATAAATTACACACAGCGTTGACTAAGACTTGAAGCTTGAAGGGACAGACTCGAAGGGGCAGGTACGCACCATACATATATCTATATACGTTCTTTATGTTAAAGCTTTCCGCGTATCCATCGGCCCATAGACTTGAGGGACTGCATTCAAGATCGGGCGGTAAGCGAAAGGAGGAGAGAGGCAAAACGGGGTGCTTACCAAGCAAATACGACGTCCCTATATACCTTTGAGATGACCTCTGTATCATTCAGCCCGGGATAAAGGGACCTTACCATGTCCTCTTCATCTTCCTGCCAGTTTGCAACAAGTTCTCCGCTGATTAATAATGATGATCTGAGGAACGTAGTAATGTTAGTTTCCGTGATGGTAAAGAGGCTTCCGTCATCCTCAAGAGCCCCGATGAGCATTGGAACTCGAGAGGTGATGTTGGCGTGGACGCGAGAAAGGGGTCTGGGGAAGTAGGTAGCGCTGCCAGAATGAGTTGGACTCAGTGTGGACTGAAGGCAACCACTGGATACTCACTTGTCAACCAAAGGAAATCCGAAGGGGCCGGTCTCATTTCCATTCACGTATTCTTTAATCTTTTCAGCTGGTACGGCTCGTAAGCAACCTAGCCTCTCTTCTCCAGGTGGGCCAGTACAGCCCATGGCAGTTGCAAAGCTATTGAAGTTCTCATATGCTAATGCAGGGTCTGAAGGCGGTTTGGTCAGAGGTGAGAGATCAGGGATGGCCCCGGAAAGAAGTACAGCGGCCGAGTACGGCTGGAAAGGTGGATGACGAGCGAGAGCGGCGGACACGGACTCTGCACCTGCAGACTGGCCCTAAATAAAGCCACAAGGGTTAATAACGCTCTCCTATCAAATGAGCATGGTCATACATACCATGATAGTAACCCTGGCTTCATCTCCACCAAATCTCCTTGCATTTTTTGTTACCCACAATAGCGCCTGCTCCTGATCCAGATGACCCAAATTGTTCTTTTCCAAGCGTAAGTCTGGCGATGCAGGGAAGCCGAAGACATTGGTGCGATAGTTGATAGTCACCACGACTATATCTTGATTTCTTGCAAGGGAAGCACCGTTGTAAAGCGGGATCGAAGAAGAGCCAAATCCAAGAGAGCTATGTATTAAGGTGGAAGATGAGCGGGGGGCGAAAACAGAAACAACAAAATTTACCCTCCGTAAAACCAAACTACAACGGCCTTCAACTCTCTTACTGGTTTGTAACGAGGATCTCCGGTCAACGCATCCGAGGGTGCCCATACATTCCTATAATTCGACCAACAGGACTCAATGTCCCCGCTCCATAAGGTAGGGGACAGGCAAACGCAACCAACCCCACGTGGCTTAGCCGATCGCTCCTTATATGGTAATAATTTGCTGGAATGACCTTCTTCGGGCTCTACCACAACGAGAACTCAACTTAGAGCCAATCCCTAATTAAAATCTCTTGAGAATGGCTCTTAGAGTTCTCCATATTATTTTTGTGATTTTTTGTTTCGATCTGACGGAGGAGATCGCAAAATACGGGTTCATCTAATTTGTAGTGCTTTGGACTGCCTCCTACATAAGATGTAACTTACTTTTCACAGCCATATATCAATTATACATACATAATGAGTACCTTCAGAGTGATATGAGATGAATTAGAGGGTAAGAAGTAGGTGGTGCTGGATGTACCCCTATTGACTATAGGTTGGCATGAGCATATTAAGCCATTAGTCCTTCGTATAGTTTTAGAACTTATACTATTTGGTGTTTAAACTACAGCTCCCAATATTAATGCAACAATTCTGTACAATTTTTCGAGTTCAAGGTGCATTTGTAACAGTATGTAAGGTCTAAACACTAATTTGTGATCTCCTCCCTCAGATTGAAATGAAAAATCACAAAAATAATATGGAGAACTCTAAGAACCATTCTCAAGAGATTTTAATTAGGGATTGGCTCTAAGTTGAGTTCTCGCTGTGGTAGAGCCCGAAGAAGGTCATTCCAGCAAATTATTACCATATAAGGAGCGATCGGCTAAGCCACGTGGGGTTGGTTGCATTTGCCTGTCCCCTACCTTACAGAGTTTCAGGTACTCACAAGAATAAACAGTCTTCTCCCTCCACCGGTGGGTTCTCTGGGTTGTTCAAAAGTTGTTTTATTCCTTCCGCCATCTCAACGGGGTAAAATTGTTGAATACACGTATTACCGAATGTCGTAGCATTGGTGACGTTTGTAACCGTATCATCGACAATATAAGGAGTGGGTATTCCCCAGCGCAGGGTCTCGACAGGTGCAAGAGCGTAACGCTGGATGGAAATGGGTACCGGCGCTTCAGCGTGGATCGTCAAGAAAACTTACGATTCCCTTAAATGAAACAACTGTAGAAAGGGATTAGTGATTACACGAACAAGAACTTTGGAAACTCACCTCCGTCTTCTTCTACTCCTTGCATTCGTCCAGAGGTCGTTTGGACGACTTGTTGTCCATGACAGGCTCTAGCAACTATAAGAAAGACCGAAATCAGACAAACAAGTTCAGAGATTTTCCTCGACCAGAGAGTGACTTGAACGCTCTGGGATGCCATGATATATCTCTGGCCTTCGCTGCGACTTGATTCTTAATATCCAAGACGTCGACAGTGCATCAGTATTTTGACCACTTACTGGTTTTGACTGGTACGAGCTCGTACCAGTCAAAACCAGTAAACCAGTCCCCAGTGAACCAGCCGAAGATTTTTTTCTACCAGTAAAATATACACATCGAGCATGATAAGGGAGGAAGAAAGCACAAATGATGTCCCCGGTGTCTTGGCATCATTTATTACATCATTGGCAGTGCATTTGGCATCGCATAATGACTCATAATCATTGCTGTCATTGCCAAGGACGATGATCGGGGCCTATCCGACGCGTTCCCGACGCAGCACCGACAATCCCGACAAATTGTACCTGGAGTTACAAAAAATGTCTCTCGTACATCTTGGATCATTTTTTGATACTATAGTAAGTACATGCTATCCTGTAAACTAGTTGGTGATGAATTATATTTTTTACCTGCTGACCAGTGACCAGTAACTCGTCAAAACACTGATGTGGTTTATAAACATCTTGCAAAGAATGTACAGAGGTTTAGCCAAGCCGGGACCACATTCGCTAAGATGGATATCATTGGAGACTTGTATAGCAATCCTGTGTTACATCTTACTCTCAATGTTGACTGATGTCACTGGGCATTGCTAAAAAATCTTTGCCAATGCTAGGGAGACAATGAGGAGTGGTGCGTGAGAATGTTTCCCGCTCCGGTTCTTTCCATCCTTCCCGCAGAGAAAATGGCACTGCGGCAAGCTAGCTCGTGGCTCAAGCTAGTGAAATGTTCTGGGCGGATGTAAGAGCCTAGTTATCTGCTGACCTCTTTATTTAGATTCATGCGCAGAATGAAATTCTCTACGTGTTCATGGGGTACATGATTTGATATCTTGTCTATCTTCTGACGGTCTGGACTTGTCTCGGAAAGACTGGAACTTTCAAAAACAGTTACTGATGCGTCTATAAAAACTGCCAATTCCACTACCTTTTGGAACGCCTTCGAATCAAGTGAGTTCCTCGAGATCATGTGAATTTCTTCCCCGCAGATGAATGATCTCAGACTTCTTATTAGACACGCTCCAACTCTCTTACCATCATGTCGACTATGAATGCCCTCGTATACCGCGGCCCAGGCCAGATCGTTGTTGAACAGCGTCCGAAGCCTACCATTCAAAAGGCTACTGATGCTATTGTCCGATTGCAGAAGACCACCATCTGCGGTGAGTCTTAAAACGCTCCTTTACCTCTTCTTTGGCTCACAAAGGCTTTATTATACAGGGACCGATCTCCATATTCTCAAAGGCGACGTTCCTACCTGCCCCAAAGGTCGTATTCTTGGCCATGAAGGTATTGGCGTTGTGGAATCTGTCGGAAACGCTGTCACGTCGTTCAAACCTGGTGACAATATCATCATCTCCTGTATCACTTCTTGCGCTACTTGCGAGTTTTGTCGTCGTGGTATGCCTTCCCACTGCACAGATGGAGGTTGGACGCTCGGACACACGATTGATGGTACTCAGGCTGAGTACGTCAGGATCCCGCATGCAGACTCGAGTTTGCATTCGGCAAACGTCAAGGGTGCTAGCAAGGAGGCATTGGTGATGATTAGTGATGCTT
Organism: Stygiomarasmius scandens; assembly: GCA_037954225.1. Lineage (NCBI taxonomy): Eukaryota > Fungi > Basidiomycota > Agaricomycetes > Agaricales > Campanellaceae > Stygiomarasmius > Stygiomarasmius scandens. Next base: position 352,986 of record JBANRG010000048.1, read on the forward strand.
TGCCCACCGGATTTGAGTGCGGTACACTTAATGGGGACATAAAGCCCGGTTCAACGGTCGCTGTCATTGGTGCGTGTTTCGCGAGCTCTAATCTCAGACTTCCCTGTCATTGATTACATCAATTACAGGTGGTGGTCCAGTCGGTCTATCTGCACTCCTGACTGCCCAATTCTACACCCCTTCCACCCTCATTATGATCGACCTCGACGAGAACCGCTTGGCTACTGCCAAGTCAGTCGGAGCAACTCATACCATCAAATCGGGTCCTGACACTGTCAAGACCGTCATGGAACTCACCGGCGGACGTGGAGTCGACACGGTAATTGAAGCTGTAGGCATTCCGAAGACGTTTGAACTGTGTCAGAACATCGTTGCAGTTGGGGGCACGATTGCAAACCTTGGTGTGCATGGTACAAAGGCAGATATCTACATGGACAAACTCTGGAGCATGAACCTGAGTGAGTGTCTTACTTCTTTGATTGAGAAGCTAGTCTTATTCGCCTCGCAGCCATTCGCACTCGTCTCGTTGATGCCGTTACCATTCCGCAACTCATCAAGCTCGTCGAAGCTGGCCGTGTCAATCCCCAAGCGCTCCTCACCCATTCTTTCAAATTCAGCGATATTTCGAGCGCGTACAACACGTTTGGTGCCGCTGCCCAGAACAATGCCCTCAAAGTCGTCATCAATTTTGATTAACCGCGTTGTAACTGTATTTCTATCCTTCCCTCTTCGTGGTTCTATGTATACTAGCGAAGTGTCGAGCAGTAATCCTTGTAAATTGTAAATTACCTATCAAAGTCGAATTCGAGAATCCAATTTCAGCTCAAACGGACAGTCGTTTGGAAGTAAAGCGTAACGAGAATAGGGGCGATAAGCATTAATCCCTCAAGCCCTCCACACGCGCCTTCATTGCCTTTCCTTCCGCCTCAAATCCCTCTTTAAGACCGTCACCCAAGAACTCTTCCACAAAATACCCCAAAGCCCCACCAAAAACCTCCCGATACTCATACAATACTCGCTTCTCGCCATCCTCTCCAGTAACTTCACTAACAGCATTCCACCTCTCAGCGCTTAACATTCCATCTGGCCAACCCATCACTTTCCACGCAATCCGACCTTGCTCAGGTTGGACGTGCGTGAGATTGTCAAAGTCGTAATGTGATTCGAGTGGATTACCCTTGGAATTTCGACTTATGGGACCGGTCAGAGGAGGGATTTGGGTTACGAGGATAATACGGTGGCCTTCTTGGGGTATTTGAGAATCGGTAGGGATGAAAAAGTCGTCTGCGACGGTAATAGACCTGATGAGTGAAAGTAAGTCGTTGAGGTTAGGTCGGGAACTTTTAAGTAAGACGGGTACTCACCGAAGGAAAGGGTTCCAGTCTGGATAGGAAGGAAAATCAGTCAGCACATCCCAAACGTCTTTGAGGGTAGCGTTGATCAAGACACTATTCTGGACAGTAAATACCCCGGGAGGTGCTGGAGGAAGGTTGGTCGGCGATTGAGCGGCAGCCAAGCAGCTGAGCCACGTCAAGGAAAGGGCTGAAAAGAGTACAGAAAGCATAATTGCCTAGTAAGGAGCATCGTTGTTCATTCTTAAATGTTCAACCTAAGTTTCAAGGTTGTGAGTTTCGGAAGGAATTTCCAATGTTTGCGTGAAAGAACCAGACGATGAAACTTTCAGTTTAATTTGTAAAGCTACCTTGTGACTTTGGATGTAGAATCCCCAAAGGAGGGCACTATTTTTTGTCGACGAGTTTGGATTTCAGCTCTGGCGACCAAGTTTAGACTTGCGTATCTATTCTGGGTTTTGTGAATACGTCATGAGCATATACATCTGAACGGAAATAGAAAGAAGACAACTGAGAAGTTGATGCAGAACTAGTCATACCTTGCAACGTCGAGGGATTTTGGCTTTAGACCAACAAAGTGCCAATGACGTACGAAAAACCTGTTTGCAACATTGTAGACTGCAACATGCTACTGTGGGGTACTAGCAACTCGCCACTTTTCGGAAAAACTTCGAGCGTACTAGGATGAAAGTTAGACAAATGAAGTGTCATTGTGACGGACTCGTTGACTTCGTGAAGATCGACAAGGGTTTCCTTGTTTTTGGTCCATGCGAATTCTGGAAAAGCGACGTTCGGCTCCATTGGAATAAGTCGGTCCAGAGTGATCGACCTGCAATCATCAGGATATACGGTGTTCAAATCAGGTCCAAGCACATGACCCCAAGTATATAGCGAACGCTTTAATCATAATGTGATGGGGGGGAAAGTGTAATCGTCTCTCACAATATCCAAATGTGATTTTGACTAGAAAGGTATATTCAGTGCCGGGTTCGTTTCAGTCGCAGCAAATCGATCTTTCGGGTGAGGTCGGATTCAGCGTTGAGGGATTTGACACGCCCGTAAGCCAACCTATATTGCTCATGCTTGGGGCGATTTATACCAAGAGGGTTCAGGGTCAGCGAATCGGAGTATACGTCCGTGACACTTCCGCAGCGATTTTGTCTGTCGGTCAGACGTAATTAGGGATCGGAGAAGCACGAATGCTGCGCAGGACTAGTTGGATGAAAGGCACCGACAGCACGAGCATAATCGATAACCTTAAAAGCTACGACGCTCTCCGTGAGCAAAGGAGAATTTTGTGGTTTGGTTTTGGTAGCGGGCGTTCGTGCAGAGATGAAGCTGTGAAAAGGTACGATTATGAGTTGTCTGTTAGGGCTAAGGGAAACTCACTATTGATGATGATTGGGTGTAAGCCGAGCAGGAAATGCGTGGCGCACTGGTCTTACTCGAAGATAAAGTAGACAATGGAAGATACAAAGGAGTCTGCGTTGCATATAAGAGAATTCTAACTCCCTGGATTCCTCGCAATTTATTGATAACCTAGAGCCAGTGGAATGAATACCGCTCGGCGGTGATTGGTATACAAAATTGAAGTCGTTGTCCCAAACGAGGGAAATTAGCATTTCAAGGGCTTAAAATCGGAGGGTCTGGTTTAAGCACAAAATTATCGTTAATATGGCGGGTAACAAGGTTCAAAGTTCAAGTGAAATTATGTTGGACAAGAACCTCAATTCGAGAACGACTGGACACTTGACAAAATTTAGGCATGAAGTACCTATATTTCGGGTCAGAATTTGGATACCGGTCCTAGACTGAAGTCATTTGAGCCTCTATATGTCTGACAAGTGAGGGAGAGGAAAGGAGCAGAGTAGTACAAACACACGCAAGTTCTTGCCAAACAAAGATTTTCCTGTTTTTCTCCTCGACCTCAGCTACTACGTCTATGAGAACATTAAACGGCGACGAACAATCGACTGTGGCTCAAAGATTTTGCATGATCTTGTCTTTCAATTCACGATACCCTTTGTTAGAACCAATACAGGACATTCCGAGTATTGACACGCAAACTTCATGACGCTAGAAGGAGGCGACTGTCATGTTTGTGAAGAGGAGATGCTATCTGATGTGACAGGTTCTGAATAATTGGTTACTTGGGGGCTTTCAAACGTGCGTGTCCAAGCTGTTCGTATGATGTATACTCGGCTACCTTTCAGGCATAGTGACCAAATATATAATTTACTTCAGAGCTTTTGGTACATACGGTACCCTTCAAATCCGCCGATTTTTGGAGCTTCTCGGGTAAATATGCTCGAGTTCAATGAACATGCATGCCGAATGTTGTATTAACAGCGGTAGGTTTGTTCGCAGTACATAGTGCAGTTTCCGCAGCAACAGAGCTCCGATCTTCCTCGGCTCCCGCCAGTCTCTCCTCGCTGCCACCATGCCACAGCATAAAAAGACGACTGAAGATTCACTTTTACCTCTACAAAAACCCAGTTATTCTTCCTTTCTTCGTCTTCACTCTATTATTGCCAGCTCAAATTTTACTTTGGTTTCTCAAATAATTCTGTGGCTTTGGCCGCTACCTACGCGATGGCATTCCAAGAAGTACGGGTTCGTACTTGGCTTTTCTGAACGTGTTTGACTGACCGTTTTCTATAGTTTGAAGTGTCTACTCCACACGTCGCTTACCTCTGCTTAGGAGGCTTTGTCGTTCTGTTTGGGATGTTTTCTCTCTTACTACGTGAAAAGATGTACATCGGCGAAGCTTGCTGGGCTTTTCTCTTCGGTGTCGTCATTGGACCTTACGGAATCAACGTATTTAATCCACGTGCATGGGGAGATGGATCGGATGCAACAATTGATGCTATAACGCTGGAGTTCACCAGGGTCGTGTTAGCTATTGGCGTCTTTGCCATTGGTGTCGAACTACCCAAGGCTTACGTGAAAAGCCATTGGAAGAGTTTGTTTTTCATGTTAGCACCCGTTATGGCCTGGGTCAGTCCGTGTTATTGCTTGCCGTTTCACAATCTCACTCGATTTATAGGGGTGGTTCGTTGCAGCAGCTTTCATCTATGCTCTAATCCCCGGGCTCAACTTCCTCTCATCCTTATGCGTCGCTGCTTGTTTAACGCCGACAGATCCAATTCTTGCCGCAGCCGTGGTTGGTGGCAAGTATGCGGACAAAAACGTTCCTGCTCATGTTCGTCATCTCCTGGCTGCAGAATGTGGTTGCAATGATGGAGCAGCATACCCTTTTCTATTTCTCTCATTGTATCTAATTATGGATGGGTCCGTCGGTGCAGCAGTTAAGGATTGGGTTCTATTATTATGGCTATGTGGGTCTTCATTTCCTTCGTTGTGTATACACGTGCCGATATAGCTTCTTGTAGATCAAATCATTCTAGGTGTTATCCTAGGTTCCTTCATTGGCGTCTCCTTCCGTTATCTGATGAAATTCTGCGAACGGCACGAACTCATTGACCGACATTCTTATGTCGCTCAGTACGTCTCTCTAGCTATGCTGACTGTAGGAATCGTCGTCCTCCTTGGTTCAGACGACCTGCTCGCGGCCTTCTCCTGCGGTAGCGCCTTTGCTTGGGATGGGTTTTTTAACAGACAGACCGAAGAAGCAGTTTTCTCCAGCGTAATCGACCTCCTTTTTAATATAGCCAGTTTCGTGTACCTCGGAGCATGGATGCCATTTGGGTCGTTTGGAAACAAGGAATGGACGCTGGAAGTGTGGAGATTACTTGTCATTGCTGTCCTGGTGCTCTTATTGAAGCGCCTGCCAATCGTCATCGTTCTGTACAAGTGGATTCCTGATGTCAAGACGTTCCGAGAAGCGGTTTTTTCGGGACATTTTGGGCCTATGGGTGTTGGTGCGGTATTTATCAGCACCCTAGCTGCCGGAATCCTCAACGACCATATCGAAGAACTCGATGCTACTACTCCTGGAGGTGCTCCCGCACAAACGCGTTTACTTGCACAGACCATTCAGCCTATCTGTGCGTTTCTGGTCATATGCTCGATTACGATCCATGGTTTGTCCATTCCCGGTTTCTCGCTATCTCGCCGGATCCATACAGTCACGAAAACGTTGTCGAGGCATACCGCGCATGGACCGCACGTGGCACCTGAATGGACAACTCAAACCAGGCATGTGGTGCGAGGCGACCAGGCGATTCCTATTAATGAAGATCCCGAACATTTGAGGGGGGATGAGATCGATAGGGCTGAACGAGGGGAGGTGGAGAAGCACGGAGAGGACAGTTTCCGAGATAGTATCCTGGATGCAGATCCTCGACCCGCGGACGAAGGCAGTATTAGAGCGTTTGGTCACGCAGCTGCTGACAGAAATCCGCACACCGAGGAAAACGAGAGGAGTCTGCCCACGACCTTGCCGTTACCAGAAACTGGGGGGACGGTTGAAGAATGGCAGGAAGGACCTCACCGCGTCATTGAGCGCCGAAGAGGACCTGGCGAAGAAGTAGAGGTTGAAGTGATTAGGGATTGGTTCTATCGTCGTCATGATTACGGAGACCTGCACCTACCCCACTTGCATCATTTGCACCGTTCATTACCCCACGTCGGTCACCCACGAAAATATGATCAGCAGACCGACGCGACCAGGAGCAGTGGTAGCGACAAGTCGAAAGAGGCGCAGCCGGGGGGTCAAGGCCAGGAGAAGCATGATGATGGGCACGCGCACCACCAACACGAGAGGAAATTCTTTCGAGGAAGCAGTGAAAGCGTTCGGAAAGAAGTTCGGGAATATTTAACATGGTTAGAGCACAAGGCCAAGCGTTTCGAGGAAGAGGTGAAGGATGGAATGACGGGCGTGGTGAGCAAGTGGAGCGAGTCAGCGAAGCATCCTGAAGAGCAGAGCGAAGGACTCAGTTCTTTTACCGAAGTTTTTGATGACGACGATGAAGAAGGCTGGGCTTCGGATAGGTCCAATCCGATGGTCGCTGCTCCTGTGATACGGGTATCTAACTCGTCAGGATCTGGCTCCAAGTCCAGACTACCTAAGGCCAGGACGTCAACCAAGAGGAACAAGAGGACAAGCATTCGCAGGGGGCCTAGTTATGTCGCTCGTTCACGCTCTCAGGCAGCCGCCGAAACCGAGCAGCGAGATGAGGAAGAGAGCAGAGGCAGAGCTCGTTTGAATACCTTATCGTCTTCAACAAATGACCACCGTCCTTCTGGGCTGCAGCCTCGCCCCAGACAGAGTAGATTGGATTCTATCCGAGGAATGCAATCTATGCCTTCTTCCGCTCTGTCGAGCAGGGAACACAGCCCTGCCAGAAGTATCAGATTTTTTGACGAGCTTCCAAGAAGTGGATTTGCTACACCGAGGAGAGGAAGTGGTACAAGTACTCCGAGATTCGACACGGGGTCAGTACCAGGTACACCTCCAAACTTAGATTAGTGGAGAGATTTACACGAAACTCTTAGCCAAGTATTTTCCATACTCTAGCATTATGTGGAGATTTTTGTATACCCAGCATGTCACCCTTTTTATTCCCTTCGAATGCCAATAATCTATTTACGTGGCCAATGTTTGTCATTAACCCGTAAGCAAATAACTTGACGTCTGTAAAAGACTTGAAGTTCACAACCTTCTCAATTCCGTAACTCTTACCATCACTACTTGAGCTCGTGTGCGTCAAGACAGAAGAAATACCCTTACAGCTGTCAATTGCGGAGAGTGTGGCATATCTTTAATCCGGAAGGCAGGATCGGGCCATCAAGCTATACTGATTGAAACAAATGGTTTTGAATCCAAGGATGCAAAACTATCTATCTTTGAAACCCGAATAGAAATGTACCAGAGTATATTCTTCTCAAGAGTATTCAAACTGCTTTACCTCACCTCCAGTGGACAGGTACTCGGAATGTAGGAGTCAACACGTGTCCAAAAACCTCGGTGGTAACTCCTGTCGCCGCTCGCTTAATATTTAATATTGGCTCCGTCTTGGAGCGGAGCAGAGGTATTTAGGGCTCCGCATCGTACATTAGTACTGATAGCCTGTTTTTTACTGTACTGATAGCCTGTTTTTTACAGTACTGATAGCCTGTTTTTTACAGTACGGAGTCACCGTACTAATTATACAGTGTTTCCGTAGGTCGTACGGCACGGCACGGGGTCTAATACGGGTATACGACCGTTTTGGGGTGTTCATCTATAAAATTAAGAGGCAACGGCATGATTTTGTTTTATATCACCTTAAGAAAAATAATGTGTAGTATTCACAGTGTTTTTATCCATTCACTGCGGACACGAATAAGTATTCCGAGTCGGAATACTGTACAGGTCCGTAACCGTCATACGGTACCAGTATAACCATTCAAGACGGCAGAGCCCTATCTGTGGCATACCCTTCCAAGGTTTCACATGATCATAACATGTTGCGGCCTCATTGCAAAAGGACCTCTGATGTACATAAGCAAAACACCTTGCTCAGTATCCTCCAACTTGACCTTGAAAACCTGTTATCGTGAGTGTCGTTAAATTCTTAAAAAAGTCATGGAGCTTATTGACTAACATGGCTATTACTAGAGCTCAGACCGACGTACTCGTAATAGTGACAGTTCAGAAAAAACAACTTGAAGCCGTTCACTCGTTATAACCTGCGCAATACCCCATGGCTGAGCCCCAGACTGTCCAGAATACAATTTTTGAGCAGTCGTGCTTTGATGACCCCATCCCAACTTCAGACTTATGTCTGAGCAGCATAACAACGGGCTTTTCCAACTGTGACAAACAAATATCGTCCCTCAAAACCATCCTTGATTCCTTGAGGCAAAAACTAGAGGAATTGAAAACACATCTACAACAATGTTATTCACTCGTGGCACCCATACGCCATATCCCACCGGAGATTTTGACAATGATATTTCTTTTCTGCTGTTCAGAGGCAAATTATTCCCCTGATACCCAGTCTGTCAATTACTGCCTTCCTGCATTCGCTCTTGCCGCTGTGTGTAAAAGATGGCGTAATATTGCATTCTCAATACCTCAAATGTGGGCTGGTATTGCTTGCTCCATTGATCCACCTACACACTATCTTCATGCAGTTGATCTTTGTCTAGGCAGATCTAAAGATGCACCTCTGATACTTGATCTAGAGGTTACCCCAAATGCACAGTTACAAAACCCAATGCTACACTCTTTAGTGGGACAGTCTCATCGGTGGTCCAGTCTCCATTTATACCGAGAGTATGCCAGTCATCTTCAAGTCATTATATCATGCCCTCTTATGTCTATCCATGCTTTTCCGTGCCTGGAAAAGCTCGAGGTTTCTATGCAGCTTCTTGACTTAGTGATGCCTGGCCTGCAACATGCTCCTCGACTGCATACTTTACAAATCACCAGGTCTCATCTGAGTGCACCATTCCCACAGTCATTAGTTCGAAACCTTGAAAACACCGTACCTTGGGCACAGATCCGATCACTAAGAATAGAATGCATGGAGAACAGTGATCTCATGGGGTTACTCCGCTTGTGTCCAAGCCTTGTCAATCTTTCACTAGGTTTCCTGGGGTCAGAAACTCCGAGTGCAGACATCCTGACTTTGATTTCGATCTTGTCACTGGATCTTTCCTTTGTGACTTCCGGGGGCGAAGTCCTGCTGTATGAATTAGATTCAACACTTCGTCATTTAATCCTTCCTGCTCTTACATCCTTGGTTCTTAATCCGCCATCTCGGACATGCTATTTCAATCCCAAGATTCATGTATCATGGCCTTTGGACCAATTTGGTGATCTCTTTTCTCGGTCAAATTGTCAGATCACTTCTTTTTGCATCCAAAATGTTCCGATGCCGGATGAGACTCTTGCAACTTTTCTTCGCCTTATGCCGTCCCTCACAGAGTTAAAAATTGATCAGTCCGAAACGAAGATCACGCCTGCGGTGACTGATTCCTCCCTCACATTCATGCACTATTCTTCAGGGATAACACCTTCCTTGAGATATCTATCTATCAAAGTTCATAAAGTGACTTTTACACCTGGGATTTTTATGTCAATGGTGAGGTCACGATGGACACCATATCAGATGCAGCTAATTGGAAACAATGTGGAGCGTCTGAGGTCAGTGAGGCTTGTAGCCTTGGCCGGTGGAGACAGAGTTGATGTTGAAAAGGTATACAGACCCATCCTCTCACTGGTTGTGGAGGGACTGATGGTAGAAATTACATATAAGCCAGATTCTTAACACTAGTTTTGCATTTGTGTACTTGGAACCTCCCAATGTTATTGAATTATTATGAGAAAATTTCTTATGAACAGCATGAAGCTATTTTAAACAGAGAATATATAGGAACATCTTACTGGTTTTGGTAGATTTGCTCTCTAGCATTGGTACAAGGGTCATACTCAGTACTTCACTTGTTATTATATATTTCTACTGAGTCTGTAGTATCCGGTGGACTACCGAACAATACTTGGTGTAGTAGAACTAGTTATTTGTCTCGACATTTTATTTGCGATTGTACTGATCTTAACACAGTTACTTGTCTGATCACTTTCAGGTAGATCTATTTTCTTTGATCATTACTCTCCTAATGCATTTATCAACTACCAGTCTATAGACATCAATTACCAAGTCTATCAATCCCTTGGGTAGTAACAAGTATACAGATAGTTTAAGTAGGAATGTGATGTTATCTAGTAACTTCAGTAGGGTGGATCTGCTACTATAAACTGTTCTGTCCAATAATACATCTGTTGTAATATTCAGGATAAGCTAGATCTCTATCTGTCATAATTACTGCAATCTCCAACAAGATTTGATTCACCAAGTCACCTATTGCTTTCTGAGTTTTGTCTTCAAGTCTTCTGAGTTATTGTTCCCATAGATTCTGCAAACAATGATAAGATTGTGATAGCTCAATTGAAAGTGCAACATTTTATCATATACTTTTACAAACATATGGTTCTCTTCAAAACCTAGACCCACCACCTTTACTTATTTGAGTGTCAAACATTGAGATATTTCTTGAGAGATTACATTCCTAGATTAGACAGACAATACAGTATATCTCTACAGCCAAACTCAAGCTGCTGTCTGTACAAATACCACAATTGATATGTACACTTTACAAAAATGTACAGCTGAGAAATCTTACTGCTAGATTTTTTTTGGAATTTATCATGATTTATCCATAATTGTATGTCTTGCAAGATGCAGAAGCATGGGAAGATCCCACCCTATGCCTTTCACCATCCTGTCATAAAGCATACTCTGATACATATTTTCATTCCCTTTTCTTATTTATATTCAGTTTTACAACATTTATCCTTGTATGTTTCTGCTATTTCCATTAGCCCCTATTTCCATTCCCTTATTCCCTAAATACTGCATGCCCTTGTTCTCTTCTCTTGACTACAGCCCTTATTCTCTTCTTGGTCTTATCTCAACCCCTTATTCCATTTACAGACAACCCCTTATACTTACAAGCTCTTGTTCTACATTTGGATGATGCACAAGTATATAAGACACTCTCCTGTAACCTAGTCCCCTATCTTGACTTCTGTCTTTGGGACTAGGTATGTTTTGTATTCTCTACTAGCTCTCAATGTTGAACTCTGTCTTTGGGACTAGTTGTCAATTTCTCTGTTGCTGTATCTGCTGCTTCATCTGTTGCTGTCTTCACTGCTTCAGCTCTTTGTGACACATCCTAGACATTGAAGACAACATACACATAAGAGTGAGCACTGCCTCCCAGAACATATCATTTCATACACTTTTATATCTCTAAAAGTATTTCATAAATCAAAATACCAATATGTATGTGACAGGCTTGCCACAGTCTGGGTCAGGCCAGGTCTGGCCAAAATTTTTTGGCCCTTGACCTGGACCTTGAGGTTTGGTCCACCCTTTGGTTAACCCTCAGACTTGAACCTGAGGACCTGGGTCAAGAGGTCTGGGCCAGGGTTGGACCTGGTCCAACCTATATTTTTTAAAATAATTTTTTGGTTATAGTCCAGAAACTTCTACAGACAATGAAATATTGCTTTAGATCCCCATAAGCAGCTGTGACTATATTATTTTTTTGGGTTTATTGGGTCACTGAATATTGTAAATACAACAGAAACAGGCTGTATAATGACTTTTCATTTGACAATGAAAATCACAGTGAGTTTACAACTTTACAAAACAATAAAAAATTCATATTCAAAAATTTTTTCACTGCTTTTTATTCCCTAAGATGGTCAAGGGTCAGACCTGGTCTGATCCTATGCTCAGCTGCTGGCCCTTGACCCAAACCCATAGGTCCAGGTCTGACCTGGCATAGCCACTGGACCTGGACCTCAGGTCTGATTTGGGTTTGGTTCAGGGCCAACGGGGTCATGACCCTGACTGCAGCAAGCCTGTGTATGTCTGTTATACACTTTATCAAAGTGTACAGCTTGGAAATCTACCTGAATATATGGCCATGATTTTTTTTTTTTGATATTTTTGCAAAGATTCTCAATTTATCATGGTTTATCCATATTTTAGATGACTGGTGAGGTTCAGAAGCATGGGAAAATCCCGCCCTGGTGTGCCCATCATCTTAGACATTGAAAACAATGTATGTAAGAGTGGGCGGTGCCTCCTGGAACATTGTTGATAGAGCCAATTGAATAAGTACAGATGCACTGCCGGAAGGCACTCCACCTTCCTTAGACTGATTACGAGTCCAAAATGTAATTGAGGATTCGTTCTTTTTCAAATCCCCATGGCGTGATTAAGTGAATGTGATGGTTTATTTGGCCATCTGGTTCCGGCAATACAATTTAACCGGATAACCAGCATTTACCGGTAATTTTCTTCCAGTTGGATGTGCGGGCATAAGTGGTTGTTGTCAGCTATTTGTTTCTCAGGTCATTGCAATGACGATTTACTCACACAACTCCTCACAACTCCTCACAACTCTTATCATACTTATTCCTCTACTTATTTCCCTGGGTCTAGAGAATTGCAATATACCTATCATATTTATATTTCCAAGCCGGTGTTGGTAATATAATCAGTCCTTAATTACTAACATGAAACCTTTAAGCTGTTCTATAGGGGCATTTGAAAGGATAGTTAAGCAGATAAAATTATATAATTGCATAAACAAAAAATATACTGACCTTGTATCGTGTGGTTTCAATATGTTTTACTACCTCCAAAGATGTATTATTGTCTAGTACTAGGTACACTATAAGATCTTCTGGATTGCAATGTCAGGTCCAATATTTTAGGATTAATGTCAGAGATGGCCATATATTGAAATTTCTTCAGTGATACTGAATGTAGTAAATTTTACTCCAAAGTCAAGCCCTTATATAAAAATACAATACTTAGGGATAAAAATCTTAAGCATCTTTGGCAGAGTACATCATTGTCTATTATAAGATATTTACCAACCAAAATCAAACAGTAGTCATTATATCCATTGCCAATATACTTCAAGTTGCAAGCTGTGAACAAATACTATTCTTATAAATAACAATTATAGTGCATTTGCTACAGTATTCCATACATTGCCATGCTAAAGCTCTATTTTACCCTACAGAGAGGAAATATCAATAAAAAAAGGACTCATTCCTGCCAGCAGACCTCTGCTGGCCCACATACCCAAGTACTGATTGATAACGAAAATTACTATATAAGGAAGAACGAAGGGTGACGAGACCTAGCTATCACAAGATAACAAGAGTTCATCCCATACAATAAAATGAACTATCAGTAATAGCTTAGATATAAGACTGATATGTTAAGACCTGACAGTGTATAGAATAAGGTATGTGTATATAATTGTAATAAGTATGAGCACAATTGCTCTTTTGAAGTGAACATACTTTCAGTATAAGAAAGCTCATGTTTACTTATACGTATTGTCTTCACTACTGCAGGAGAAATAATCATCAAACTAGTGAAGATAGGAACACGCATTCGAATTTACCATATCAAAATGAAGGATGCCCTTCCTACTCAAGGCGGGCATCCGCTCCTGCATCCAACGAGTCACGTCATTGAAGACGGTCTTGTATATCGTCGAGTGCTCAAACTCGGTGTGAATCAGGCTAACAAAGTCTACCCCGATTTCGAACCTCTGGATATCAGGGAATCGTTCCCTGTCCGAAAACCATTCGTCCAGAAACTTCCATTCGAGAAGCTCCCGGACGAAATTAAACCCTCCTTTCCATGGTTCTGACTCGACGGTAAAGCAGATTTCGAGTCGGAATTGCTGCAGATGTGGTGCTGACACAGTTTTCACGAGCTCCCAGGCATGAGCGAGGAGGATGTGAAAGTGTCCGAGACGGGGTAGACGAATGACTAGGGTTTGGACAGAAGAAAGTGAAGAAAGAGATCTTTGAGATATGAGATGGGCTGTCAAAAACGGGTTAAAATTCAATTATGTACGATTTATCAACAGAATGATCCACTCACGCAAGCAGGTTCGCCAAACTTGTCCTAGAAACGGTCCGGTAGAGAAGATGGAAGGAAGAGATAATACGAGGCATTTTGGTAGAGAGAGTACTCTTTCCAGAAAGGCATCAAAGAGTTGGGACATGATATGACCAGACAACTGGCGATCTGGTACGTGTCCTAGCTGCAATTCCAGAGAGCGCAAACCGGATAAGTCGAGAGCAGGGCTTGTGAGGAACTCCAGTATAGTATCGTCACGTTCGATAGAGGTGAGCACCAGCTCCGCCAGGTTCTGTAGAACGACCGACCCAGTACTCATGTTCATAACTGTCCCGTACCCTTCTAGCCCTGATCCCTGAGTTGCAGTGCTCGCCAAGCTCCCACCCAGCATCAGAGACATGATTGCCGGCATTGCTTGAAATATTTCGAGCATTCTATCCCGAGCGGTCCACACAGTCTTATTCAACCTAAGTCTCCGAACGTCCCGAAAACGTCGCACGAACTCTACTTCGTCGTCACCCCAATCCTCCGAAAAACGATCAATCTCCAGACATTGGACGTTCGAGAACTCGGGAACCATGTTCTGGACATCGCGAGCGTTGATATTGATACTGGAAGAAATGCAGAGTTCCGAGACCAAACTAGCAATATGAGGAGATTCCCGAATGTTACTCCTCCACCGCTTGCAATCTGGGTCGGAGGATAGAACAATCCTCGAGAAGAGAAACAACTGGGAGGGATAGCACCATGAACGACAAACAAGAGCGCAAGCTTTTAGTGAGTCCCGACTGGGCCGTACTTCTTTGATGATGAGGGTAATTAGCTCTGGTGGAAAGAATGCCAGCATCTTGGCTAAAGGTCGACGAGTCGGGTCTACGAGATACAGAATGAATGATTGAGTATTTATACAACAGCCAAAAAATTTTTTGAATAGGATTTACTCACCATGAGGACTGTTCAAGTTGACAGACACGTCGTGCACTGTCGCAGTGGGCAGAGATAAGGTCCTCAAAATTTAAATACTTGATAAGCGGCTGTATCCGGCTACAGTATGAACTGCTCGGTAGAGCCTTTCTAGCGAGATGAGGGCTCAGCATCGCTTTGGATTAAGCAGACTTACCAGGTTCTGGTACGCACCAGCCCTTCGTAGGTGGTGGTTTAAAGTGAGACACGCCGACGCGTTGATGTCATGCAAAATGCCGGGAGAAATGCCGGATGCACGGGAAAGCCCTACAGGACGCGGCAACCGATACGACGCCGCGTACGAAGATGTGATCAGCCTGATTTCAAGTTTAGACTGTCTCGAAAGGAATGGGATTGAAGTCGAGCTAGGAAGGTAGGAATTTTGATGGAATCTTCCCAGAAAATCTGGGGTCTAAATCCGAACGTCAACACCTTGAATTGAAGGATTAGAGCTTGTAATTGAGACTGAACTTGAGAAGCGAACAACCGGGGGACGGTGTTTGGCAAGAACTTCCGCAAAAAATACCCACGTCAACGCCTCTTCCAGTCCAACTACAACCGTCGCCAGGCTTGTTTGACCGTAAAAGCTTCGTTTTTCTCTGTGAAGCGTAAACAAGGTTGGGAACTTCCGATTATGAAACCCTCCTACTCATTCTTGCTCAAAAGCAGACATTCCGTCGGGGAATCAGGTGTTTTCGATAACTAGCAAACAGAGCGCGAGGTCCAGGAGGTAAAGAAATGAACTTGGTATACGCTTTCTTATCTGACAGCTCTTTAGATCTCATTCCTTCTATTATGGTCGTCAGCGTGAAAGTAGAGCCTGACCACGATGATGACTCAGAACTCTTGCAGTGGACGGGTACAAACCTGAAGGTAGAAGATGAAGAACCAAGGATAAATGCGACTGACGATAGACCAATGAAAAGAAGACGGGTCTTGGACGCTGTGGTTGTTCTTTCGTTCAACGAAGTAATCAAGCAGGAAAAGAAGTTGGAGGACATAGGCAAGACATTCAAGGCTTTCAAAAACGTGCGTCTGTTGATCCTTCCGGCAATCAATTGATATCAATTTTCTTCTAGCCCAAGTCTAAGCTGACCAAAAAAGAGCAAGAAATGTGCATCAGCGATTATGTTCTATACAGCCGTCTCAAAAACATTCAACTCGACTTATTTCTCATCGATCTGGACAAGTTCACTCTCGACAAGACAATTTCTCGTGATTTCATGAGCGACCGCTATGGTGGAAGCAACATTGCCTGTTTCCCAACCATCGGTCGAGAGAAGCTTGAGCACCACGGCCGTGACAACTTCATGTACATGAACATGCGCTATCATCCGCATGCCCCGCAGGTTCCTGGCGCGCCTGGGCTGTATTTTCACCCTGGAGAAGCGAGATCTATAGAATGGGATACAGTTCAGCTTGTTTTCACCCGACTGACTAGTGGCAAATGGTGTCAGATGGGTGACTACGAATTAGCATATTCAAAGCCGCTTTCCGCTGAGGAGTGGAATCGTCCCGACATGAAAACGGTGCGTTTATCTAGATGACATCACGTCCCTGTCTTGATGGTTAGCAAAAATAGATGCGTAATACTTGGTCCGAACGTATATCTATCAAATCTTGGGGAAGAGGGATGAGATGTTCTGTCAAGCTTCGTGCTCGACTTGGCCGGGAACCTACTGATGAAGAATACAATGCTGCAATTGAGAGTGATGATAAGTTCTTGGATGTAACACCCCAAGAAATATCTAACGCTGTCTCTCGGGGAGAAGAGGTTCGTACTGTTTACATTGCTTTCCTCCAATGATGCAACTCCATTTACCGCATGCAGGTTTTCTCAGTTTGGACAATGAAATGTGTTGGATATGATATCGAGTTCCAAAAGACCATTACAGAGCAATTTTCCAACTGGACCCCCCCTCCCAAGAAGCCAAAGAAAACAGCTTCTGAGAGCAAATCCAGGACTGACCCAGCCAAGCGGTCTGCTGGATCGAAGCAGAAAAAGGTCACGTCAAAGGTAGCATCCAAGAAAAGAAAGGCAGTGCAAATGGAGGATACGGATGAAGGATCTGACTATGAAGCTGAAATCGTCATACCACGAGGAGGTACTCGATCGAGACCAAACCGTGCTATCAGAGTAGTTTGAACTCTCAAAGATTTGAAATCCTTATTCTTGCTCATTTATAAGTATACAAATATGCAATTATACATATCTGAATTACTGTTTGGGCTTGCACTGGCGATGTGCGCCGGTAAGGAAGCGTGTCCCGTGAGATGGTAAGCGCATCGGCTCTAGCTTGAACTAGAACTGCCACGTCGTTGAGAACGCTCATCGAATGTCCGTTTTCAACTTTCTTCCTCTTACATTGCTCACCATTTATATAGCATTGGCTCAATCAAAAGACCGCGAAGATGTACATTAAGACAGAGCCTGACGATGCTGATGCTTTCCTCAGCAGTGTTAGGTCGACAGCCATTAACCACGAAAATACCTTCGTAAGTATACTGTATATTCACTACACGAACTTGTAATGAATAAGACTTCCAGGCAACTCGAAACGGTTCAACCAGCTCTAGCACGAGTGGCTCCACGTCCGAGTCACCACAGCAGGCACCTCGCAAAAGGAGACGAATTCTTGAGGTAGTTCTTCGTCGATATGATGATATACTCGAGGAAGAAAGGAAACTGGGAGAAATCGGAAGATGTCTCAAAGGGTTCAAGAACGTAAGCTTCAAAAATCTTTCTTTCTGGACGTTCACAAACTTTCCAAACACCATAGCCAAAGGTCAAGCTCAAGAAAGACGCAGAAGAACGCCGTCTCAGCGACGAAGTCCTCTATAATCGCCTCAAGGATATCAGTCTAGTGCCGTATCCTATCGATTTAACCAAGTCTATCCTAGATGCAACCGTTACCCGCGATTTCATGTCTCATCGGTTCGGTGGAAGTAACTGTAGTTGCTTTCCCCGAATCAAACAAGAAAGAGTGGACGAACACGGATACAATGATTTCATGTATCTCAACCTCGACCTTAACCCTCATGCTCCTCAAGTCCCTGGTGCTCCTGGCTTATATTTCGAGCCGGGTAAATCAGATCCTGATTTTGAATGGTCTGATCTACAACGTCTTTATAGTCGTATAGCGGGTGGAGCATGGCAAATGATGGGGTTCTACGAAATGACGCGCTCGAATCCTCTTTCGATAGAGGAGTTGGCTAGAGGTGATATGCGAAAGGTATGCTCCCGATTCAGCAGCCGTATTTTTACGGAAAAAGCTTGCTCATCTCTTGCAAACAGATGCTGATCGCATGGGGTCGAGAGTTGGCAACGACCGGGGGTGGAAGGTCGTTCAGATGCGCTATCAAGCTTCGTGCTCAACTGGGTAGAGAGCCCACCGATGATGAGTTTAGAGCAGCCTTGAAAAGTGAAGACAAGTTTTTGGATGTAAGCACGCAAGATTTTGTCGAAGCCTTTCTTCGAGGAGAAGAGGCAAGTCGTCCTACAACTCTTCTTACGTGCTCACATTGCTGACATTCAAATTCGGTGAAAAGGTGATATCTGTATGGAAGATGGAATGTGTAGGATATGATATTGAGTTTCAAAAAGCAACTGTCACGGCGTTTGAAAACTGGACTCCGCCTCCAAGGAAACCTAGATCCTCGAAACCAAAGCCGTCACGGAAAGAAAAGATACAGTCTGAATCTGTGCAAGGAAAGAGTATCAATCGAAAGAGGAAGAGAGCTGTAGCTGAGACAGACTCTGAGGATGAGCTTGAAATCGAGTATGTTCCTCAACGGGGCACTAGATCACGACCACGCAAGTAGTAGACTTAATGTATATGTAGGGATAGCACCGTACACGTATACGGGTACGACCGTTTTTGATGTATTTTTTGCCAAGGCGGTACGGTTACCGGTCGTACCTGACTCGGACTTTTGTCTATCATCCCATGTTCTTTGGAGGTTCAAGGACTTGAATGAGATAGCCATTCCAACTTTGAAATCGGTGCTTCTTTTTGTCGGGAGATTTCGAACTTAAATCATACTCGATTTACACTTGACGGAGCAATGCTTTACACCTGCGGACTAATCCTAAATTTGCTCCTCACTACCTATACTAATTTAAAGTAATCTCCATAGACGTATCACTGGTACTTTGGAGAAAGAGTGACTTCATCGAG
Source organism: Stygiomarasmius scandens (assembly GCA_037954225.1). Classification (NCBI taxonomy): domain Eukaryota; kingdom Fungi; phylum Basidiomycota; class Agaricomycetes; order Agaricales; family Campanellaceae; genus Stygiomarasmius; species Stygiomarasmius scandens. Next base: position 371,889 of record JBANRG010000048.1, read on the forward strand.
CCTATTTTCGTGTACGTCCCATCTTCCTCTCTGTTCGCAATAATCCAACGCGTTGCTCGTCCGTCAGAAGTAACATCAAAAACATGACATTTGCCTTTTTGTGGCCTCGTCGACTCTCCATAAATCCACGCCTGAAACACCATTGGCTTTCCTTGATCTCCCTCTTTTGCAACACAAACTACACACCTATTCCAACCACCTCGTATTCGTCTCCTCAAGCTCGGATCCGTTGTATCCCCTCCCCCTCCAATTTCCACATATGCAAAACACTCGTCAAGCGAAGACGCATGTAGAGCCTTGTCTAGCGCCTCGACTGCCGCCATCGGATCTGCTCCCCTTTCCATGCTGGACCCCAATATGCCTTGTCTCATTAGCTCTTGGATCGGTCTTATATCGAATCCTTTAGCACCCAAAATCCACACACAAGTAACCAGTTTGTTCGTCTCCCCACCTCCGTCCCCAAAGACTGCACTGGCTCCTACGATATGTCCCACCGGACGCACGACGAGCCGTAAGCCATTTGCCCCAATGCTTGGCTTTAACCGATTTATATTATCTTGGTGGCCATGGTTATCCCAGCTGTAAGAGTCTGCTGTAATTATCGGAATCCATTTCTCCCCTTTTATAGCATGGTCTACCATTGCGTCAGTCAAAAGCGGCCACATCAGGCCCCGTGACACAACCGATTTCATCGTCTCTTTCCACCGCTCCACCAGTATCCGTTCATCTCCTGTCTTTTCCCCATAATTCACCTGTACCTTTTCTTCATCTCGTATCATCCCATAAAGACCGTACAGTTTATCGACTGGATATTTGCACTTTTTCCATTTCGATAAAGAAACTGCATTCGGCAGATGTAGGAATCCATTCTTTTGGAATTCAGATTTGGCTGTCCAGCTCTCCAGGTTATCTGCCCAGGCACGGTCCGGTGCTATTACCACTTCGTGTCCCGGTCTGACGTATGGATAATCTTCGCAATCAGCTGCGTTTGGTCTCTGCAAAGTGCCCTTGTAAAGGATGTCGAAATACCAATGCACCACGTTCGCGAGATACTCCAGGTCCAAACTGGTCCCGTCTAAAAGACGGATGTTGTTTGACAGAATCAGCTCTTGATACGTCCAAGTCCTCGCAAACCACGGATCTCCTAGAACTTTATCCAAAAACTCTATGTTTTTCCAAGCCCGCTTCATATCCTCTGCAAAATTCAATGACTCGCTCGGATTGTATTTGCCTATGATATCCCGGAGCTCGATTTGCTTGTGGAATGCATCTAGGAATACGTCGGGATAGCCAGGGATACATAGACACTCGGACGCATTTCGATAGTATTCTTGCATCCTACCGATCTCTGCTTCCTTTTCGTGGCCGCCTGCATCCGCATCTACTAGTTCTTGATTGTCCTGTCTGATGCAGATACAATCCATCCACATCCATCTAAAACCTCTCTTTTTGGTGTATTGCAAAATCTCTTCAAATTTTCCTTCGATGATGGGGACGTCCCATTTGACACCTGGGATCTTTATGTTTTCTGGCTGGCCCCAGACGTGAGTTACGATCAAGTAGCGGAGAGAATCCGTCCCCAGCTCGGACAGGATATCTACGTCTCTTCGGAGTTTGAGGAGGTGGCAGTCGTACAAGTAGGTGGGAATCCTAAGAAAACGTGCATTGATGATTGATTCAATGTAGAGATTAAACACGCACGATTTTATCATATTCGAAATTGCAGGCGAGATCTTGAGAGCAGCTAGGGTATTTATACTGCGCAACATCATTTTTTCCATCACGAACTAGCCCTGTTCTGGAACAGTTGAAGAATTAATATCGGTTGTTAGGTCCACCGCACTCCACAGGGAGTATATATAGGCGCATCGCATATGCCCTGGCAGGACCTGAATCTCAATGTGCCCACCCTCGAACCAAGGTATTAAAAGTTCTTGATAATGCGGCCTCGTTTTCCACTCAACAATATTGTCAACAGAGCCTGAAGCTCCTAAAAACTCTTCAACTCAGAAGGTACGGTCAACTCCTCATTCACCCTTTCTCTAGCTCTCAATCTAAGTGTTCAGCAGCCACACGGGAGAATATACAAAATCGATATCTATGCTTTATCAGGCAGCCCAGAGTTTCCACCACGTAATGTGCTCAGAACGTCCGACGCCGTTGAAGAGCTGTTTCTTTTCAGGGAGCAGACAGGGGCTTATCAACCTTTGCTACACGTCTGGGATTTGCCAGCGCCCAAGTGAGAATCGCAGCCGAGTGTAACCGTTATATGATAAGAATCGTGACTCCGAGTACTGCCAACTTTGATAGATAACATTTTAGGCGTAGATGAATATCAGTTGATCTTCACTGAGATCGAATCTTGACTACTTCCAACGAAAACTGTTACTAGGGTGCATCTGCTGCAGGATTTATGACCATTTTTGTAGCTCAGAAACGGTCTGTTTTTCGTTGGCCTCACCACCTATAGAATTCGAAAGGACGATACAAACAAAATAGTCTACGGTATCATGACGTATCCTTATGTCGTCCTAACATGAAAAAAAGTTGAGCCTGCGTCCAATCCACGTCGCGACAAAGTATCGCATATCATTGCAAGGTTGGCGAGCTGCGTGAAGAGGGAGTAGTGTCGTGTGCATTGATCGTGGTTGTATAAGTAGACACAGTCTAATAGTAACAGTCAAGCGCGTCCGCACTTTTCCATGTATAGCCTCATTTCATAGTGCCTTTTCCAATATTATTCTTAGTGGATCTAGATGTTGATAAGAGGGAATAATGGATTACTCGATTGAGTACTACTAGAGGAATATGGCATTTGATAATTCTGGCAAGCAAAGGCAGTTTGAATATATTTTATACCCCAAACACACACTCTCCATCTTCCCGGCGAACGGACAGATACACTTGCGGTCAGCTTCCCTCCTCCGACTCTTTTCCTCAATCAAGCGGATCACATAGATTGCATGTCTACACGCTACCAAGTAGTGTAAAGAAAAGTAATAAGTAAAGCGATAAGCAGTATTCTAGGGTACCTACGAAAAAGCCCAATCCAATGCAATCAACATGAAGGAGAAAAAAACTGAAAAGCACAGTGCAAAGCGCGAATCACAAGTCCAAGGAGCCTCAGCCTACTTCCTTCTCCATCCTAACCTTCATACATAGGACAAGGCCGGATCGACCCAAACCCGTTCCGTTCCCTGCATGCTTCCTGCCTCATAGCACGACATGACATGCCACGAGTTACATAAACGCCAGACAGAAAGCAGCCGAGTTTGAGACGTGGGCTCCGTAACCACTCTAATCATCCTCAACACCAACCCAACCTGACACAGCACTCAACCTCAACCTCAGAACCCTCTGTCATGCCGAACCCCAACACCTCTCCTTCCCCAACCTTTCGTCCTATTAGGCACAGACTCCCAAATCGGGTCAACATCTGGACCTTCTAGGTCTCCTGCTCCGTCCCAGCCCCAGCACCAGACTGTATCACGTCGAGGAAGGGTTAGAGATATTGGAATGAGTAGGTAAGAAAGAGACGCACCATGACTAGGTCCTTCTTCAAACTCGACCTCTCTCGCTTCTTCTTCTACGAATAGTCTATCGTGTGGACCGAACCTATGTGTGAATCGAAGAAATCTCAGTAAGAGCTCGGGAAAAGAGAATGAGCAAAAACGCACCAAGACCTATCCTGAGGATCTGTCCTAGGATTATCAGGCAAGCCTCCTAAACGTGCATATCCACGTATTGAAGTGAGGTTTCGGCGTTGAGGATGGAGGATGTCGTAAACTTTCTGTTGTGGATATGAGCAACGGTGTATTATGGACCGAGAAAGCAACGACGTACAGAGTCATAGGCCAATTTTACACGGGGCACCATCATGATCCTTCCATAGCCCTGTATCCTTCATCAGTACCGCGTAATAGAAGAGAAGAGAAGAGAGGGAGCGGGACAAAGCGCACCTTTTCCCAATAATCATTACAAATCAAACTACACTCTGACGCCGAGCACTCCCCATCCACAATCTTCGCCATCCTAAACTTGACGGGGTCCTTTGGTTCATAAAACGGCGCAGGATCCAACACCGCAATCCCATTCCAACAACTCTGTACCTGAACGGGTAAATGCGATTGGAACCTATCCTGACTTTCCGTATGATGGAATATCATCTCAAACGGAGCGTTTTCGAGCGCTGTACCATTGATATCCCTCGCTACCCAATTGTCGTAAAACACCGGAGCACCGAGGTCTTGGTGGTACATGTAATCAGCGGCACAGGTGATTCCTGCGCTGTTGAGACGGGATTGGTAGATGAGTTCGAGAAGGTCGTCTACGCAGGGTAGGATGTCGTTCATAAAGATGATAGTATCAAAGTATTCTCCTTGGGAATCACGAAGTTCGTGTAGAGGCACGAAAGCGGCGTTTCGGACTTCTGCGAGGTATTCGATACGGTGGTTGAACGCTCCTCGGGTACGCATGCTCGTGCGGATGGTCACTCGCATGCCTACGGAGCGGGTGAGGGCGTCGTAGATACGCAAGAGGGCTTTGGTTTGGTCGGTGGAGCCGTTTTCGTATATGGACACGAAGACGTTTTGGTACCCCAGGACGGAAGCCACACGGAAGAGGGTTGAGAAGAGATCTGGGATAATGTCGAAAGAGTTGTAGAGGTTGATAGCAAAGAAGTACTTGTGCCCGTTGGGTTCTTTGGACAGCAAAGCGCGGTTTAAAGGCGGGTTTAGGTATGCTTCGGCATTTGGAGGTTCAGAGGAGGGGAAACCAAAGAGTTCTGCCCATGAACGAGATGTGAGTGGTGGTTTGTGGCCGAAAAGAGGTGCGTAGCGTTCGTGGATTTGTTCAGAGTAGAGTGGTTGGACTCGACGAGAACATTCGCGTGTGTAGTGCGGTGTTAGTTTGGAGAGCAGTTCGAGGATTCGGTAGCGGGATTCGGCTGAAGGAACGGAGATGGGTTGGTGTGTGGTTTGGCGGAGAGTGGCTGGAGTATGAGAGGAACGCCAGACGGGTGCTGGTGACTGTAGACAAATTTAGAAAATAAAAATGCAGAGAAAATTGGAACGCACGCTATAAGAAAAGAAACGGGAAATAAAGAAGCCAACAATAACTCCAATAAGAATAGCTACACCTGTTGGAATTCGGCGCAGCTGTTGCTGTACGCCTCCCTTGCCCTTCATCGCCGTCGAGGTGGATGTAAAAAATGCACGTGACCCAACGGTGGAAATGCGCCGGTGGCGTAAGTCACCATCTAATGCCGGATATACTAACTGACCAACTATCTATATACCCAACATATAACTTATCTGCTACTGATCTTCTGGCTCTGCTCTTTGGAGTGATGCCATATGGTGGTGTCTCGGGAAGGTTGATGTATCTGCATACCGGCGAGACACGCGGGCTCCTGCCTTGTTGGCAACTGCTCCTTTACTTGGACCACATGCTCTTACAACATTTTTCGATATTGATGAGATTTGATTGAGCAATACTCGACGCATAGATAAATTGTCCACAACCTTTTTCATTTACTACAACCCTTTGATACACTTCCCCGCTGTTCAGGCATCCAACATGTTCACCATCAACTCTAGCTCGCAGACTTTGTCACCTCAGGATAGCGCTAGCTTAAACCATATTGGCGTAGTAATCATCCAGAATTACATTAATACCATTTGTCGTTTGTTCTCCTATGGTAAGTCTGCAAGTTAAGATGTTACATTAGCAAGTTTAAGTCCTTGGCAACTCACTCATTTGCGTCCCTTTTTCTTAAAGGCATATTCATTCTGCTGTCATTTGTTGCCCTCAACCTCCTGTGAGTCTTTTGTAAATTTGAGTGTGGAATTGTTATACAGATTATCATCAGACGAAAATGCCTTCGTTCAAAAGCCCAAAAAATTCTGTTCATCTTAACCATCTACCTAATCCTATCATATTCATCTCTTATAATTACATCAGTCACATTAACTATTATTGAGATCAAGTGTGCCTTGCAATCTGATGCTGACCTTCCCCTCATTACCCGAATGGAGATTGCCAATATGAAAATAGCAAGGCTGCTCATATATATAACTTGGACAGAGACTTTGCAAGTAAGTCATGATGATCAATTGTTCTTTATTCAAGGATTTACTTTATCCGATAACCAGATTCTCTGTAGTGACTTTATTGTTGTCTGGAGAGCCTGGGCAATATGGAATGGGGACAATCTTTTTGTCAATATAAGCCTAGCTTCCACAATGCTTGCTAATACAAGTAAGTTGCTTACTTGACTAAACTCATTGACTCTTTTTCACAATATTGGACAGTAATAAATATTTGGTCAGTAGTTGATGGCATCGGAGACCCATTCAAAATAGACACCGTGGGTGAGGTAGCCTCGATAGCATCGTTTTTTATTTCATTTGCTGTCAATATCTTGGCTACTTGTTTGATATATTTCAGAATGTGGTAAGATTATAATTCATCTTATTGATTGTTATCATATATGAACACAGGATGTTACATTGCACTAAGAAACTCCCATCTGAGCTGGAGAATTCCCACAGTTTAACCCAGCCAGGTGTACGGAATAGAAGTGATGTTGATCAGATTCTTTCTCTCATAATAGAATCTGGGGTGGTTTATTGTGTAGTTCAGGTTGGTAAGCTCTGAGGTTATAAATTTGAATTCAATACTTACACCCACATTTGAACTATTGTAGCTCATCTACCCTGTCTTAACCATTGCCTTTGAAGTAGCTGAGATGCCCCCAGACAGCAAACTTGGTACTGCTATTGATATTTTTGAACCTGTATACTTTGGAACAACAGTGGGTGGTTGCTTATCCTTCTACCATAACCATGATATTCAATTGAGTCACCAGGCCATATATCCAGTAGTAGTCATCATCATTATCAGTACCCGCCGCTCCATTGTTGATGAGATAATCTTGTCAGGTACATCACAACAGCAGCGTGCATCGGGGAGACAGTCAATCTCAACAGTGAGATTTGCACAACCTGAAAGTTTGCAGGTTGAAACAGCTCTGACAACACAACAAGCAAGTGGCCAAGTTCAGATGGTGGATGTCACTGTTGATTCTGAGATATATGGAGCATCTGGAAGTGATAAGCACTAGTAATTGCTTGTTACAAGCCATAGTTTTTGTGTACAAAATCTACTTGAGTATAACAAATTGTTTTGTGTACAGCTGACCTCAACTGCAAGTATGCCATTTACGGAAAGGAACTATACCTTCTTTGAAACTTGAATATCTAAGGTGTTACTGTTCAAACTGCTTTAGAAAATTCTGACACAAATTGAGATGGAACAGTTTTGGGGAGTTTGCTCATTCAACTTGTTCATTAAAAAAAGATCAAATGTAAGTCAGAAAGATATACATTTGGTTGCCTAAATGATTCAAGGAGAAGCACTGGTAAATGAATTCTAAGAACCCAGTGAAAATTTAAAGTTGACCCTATGCAAGTGCCAAAAGTGTGACAGGAGTACCACGCATAAGAGTTAGATCAATGATGTGCCTGTATCCTTTTGGAAGCTGATGCACACTCAGATCTCAGACTAGTTGATTAGTATTACTTAGTAATCTTATCTCTTGCTGGTCCAGGTGTGATGTGACTGGGTCATTGGCTGGTTCCACTGGTTTACACAACCTTTTTTACTTTTCTCATCTTTGCTATTATACATACAGTATACTTCTTATGGTACCTTGGTATTGTCATCTTATGTATATATGTATATATATTACTTATTGAGATATTTAGCTAGCTCACAACATGCAGTAATGAGCTTCTATTAGCCATCTAAAATTAGCTGAGTCACTGGTAGATGACTATATTTGTTTGAAATATTGCATTCTTGCTGTATTAGGTATTAATTGGATACAACTAAAAACAAAACAGATTGAATTATTTTGAAGCTAATTTAAAGTTAGGCCACAAACTTTTAAGATGATACAGATTTTATTTTAATGATATTTATCCTACCAACCACTGCCGCTGCATTTGGTGGTGAAACCACATTGATATCCAATGTGTACCATCACCAGTAGCGCCCAATTATCTATACACCCAGCCTCACATACCATTCATCTACTGTTGATTTCTACCTTCTGGCTCCGCTCTTTAAAGTGATACCGCATGGTGATGTCTCGGGAAGGTTGATGTGGGTACTGAGACAGTCGTTCAGCTCACAGACTCCTGCCTTGTTGGCTCTTCTTAGTATTTGGAACACATGCTCTTGCAACATTTCTTGATATTGATGGGGTTTCATTGAGCAATGAGCGATAGTACATAAACTATACACGACCTTTTGCATTTACTATACAACTCCTTGACACACTTCCTCGCTGTTCAGCGATATGTCCACCACCAATTCTGCCCCGCAGGCTCTATCAACTCAGGATAATGTCATTCTAAATCATGTTGGTGCTGTCCATTGTCCAGAATTACATTATCAGCATTTGCTCTTTCTTTTCCTATGGTAAGTCTGCAAGTTGTGGTCTTACTCAACTCATTTATGTCCCTTCTGATGGAAGGTATCTTTATCCTATTATCATCTTTTGCTCTCAACCTCCTCCTGTGAGTCTTTTGTGAATTTCAAACATGAAATTGATATGTACAGATTCTTATCAGCCGAAAACACCTTCGCTCAAAAGCTCACAAAATCCTATTCATCCTAACCATCTGTCTAATCTTATCATATTCATCTGCTACAATTGCAATGATCACAGTAGCCATTATTGAGGTCAAGAATGTTCTACAATTAAATAATGATGTTCCTCTCATTGCCCGATTGCAAATTACTGACCTGAAAATAATAAAGTTGGATTTATATGTGGGTTGGGCAGATGTTTTGCATGTGAGTGTCAAATTTTTGATTGCTTTTTATTCAAGTACATATGTGTCCCATGACCAGGTTCTCTGCAGTGACTCTATTGTTGTCTGGAGAGCATGGGCAGTATGGAATGGTGACAATCCTTTGGTTAATATTAGTCTAGCTTTCATGATGCTTGCCAATGTGGGTAAGATAAATTTACTTACCTGACCAGAATCTGCTGAATTCATTGACTATTTCCTTTGTGATGCATGGTTATGGTCATATTGGATAGTAATTGGCATTTACTCAGCAGCCACTACAAACCCACTTGAAGCTTCAACTACTGTAGATAATATAATTGGGACAACAACACTCTTTCTTTCATTTGCTGTCAATTTGTTGGCCACTTGTTTGATATATCTCAGAACATGGTAGGATTGTTGCTCATTCTACTGATTCAGGTTATTATATATAAACACAGGATGTACTATCAAGCTAAGAAGCTCCCATCTGAATTGGAGAATTCTTGCAGTTTGGTCCAGCCACATAGACAACATAAAAGTGATGTTGAACAAATTCTTTCTCTCATGATAGAATCTGGGGTAGTTTATTGCTTAGTTCAGGTGGGTGAGCCTTGGAAACGTGATATGAACTCAAAACTTAAACTTGTGTTGTGATTGAATAGCTCATCTACCCTGTTCTAAGCTCTATCTCGGATAGCTCTTCTAGCAGCACTTTGTTAACTCTCTTGTATATTTTTGCCCCTATATATGGTGGAATCACAGTAAGCTGCCTTTATATCCATCTGCTTGACCCTAATCAATCCACTCATTAGGTTATATATCCAGTAGCAGTAATCATCATCATGAACACCCGCCGTTCTATTGTTGATGAAATAATTACAGCAGGTGCACTACCATCCACTACATCACAACAGCAGCATGTGTTTGGGAGACAGACAATCTCAACACTGAGATTTGCACAACCTGAGAGTTCCCAGGCTGAATCAGTTTTGGCAATGCAGCAAACAAGTGGTCAGGACCAGATGATGGATACCAACATTGATGTTGAGAAGATGCATGGAGTTGCTGGACCTGAGAACAAGGACTAGTAGATTCTTACTAAATTTGTATGTTAAATTTCTATTGGAGATGGAAATTGGCTTACTTATCTATTTTCAGTTCTAAATGTCCCTGATTTGGAGCATGGCTGGCTTACATATTTTGGTGCCCTATAACCTAGTGTTTATGGCAATGGATTTGAATTGTATGCTGCTTAATATCTATCTCCTCTGGCATCCATGTAGTTATTCCTCCTACCTTCCTTTTGGTTAATTCAATGTCTATACTTTAAGATTAAAATTGAACTTATTTTTTCATGAAAAAAGAAAGACAGCCAGTACTCAGAGAGAGAAGGGGCTATTAAACAATGTGACGTGATACATAGTATGTATCCAAATGTAAGTGCTTGGTAAATATTCTTTCCTCCAAATTCACCTTAGTAAGTGGATAGTGATAGTAATCATTTTCGCTGAATCATGTATATATGTAAGGACTTGGATGCTTGACTTCAGGTTCCAAAGACCAAAACTTATCAGCTATAACCTGCAGTGCTGTTAGCACATTGACAATTGCTGGGGAATTTGATAGATGAAGGCTGGGTTGATAGCCAATGTAAGTACTTATCATTGGCAATAGCAGTACCAGGTAGTTATGGATTCAGTGCCAAATTGAGAAGGAGTATCTGAAATGGATACATGCACTAGTTTTAGATAAAGTTGGAATCTATGGAGCGGCTTGAAGTGATTATTATGATATTTATATATGGCAGAAGATTATTTATTCATTTAACATCCTGTAGTGGCCAGCATACATGAGCGCTAGACCTGTAACATGGCCTTCTAGATGCAAAGCATTTGTACTAGTGGAGCTCAGCTTCGTGCTTGTGTCAGTCACTTCATATTCAGAAGGGACTAAATCTCAGGCTTACATGAACATTAACCTAGTGATTACGACGACAGATCAAGTGCATATACTACCTATTCTTGTTCCTACTGACATTCTTCCTGAAAGAGCCTGCCAGTACTAAACAAACATGATAAATATTCAATCATCAGTGCCTCTTGGCAAACATTGTCTCTTCCAAATTCAAACAAAAAAGTAGAGCGGATCACAGTAATGTGTTCTCCGAGACATTTATACTCTCTCTCATGGAAAGTAATGGTCCAATGGTCCCCTATACTTCAGACCATATCTCATAAACAACTGCATATTTCTGCATCAAAAAAATTGTAGAATCAATCTATGGATTGATTTTAAGTTTCTGGGAACAAAATTTGAGACCCTCCTCAATGATATCTTTCCATGATAATCAATTTCTGAAAATCCAGATTTTCCAAATCAATAAATAAAATTTTCAGGAAAATCTGTCTATACCATTTGAAAGAGAAGGATCGAAGATGGGGGTAGCAATTCACCCCATATTGATAGCTGAGGATTTGATGGAGATATTTGAGTAAAGAAAGTGCATAGAATGGCTATTTTTGGTCATTTTTGGGCAGTTTTGGCTGTACATACATATACTTCATATCTTGAAAATTATGGCTTCGCTTTGTGATGTTGTGTTTGCCCGTTGCAAAATTAAATAACTAAATGCCGAAATCTCTTTTAGGATTGATTGTTGATATTTTGTAGCCGGGGTGACCAGCGACGGCCTGTCCCCTTGTCTCCCTCAAATTCTCAGCTACCAACATGAAGTAGATTGCTACCCCCATTTTGGATCCTTCTCTTTCAAATAGTGTAAACATATTTTCCTGAAAATTTTTCTGATGTGGAAAATCTGGATTTTCAAAAATTGTCTATTACGAAAAGAGATCATTTTCAAATTTATGAGATATGCTCCAAAATATAAGGACCAGTACTTTCCGTGAGAGGGAATATACGTAAGAGCACTTGAAATGCCGAACTTAAGTTCGGAAATAATCGAAGCTCCTCCAGGATTATCAACCATAGCTGCCGCTGTTACCATATCGCAGAAAATTCTGATAGGTAAGCTTGCCGGGTGAAGAAGCGTTGATAGTCAATACATGTACTTATCAATGCCAGCAGCGGTACCGGGTGACCGGTGACCACTGGCATTGAGTGCTACTATAAGAAATTGACCATAAGATACAATTTGCTACAATCTCCGAGTCGTAACTCGAGAATCCGATGATTAAAGGACTCCGAGTCGGTGACAGATTGACACGGACGAACTTGTCATCGAAACTACACGTGACGAAAATAAACTATTTCAATCCCGCACGGTCATACTCATCGACATCCCTCTATACTCGACTTTACGATGCAAACGTTGGACCTATTTACGTCTTAAGTTTGTCTCCTGCAACTCAACATACTTCGTGTCTCAATTTTGTCAATATTTCACTTTTCTCGAGCCTCGGCCAAGATTCTCGCTGGCCAAGGCATCCAAGCATAAAGCTGTAGAACCTATGACGATCTTTATCCGCAGTCCAGATGAATACTGCCCAGAAGCAATCGTGCTAAAGGGCGAACGATCTCAATATTCTGAGTGCTCTTGGGTTCCTGCCTCGCTCGTTACTGTCAATCCTTCCTACCCCCTCCGGTCCCCGCTTCTGCCAAGGCCAACAAGGTCCTGTTGATCAAAACGTTGTTCGATGGTCATGCCAAGTCCTAAGTGCGACAGGGCCGAAACGCCTAGTCCTGATCCGTATTTAAGCCCTTCTCAAATTTCCCCTCTTCCCCTCCTCGTTCTTCGTCGCACGCCGCCTTTGAGGTCTTCTCACAAAACCTGCACTTTCCTTTACTTTTCACACATCTACGCCGTCATGGTTTCGAGTCTCTTGATAGCCTTGGCTGCTTCATCGTATGTTGCTGCTCAATCTTTTGTTTCGGATCCCCTGGTAGACAAGGTTGTACCGTACACCGCTATCGTGAGCTGATTGCCCTGCGATCAATAAATGCCTTCTCACTATTTTCCTTCAATAGCCTTATCAAGTCGACCAGCATACTGAGGACCGTGGTCCCCAATTTGGATACAACATCTGTAACTCCACGACTGAAGGCCAAGACTCGTTGTGCCAGACAGGCTATGTAAACCATCTCGACGGTCCGCCATCAATGCTTTTTCTATCCACGGTTCAAACTGACAGCTGCTTCCTGTTTAGATTTCTGTCTCTTCGCTCCTCCCGAACCCAACACCGCAATCGGTGCAGCTGAAGGATTCGCGGTTTCTTATTGTACGCAACCTGGCAGAGGTACTCGCCTGATCCCAGAGGGTACTCTTAAGGGCATCCAGCTCGTACAGAGCCCCGGATATGTTCAAATTGCGGGAATAATCGACCAGACTAGGCTTAACATTGCGTCCGGTGACTTTGGTGGTGAGCTCGATTCTGGAGGCCAGGATGGTGTACGTTATACTACTTTGTTTCTGCCGTACCATTGACCTAACTGCCTGGTAGCGCGGAAACCCCATTGGTGGTCTGATCTACTCCAATGCATTCCCGAGCAACGGCGGCAACAATGACACTTTTGAACAATCCAGGCGCTGGACTCTGTACGTCGTCACCCATTTCTGAACTTGTCCGTCGTGTTTATTTCCTCGATGAATAGCTTCATCGGAAACGACGCCTTTTGTTTCAAAGCCTGCGACGATACCCAACCCAATGCTAAAGCCCTTTGCGAACATATTTACGACCGTATCGGGTGTACCTACAATGCACCCAACACAGCTCAAGAAGGCGTTTTCGAGAAATGCGAAGGAGATGATATGACTCCCGTCGGTGTCTACACCTCGGACGGGCAAACACTTACATGGACACAACCTCCCGAGTCCCTCGGGCCTATCACTTCGGTTCCGTATACTCCTACACCCGCTCCTTCCAGCAACTGTGTTACCTTCCAGTCTCAAGATTTGTATTCACAACTAAACTCGGTCATTGCTTCTGGTGTTAGCAATAGTTTGACTGCTTCGGGATCGCAAGCTACTGGCTCCGGGACTGCCTCTCGTAATGTTGGAAGCGGTACTGCTACTGCTGGAGCGGAGGGCGCAGCTAGTACTGGTAACAGCGGTGCCAGTACTAGGAGTGCCTTGGGGGTCTCGGCTATCGCCGGGACCTTTAGTGTTTTCTTGTCTGTTTTCTTCTTGGCATAGGACAGTGTTTTACTTATGATAAGCGGATGGACGCAGCACAGCCCGTAACATGCAATATCGTACGTACTACCAGATAAAATGTATATACGCGGTTTTTGACGCATACCTTTGAGCTTAGTATTGTATACCATGTCTAGTTCGTCTTGTTGAATTCTTTTCTAGCACTAATCCATTGTTTTCCTTGTCTAGTATGTTTGTGTCTGCAGTACTCAGATACAGCACTGAACATCTACTTCGCTGCAAGACACAGTACCCTTGGCAGTCCGGGCTAAATAATCTCGGGACCAGCAGGGGGTGTATAATTGGCTAGCATCATCGTATCCTTCAGTTTTGTTTATTGGCGTTCTGGAACATAGCTTTTTTAATCAACGCGCAAGATCATACTCTCGACCGAGTAGCAACTCGCTCCCTAGCAATCCAAGGTTCTCCTTTAGTTTCTTATTAATTACATCTTTCGGATTACTTCTCTCAACACAACTTGTCTAACCCTCATACCCCCACTTCTTCCCAACCAATCGAGTAACAACTCGAGCTTCCCTAGTAGCCTCATCCAATCCCTCGTCCTCCTCATCAATGACACTCTGTGCTTCTCTGGTCTTTCGGACCGCTTTCACTACTGCAGTCGATCTTGCAGAGGAACTGGACGTTGCAGTCCGGTTACTCCTGAAAGACTTTGTGAACACAGACTGGGCATCGCTATCTGATCCGATACGTCTTTTGGCTGCATCTGAGATGACAGGCCGTTGTTGTTCATCTGTCTGATTGGAAGGGAAACCGACAGAAGATCTGGTGGTCGATGAAGAATCATTCTGGGATACTGGCCTGGAACTTTTCGACGAAGGCGATGCAGCATGAGATCTCCTTGATTCAGAAATTGTCGAACTAGATGCTCTGTTTTGAACAGGAGGAGCTGGCAGATCCTTGTATAGGGAGTTTTGGCTAATGCGGGACATTGTATCTCAAGTGTGAAATCTAAACGAATGGGTAAGCTTCCATAGGCATATCAGCGACGAGAATCCTTACCTCCAGATATACAAAGATGAGAGAGTTTCTAACGTTTTGAAACGGCTGAGGCTGGCTTTTAAATCGATCTGTATGACATTGACCGTCGTGTGGCACCATTGTTCGTTGGACCTATGGACAAAGCGTTGTTCGGGAATTGGGACAATGGAATTTAAATGGATGTGCGTCCGAGTTCAAGTTCGGGCACGTGTAACATTCAATAATTGATTTGAACGTATCGGGAGAGGTTTCCTAGCTAAAAGAAAAAAGCACAAACTCATGCAATCGAAACCTCTGGCTGCTATTTTTTCTTTGGAAGACCTGTCGAAGTATCATTTATTGCGTGTGGAGAATGCTAGAAAACATTAGTTTAGATGCGTTGGTACTACGACTCAAGCAGTTTAAGTTGGAAAGTGAACGTTGTGAACGCGAAGATGCGCGTCCGGACCGGGATACATCAACATTGTCATGTGATGCTTGTTTTGCGACTCCGACATGCGCTCTCGTCCTATGCTCTGATTCATAAGGCTGCTATCGAGTTTAAAACTCTGACTTACTATAGCCAGTCAAGTTCATCCTTCCAAGCATCGAATTCTATATGACCTCTTCAAGTACGGGTCGTATACCATGCTACGCAGTGACACGCCTACACATGACAATGTAGTAGATGTGCTTTGAATAGCTGAAGGCGCCATGATATGACCTACGATGAGCCGGAAAAACCCAGACTTGGCATTGTCCGGATCCAACTCCATATTTTATCGTATATGACCACGACATGTGCTTCTTCTCGGCCTCATCATCAACAGACTAATGCTTCCATGCGTTGCACTGATATTTCTACAGCTCTCTGCTCAACCTACAAGGCTTCTCAAATTTATGCATATGGCCAGGCTACCTCCAGGAGGCCAAGATATTGGGAAGCACGCTTTAGTAGCCAGTGATACCGCTGGCTAAGACATAGTTTTCAGTATAAAAATGGAGGAATACTCGGTTGTCCTTCGTCCTAGGTGCATCGCGTATCGACAACGATGAAACTCCTTTCCGTTGGCCTTCTGTTGCTCACTGCACTCTTTGTGCAGTCAGTTCCCATCAGCCACGACGAAATCGTGTCAAAGACCGCCGAGGGACTTCGTTTGTTAAGTCTCGCAGAGGGCGCAGATCCCGAGTGGGTAACAGAGGATCAAAAGCTTGAGCTCAAGCGCGCCGGTAAACGTTTCGTATGGCTGTATTTTCTCTGCTACATCGTGATCACCTCTGATATTCTCATTCTTACAGATCGATGTCACCGAGGTCTGGGAGGTCCAACAGACTTTGCCCAAGGCAAAGGTCGTTCAAGTGAACTGTAAGTATCAATTGTTTGCTAAATTTGGAGTGACTTTCATAGTATCATTCGATAGTCCCCGCACCTTCGCACCAGAATGCAGTCAATCCTCTGATCCGGAACCTCTCTATTCCGAACATGCAATCAAACCTTCAACAGCTCACTGCATTCAATAATCGTTACTATAGGTCTTCTACCGGTCAACAAGCTAGTCAGTTCATCCTTGACACGGTCTCTGCGGTCAGTTTAGATCTTCCCCTCTCCTCGTAACATCCCTAACGATTGATTCTATACAGATGGCCGAAAGTCGTAGCGATGTTACTGTTGAGCCTTTCAGACATAGCTGGACGCAATTCAGCATCGTCGCTAAAATCGCAGGATCTCGTGCTCAGTCTCCCGTCACTATCCTCGGTGCTCATATGGACTCAATCAATCTCCAAAATCCCCAGGGAGGGAGAGCCCCCGGCGGGGATGATGATGGTAGTGGTGAGAAATAACGATTCGTTTTCCTGTTCGTTTGCTCAAAGGCGGCAAGGTTCCGTCAATCTCATCGAGGTTTTCCGCACCCTCTTGGCCGGCAATTTCAGGCCTTCGACTCCCGTTGAATTCCATTGGTATTCAGGTGAAGAAGGTGGTCTACTTGGCTCTCAAGCCATTGCTACAAGCTACAAGAGGAACGGCATAAACGTCAAGGCTTACATGAACTTGGATATGACTGCATAGTGAGTATACCACGCTCTTGTTTACGATCGCGCTTGACACGTTGCCGTTAGCTTCAAACCAGGTACCGCCGAAGTTATAGCTTTGCAATCTGATTTTGTCGATTCTGGGTTGAATACTTTCACGGGACAATTGATTGATGCCTATTCCAAGCTTCCGTGGGCTCTGGACTCACCCGTAGGTGCTATGAATTACTCAAAATGGTGTTATCTGATCAAAGTTGATGTTACCAGTGCGGTTATGCCTGTTCCGATCATGCTAGCTGGAACCAGCAAGGGTACCCTACTACCTTTCCTTTTGAAGCCCTCACCTCTCAAGGTAACGACAATCCCCGTATTCATACCACGTCAGATACCTTAACCCAGAGTGGGTTCTCTTGGTCGCATTCGCTCGAGTTTGCCAAAGTTGCTCTCGCTTTTGCTTATGAGATGGCAGTTTGAGTCGATCGTGTACAAATTGTTGCAAGCTATAGTGAGAACAGAATATTATTGAAAGATTGAAATTTAGATCCAACAGTATCAGACGGAAAAGCACGAAACTACATCTTTGCATCCCAACTCTTTCGATCCTCCCTGCTCGCAGTGAGTACGGGAGTGCCGATCTCCGTAATGATCTCCTCACTCCCTCCACATTCACCCCGAGTAATCTCATTAAAAGTACCATAAACGTCGTATTCGTCAACAGTACCCAACCCCTCCAGAGGCCAAATCTTGCAGAGTATGATGTATGTCGTGCCCGAAACAAAGAACCCGAATAGCCAAGCAAGGTAATAAGTACGTGTCCATCCTGCAGATGTAGTTTTATTTTGGACTGCAGCGATGAAACCGGGCATAAGTGGCCAGACCCCGTTTAGCCAGGCTATAACGGCTCGGAAGTTGATACCATAGGTATACCTGAGATCTTGTTTGAGCAACAAGAGAAATACAAAGGACGATGAGTGGGAAGTTCGCACCAGTAGATGGAATCTTTGGTAGGTGTATATAAGTGAACGAGACGAAGCTTTCTTCGCCGTACGACCACATAGTCGGTTATCATAAGACCGGTAGCTGGACCGAGAAATACGGCAAATGAACTGCATGGAGAAACGCGGTGTCAGCGATTTTGCGGGGTACTTATCGAGTCGCTTTCAACAGACCTCAAAACGGTGATGAAGCGGTTTGCAGTCTATAGTAGAACCTTATCAGAACATGACACGACTCGTCAGCAAGGAGTGGGACATACATTAAGCAATTGCCATGGGTTTATTGCTAAGCCAACGCAAGCAGTAATAAACGCTCCCTACATGTTGGTCAAACGGGTGTACTTCGGAAAATGAATTCATTATTACCCACCCGTTTGATATTAATGTACTTTGGAAACACGCCAGACAAATCAATGCCACCCGATACGCCATTTCCAGAAATATTGATACCCCACTGTGAGACAACAAAGGCACAACCTGCGAAGAATACGGCGGCTCGTGCACCGTTTCCGCCATGGGTTTGGATGGCAATAAGGAGGTTGTATGGTTCCCAAAGCTGGTAGGGAATTCAGCGACAAATCTGATTAGGAAGAGTGTAATTCACCAAATCTTCGTCAGGGAAGAACCCGGCCGCACAGGAGGTACAGATAATACCGACAAGGGCGGCTATGGAAAACATTTGAAAATGATTTGAGAAGAATATGAATGGTACGTACTGAGGATAGACATGATTGGGACACAAATAATCTGGGACATGATTTGGTCTCCTGGCTTGCGAGCAAAGCGAGAATAATCTAAAAAAGATTACGAGATGTTCAGAATAGACATATAAAAAGTAAATGCACCACTCTGGTTCATAATCCCAGCAGAAATGCTCCCGATCTGTGTGGTGATACCCAAGATCATCTTCCACCCCAATTCTGAGCCTTTCGGAACTTGATCAATCCCGAGAAATCCGGAAGGGTCCGAGAGTAGAGGTCCACCTCCACCCTCTTTTGCTAAAGCCCAGATAAACATTGCAAAAGCTGTAACTGTGATCGAAGCCGTAGCGTATCGAAAGGGAACCTTGTAGTATTCGGGTGGGACAGCGAGCAAGGGGAGAGAAAGCACCCAAAAGACAATAACGGCAATGCAGTCATTTGTTCTGACAAGAATGTTGTAAGAGACCAATTGAAACGAGTCAAAGATCAAACTCACTCCATAGCAGTTCCTTCTGGAAGAGTGTTTTTCATAGTCAAGAATGAAGGCCATATGGCTCCGATAACGACTTTAACAGATTGTCCGCCGAACCAAGTTTGCGCCTAGTGAGTGATGGATTAGATATTGAACCGAAAAGCTGGTTGGATAGGTACACACCCCATACCACACGAATGAAAGTAGAATTCGCATGAGCAGAGGGAAGAACTATGGTCATAGTTCAGTCAAGAATGTGAACGAATCAGATTTGGACGTACACTGCCGTACAATCCCCAAACATATCGACTGTAGGTGCACTGTTAGCTTCCTGTTCATCTTGCATAAAGAGAAGTGTACCTAATCACTGGAAAACCTAAGACCCAGAAATCAGGACTAACCTCAACAGTGATATCATATCTACTCACCAATATGCCATTCACCCCCGGGAAGACCGTTCAAAGCAACGGCGAAACCGACGATTATGTAGCCAATGATCTAAGAAGATAGATTCGATGAAGATACAGTTAAAAACATGATAGACACGTACAACAGCCAACATGGACTGCCAAACATTTAGACCCAGAGCAAGCAACGCGCTCGCACCCGTCCATCCGGAAATGTTGATACCAGTAACAAGCCAGAATCCGACAAAACTCCAGGATCCCCATGTGCGTCTCGACGGAGGAAGGGGGACAATGTCACGGTTTATCTGAGTATTAAGGTAAGCAATCGAAGCAGAAACGATATAAGAAGCTTACCCAAGGCGTCAGTTCGTACACGGCATCCTTCTCATGAGGCACTTCTAGCTTCTTCAACAGACTGCGTCAAGGAAAAGAAAAGCTAAGTCCGTGGAACTGAAGGTTTCCAACTGGCTGCACCTACTTTGAAGTATCCAACATGGTAAAGATAGCTGGAACGCTTGGATGAATGGAAGGAGCACCGTGACCATTTTACGTTTAAAATAGCTAAAGATAAAGAATGCGGAAGAGGAGATAAAGTCACGGACAGCGGTATTGGACGGCAATAACCGTTCGCCGGGGCGGCCCTATTCAAGACGAGATACTCGGAATCCTTCCATCGTCATTGGTCTGCTCGTCGAAGGCGTAGATAGGCCGCTACAAACTAGATTTGTTCGCAAGCTGTAGACAGAGCCTTCAACTTCAATTCGTACGGTAAAACAGATCCACTGGTAGTAGCACCTCGTCCATAAAGGATACTTTAAAGGGAACTTGAGATAAGAAGATAAGGGACCACGATCACTTCAAGGATTTTGAAGCTTCTACAACAAGCGAGCATTAATGGGGTAGTGGTAACCTGGGTCGTTGCCAATCGCATGCTCGACCCGCCGGGGGTTCGATTCCCCCTTAATGCACTGGTTTTTTGTTCATCATCTCCCGGTACCTTCGGGAGGACTCCTAGACGCTTTGAATAATTCTTGTTTATCGTGAAACCATCACTTTTCTCTGTTGATGATTGTTTTTTTTTTTATTTTGGATGAGCGTTAGGGTCTCCGTTGGTGATTCTTCCAATGTTTTGGTTCACCTCGAGCAGTATTTATGGAGATGGTGACAAGATGAACTGAGCAATTGAGATGATTTGTCTTAGTCTCGCTTGGCACATGCAACGCTTGAGAGATTGAGACCCAGTGAGAATCGACAATGCGCTGAGCTGAGTCTAGCTGAGCAATTAGGCCGAGAGCTGAGAAAACTGTCGCTCCGACTAGATCTGTGCAGAACTGAGCTCCGTTGAGCTCCGTTGAGTTGAGTTGATTGGCAAAGTGATGTGTCAATTGAATAGTTCGGTATCACATCCTTTGTGTCGGTGAGCGATCGGAGCACGGATGAGCAGTTATGAGCAGTTCTGAGCAGTTCGGAGCAGTCAACAGTTTATTATACACTTGTACTATACATGCATACGTATGCTATATTATCGCTATGATTGTACGAAAACTCCCCACTTTCCATGGTCTTTCGCCCACACCCCAGCTTCTTGTTGTAATTTGATGATCTAGGGGAGCGATTAAGAAGTGAAATACGTCGAAATGGTAATGAAACCCACAACCTAGTCTTCCTCCAGCGTCTCGTGCAGTTGACTTGTATGAACATGAGATAGAGAAGATATTGCGAACAACGGACGCGTACCTTGTTTTGTTCCAGAAAAAGAGTGTTCGGGTCTTCTAGTTGAGGTACTGTTCAAGTCAGTGAGGTGAGACAAAGGTGAAGTTTATACAACGTACCAAGTGCTCGGTCCACCGACCATCTCTACCCACCCCCGACACTGTTACCCTTTGCCTCCATCAAGGCTTTAAATGCTCCTTGGTGTCTTGTCATCGTCATCGAGGTCGGGTCAGGGGCATTGTACTACTTGACTGGCGCGTTGGTTAATTGGTCGAATGGCCATGAACAGGTAGCTTTGCTCAAGAAAGACATGTTAGTAGTAGAGCTTGGGTATCGTTGGCGTACACACCTGCGGAAACCATACCGGTGGTGGTGGTAGGAAGGAAACCTGTGTCGGCTCTGCGATGCAGAGCCCGACCTAGAAAATACTGCCGCGCGTAATTTCCCACACTAAGTAAACCAGCATACAGTTGGCGGATCTTTACGTATATGCCACGTCGCTCAGCTCTGCTCTGATGGCCTCCGAATGCACACATCAACTCAGCTCAGCTCAGAATCGCTCATTGTCGATTTTCACTGGGATTGAGAGCTTAATGTGGTCAGTTCCAGTTCAAAGTCGACACGCGATGGACACGCACCATTTTTCATTGAAGCTGTATATGCCAGGTGAAGTGAACGTGCGCCGTTGTTCCAGGTGAGCGGATGCCTCAAGCTATGGTTAAATTTGTCTCTGACCAAAAACGCTTTCTGAATGGGGGTCCCAACGTTCATTCATCTATCATGAGCTTCTAGCTGGCAGTAAGGATTGAATCGATCCGTTTTTCGGTCTCGCAGAATTCGGAAAGGCTCTTCCAAGTTGGGATACTGCAAAGACGCTGGCTTTTTAAGATTCTGATCCTTACGTTTGTGCGGCGTTCTATTACCGAATGATCTTTCACCTTGGGTGGAAACCGCTTGGAAGAAAAATCGGGTTTTCAAAAGCTTTTACGGTACAGAAATCGACGGGGTATTCTGCTAACATCGGACGGAAGAATTCGGACGACGGTCTGATGTCGGACGGGTTCGGGTGCCATGGAAAAGGCGGAAGATCGTGCACGTGATGCTGGTACCGCCGTTACGGTTTCGATGACCTCAAGGGTGGTCTCCAATGTGTTGGGTGCATCGTCGTTCTGTGGTTTTGGTTCTGTCTCCGCCCGCTTCATCCTTACTTCATGGGCTCTAGTTCAGGTTGACGTGACACCCTTCCCTTTCTTCCCTCCCCTCACTTTGAAACGTGAGCCATGCCACTCCCCGTTTCGCCCCTCGTGGCCCCGCTACAATCTAGGTTAAACCATGGAGTAGTCAGCGGAAACGCTCCAACTCCAAGCTCAATGGTGCAAACTTGGCAGATACGCTGTAAAAAGGCATTCTCGCTCTCGATTCACCACTTGAGACGACATGTAGGAGTCGGGCTGATATGTGCAGTTGCATATTTTGATCCGTATGTTCCTTGAATTGCATTATTTCCCATATACCTCGTACTGACATTCATTTCCCATTGTCAATTTTCAGAGGAAACTGGGGTGTAGACCTCGAAGCAGGGTCCAATTTTGGCTACAGACTGCTTTTCGTCATCCTGCTAGCCGGACTATTCGCTATCTTGCTTCAGGTACTTCTTTGACCAAACCTCAACAGCAGTATTCTCACTGTTGCATCTCAGGTCCTAGCCAGTCGCTTGGGATGTGTGACAGGACTGGGTGAGTCTTGGACGCTTTTTTTATCCGTGCGTCTCGCATTCCGGCGTACGCGATTGCCACACCCATAGCTTTGGGGAGCCTTGTGGACTTCGCCGAGTCTTTTTCATTTTATACCCGTACCCGCGTATCTTCTAATTTTGATCTTCCGGACTGACAGACCTCGCCTCCCATTGCCGTCTTTTGCTTTACTCTCACCCAACACATCCTTTACTTGTTCGATGGACCCTTTTATACCCGCTCTATGCACTATCTGAGGTTGCCATTATTGCCACCGATCTTGCAGAACTCTTGGGCTCGGCAATCGCACTATGTTTACTATTTCCAAAGCTCGAGCTATGGCAAGGAGTCTTGATTACCACTTGCGACGTGATCTTTCTTTTGTGTCTGGGTGATCCTCTGAGAGGAAAGCCTTTGAGATGGTTTGAGATGCTAATTGGTGCACTGGTCAGCTCGCTATTGTTCTCACCGTGCTCTCTTTCTGACTATAAAGTTCTATACAGGTATTGGCTGTCATGGTATGCATGTGCATTATCATATCTAAAGTGAACATCGATTGGGGCGATACATTCGAAGGATACCTTCCTTCGAAGTACATCTTTCCCAATGGTGCTGCGTACATCTGTAAGTGTATTCTCAAAGACTGACCTGGCATCATCTTCTCATCGGATCCCGGTCATTTGCACTTTTCTTCTATTTACTATACTCATGACATTCGTCCGCAGCCGTTGGAATCATTGGAGCGACTATCATGCCTCACAGTTTGTTCCTCGGGTCTGCGTTGGCTACCCAGGACCGGATTTCCCCCTCCCACGAGACTCATTCTTTTGAGCCTTCATCCCAGACAGTATCCAATTTGCCGACAGGCCTTCCCCGGTCTCCCTCTCTTACCTCATCTACAGACTCATCGACTTCGTCTTCCGTTGACGAGAAACCTCTTCCCCAATCGACCTTCAACATTGGTCGCTTTGTATCCGAATCGATACGACGAGCAGGAACTTCTCTCTATCGTTCAATTGAGACTGCATTCCGAGTTCCTCCTTCGGGTACAAGTGCAAAAGAGTCTGCAAAGAGTCATTCTGGTTGGAAGAACAATTCTCAAGACTTTGTCAAGAGACATATATATCATGGAACGGTTGATATTGTGATCAGTTTGCTAGGTTTCGCTGTGGTCATCAATAGTTTGTGAGTATCAGTCACCTCAGCAGTTTTCTTCTAACCGATGTAAAAATAGAATTCTCATTCTTGCCTCTGCCGTATTTTTCTATGGCAATGTCGACGTAACTGATGCTGGACTATTCGACGCTTATGATTTGATCAAAAAGTTGATCGGACAAGGTACGTCCTTTCATCTATTTTTATGCTTTTATTTAATCTGAAAACTTTGATGTTCGACAGGAGCTGCAACGATATTTGCATTGGCACTTTTGTTCGCAGGCCAGGTCAGTCTCTACCTTGCCATATCTTACTTCGATGAACGATTAACAACTATTAATAGAGCTCGTCTATCATTGCCACTGTAGCGGGTCAAGCCGTCGCTGAAGGCTTTTTGCGTTGGAGGATTTCGGTGAGCTTCACCGTCCTTGGAAAATACTTTCTTCCGTCTAATCCTCTTCAAGCCCATATTCCGCCGTCTCCTGACACGTCTCATCGCCGTGATCCCGTCCATGGCTGTAGCAATCGGTCTCGGTCGGCCTGGAATTGATGCGCTTCTCATCGCATCGCAAGTAGTGCTCTCGGTAGTATTGCCGTTTATATCGTTCCCCTTGGTATACTTGACCTCGAGGAAAGATATCATGTCGGTTAGAATACCCAAGGTTCAAGTAGGGGAGGAGAAGGATACCCCGTTGGCTACGCCACGAGATGAT
The DNA here is from genome assembly GCA_037954225.1 of Stygiomarasmius scandens. NCBI lineage: Eukaryota > Fungi > Basidiomycota > Agaricomycetes > Agaricales > Campanellaceae > Stygiomarasmius > Stygiomarasmius scandens. The sequence continues at coordinate 396,782 of JBANRG010000048.1, forward strand.
GATACTGTTTTGAATCCCTTGCCTCGTTCGATGGAATCAGGAATTCCTCAAGAAGATTTGGAATCGCAACCGTCTGACACTGTTGTGGATTATAGCAATAGCCTCTTTGTTACGTTGCTCGCGTTTGCGATTTGGTTAGTGATTGTTGTTGCGAATGTTTATGTGATTGTTACATTGGGAAAGGGTCAAGGAGGAGAGATGTAGTTCCGGATACTGTCAAGGAGTACTGGACCGACGAAAATGATGAATTTTCACTGCCATGATTCAAGGAGAAAATGTTAGTGTATGTTTCTTCAAGGAGACTAGCTTTGTTTACAACGTTGTACTTATCTCAGTAAAGTACTCTTTATTGTATCTAATTCTTGCTGTGTATAGATCTTGTTTTCCGTCGTTTTCTCCTCAAACATCCATGCTATCCGCTCTACATACCTCGAGGGCAGGAACACATTGCCACATGTCATATGACACTCCGACGACGGTATGATGACAATCTCAGGCCCGCACCAGCATATTGCCGAGTAACCGGAAGTCTTAAAGAGCTTCCCGACGGATCCCTCTCGAACTATCCTCACCTCAAGACATGGCCCTCGACGTCCCTCCCGGCATAGCCTACCTCGTCAAGCACGCCCCGAATCTCCTCTTGCCTCCTACTATAGTCTACGCCCTCCTCCATATCACGCGCTCCTACTTTGCTATTCAGATTCAGGTCGGGAAATGGACGGAAATCTGGCTTTACGTGTTTTCATTACCCATGGCTCTTGCATTGAGTGTGTTATACACGGACATTCTCAATACACGGGCCGCTTGGAGGGTTGGTGCGGTCAAGGCACCGAGTCCTTCTATATTGGAAGATCCGACGCCTGGTGGGATATTGTCGTTGGTTAGGATGTCGAAGGCGTTTAATTCTGGGTATCCAGGTGAGTCTTGATATAATGGTAACATAGAGAAATAAGTTTTCATTCGATTATGACTTGTAGCGGACCAACTGGCGAAAAGGACAGATATTTTGGGGTATACGTTTAATATGCGGGTTTTATTCACAGACAGGGTACGTTGTCGTTTTTCATTACTGAAGATGGATAATAGCAGACTTGATTGTTGCTAGATCTTTACAGCCGAGCCAGAGCATATCAAGGTACGTTCCAGTGTCTACATACTCTCCTGGCCAGCGTCTCACGTTTTGACAGGCTTTCTTGGCGACTCAGTTTGACCATTTTGAAAAGGGTGGGAGACCACAACACTGTCGTTTCCCAGACTGGTACTGATCTTTGTCGGTCGAATAGGCGAAGATTCACGATCTACTCTTGACTCGCTGCTCGGTACTGGAGTCTTTGCTGCAGATGGTGTGCTTTGCAGAATCCCTATTATACTTGAACTAACAGCTTTTTTTCATAGGAGATCTCTGGAAGTGAGTCTCTATCATTTTTGATTCCCATCGGTGTTCTTATTGTCCTTCAGATTCCACAGAAGCATAACACGACCCTTCTTCAACCGTGATCGTATATCACACTTTGACATCTTTGACAAGCATGCCGATGATGCTATTGGACAGATGAAGGCGAGATTCAAAGAAGGTTATCCTGTTGATTTCCAGGTGTGCTACAAAAATAACTCTTAATATTTCGCAATTTTGTCTTAATCTAGTTCATAGGATGTCGTATCACGGTTCACAATTGACTCGGCTACGGAATTCCTCTTTGGACAAGATATCAAAACCTTGTCTGCGCCTCTACCATACCCTTTCTATTCTTCACAAGCTTCTGTTTCCAATTTATCCGCTGGAGAAGGAGAACTATCCTTCTCTCAAGCATTCGCACAATCTTTTAGTGCCGCACAGAATTATACCTTTTTCCGTGCAAGATTCGGAAAACATTGGCCATTACTGGAGTTTTGGAAAGACAGAACCAAGGCAGAGATGGATAATGTACGAAAGTTTCTGGATCCAATTCTAGATGGAGCTGTGAGAAAGGCCAAAGAGAGACTAGCTGTTACTGGAGAAGACAAGGAAAAAAAGTGGATGAGAGGTGATAGGGAGGTGAAAGAGGGAGAGACGTTGTTGGATCACTTGACAAATTATACTGATGGTGAGTGCTTGTGATGTATGAATATATGACGCTCGGGATCTAATGATACTTGTTACAGACCCTGTGATTCTTAGAGATGAGATAATGAATTTAGCCGTTGCTGGACGAGATACCACAGCTAGTATCCTCACGTTTACTGTATACATGCTTTCTCAACATCCCGATATTCTTCGTCGACTGAGGGAAGAAATTCTTATAAAGATTGGATCGAGTCGCAGACCAACATATGATGATTTCAGGGATATGAAGTATCTAAGGGCAGTTCTGAATGGTGCGTTATTAAAGTCTGCTCATTTTTTTCCCACTGACGGGGATGGCAGAAACGTTGAGGTTATATCCGCCCGTGTGAGTTATCCTAACCAATACCTCTGTATCATATTTGATCGAATTTGGATCCAGGCCGTTCAACATGAGGTACAGTGCCCCCACCAAGTCAATCTCGGCCGTTCATATGCTGATTTGCACGATAGGCAATGTAAAGACGGAGCCGTACTACCTCCTACCAAGGCAGGTGGAAAACCGATCTACGTCCCTCCTGGTACAAGGTATGTCTCGATACCAGCAATGTGGTTCGAATCATGGTCAGGGTCTGAATTCATACTATACAGATGTGCTTACAGCGTGTTCGTCATGCATCGTCGTGAAGACCTCTGGGGGCCTGATGTCCTCAATTTCGATCCTGATCGATTTTTGGACGAACGAGTGCACAAATATCTGACGCCTAATCCTTTTATTTTCTTGCCGTTTAATGCTGGTCCGAGGATATGTTTAGGACAACAATTTGCGTACCATGAAGCATCGTTTTTCCTCGTTAGATTGTTACAAAACTTTCCGTCGATTTCTCTCAGTGAAGAGGCCCAACCGCCGTATTCGCGTGCCCCGGCCCATTGGAAAGAGGAAGGTGGAATAAAAGCAAGAGAGAAAGTACAACTAAAGTCTCATCTGACGATGTATATCTACGTGAGTTTTATCGCGTTCCAGTTTATGTGGTACTCATATTCTTAACAGGAGGGGCTGTGGCTGAAAATGGAGGAATCGCCGGCTGTAGAGGAAGTGTAGCGTTAAGCGTGTATTGAAACCTTTTCTGTAATACTATTTCTTGGTTCGATAGAACGTGCCATTGTCATTTTGTCTCGTGGTTTCTTTATAGTAGTTTTTTCAATAGGCAGACGTATTCCACGACCTTCAACCGCGTAGGAGGTCGCGAAAAGCTCAAAGAAACCAAAATATTTCTGTGCTTCAGTTCTGAAGTTTACGCTTGATCTGCCAGAGCGCTTATTTAGACGCTCAACACGACACGGAAGTCTCCGGTCACCGGATTTGACAAGTTCCGTGGACCGTACCATCAGAAATATGCATGACACTTGACATGTTTTCAAACATTTTTCTTTCTTCTACTACCACCACAGTCTACATCCTATAAAGTTTCCTTTCTTTTCCTCCACATTTCTACTCTTTGCACATTCCTATTCGCCTACATTTCTATTCGACTCCTATTCGACAAAATGCGGAACCTGTTATCTATCACATTATGCGCGTCACTAGCGGCTGCAGAACATGTCTATTCTGGTTTCAATCCGCGGGCGTATGAAAAGCGTTCCGCGACGTGTAAAGCAGTAAAGCGGGACGAGGGCAATGCTATAGTCGATATTACCCTCTGTGAGTACTCGAGTATTCCAGAACATCCGTTTGCAACCGGAACTGACCAATTCAGCCTACGTTGACATCAATCCTACCGCAAAACAAACTTTACTGATGGTACATGGCTGGCCCAGTCTCTGGAGTTCTTGGGCGTACCAAATAGAAGAGTTCAAGGTCTGTCCTTTCCTTTGGGACGTCGTCTAGGTTCTCAGTTTACCATTTAGGACGAGTATCATCTCATTGTACCAGACCTCCGGGGGTTTGGCGACTCCGGGCATCCCGGAGATGTCAAGAGTTCTGGCACGCTGTTTGATATAGTAGGAGACCTTACCTGTATTCTCCAGGATGCGGGAGTCGAGAAGGCAGTTTGCGTCGGGTATGTATTATTAATTCGACAGAAAGTTTTGTTCCGTTGACGATTTGCCTTTATCCGCGACATTCAAACGACAGACATGATTGGGGCTCTGCAGTTTGCTATGAAGCTGCGCGGTCAAGACCTGACGTTTTCGAAGGTGTGATAGGTGGCGTTGTTCCGGTGCGTGTGCTCAGCGTATCGTCTGTCTATTTTCTAACTCGTCCGCATACAGTACATCCCGTCAGCTGGCAACTATACACCAGTCGCGCATCTGGTTCCTTTCCTCCCCAAACTCACTTACCAACTATTCTTCGATAAGAAAACTCCGGAAGCAGTCAAAGAGCTCAATGAAGATATCAGGCGTAGTCTTCGTTCGACACTTCGTATGAAAGCTAGTCCACCACCTGAAGACTTTTTGAAAGACAAGGATAGCTTTTTGGATGCATGGAAGGATTACGAGGAAATCCCACCAATCCCTTTCTTAGATAAAGAGGAAGAGGATTACTTTGTGGAGAACTACGAGAAAAGCGGGTTCGACAATAGTGAGTGATTGCTGTTATTTTCCCTGAACTCGCCTTTATAACTTGGTACAGCTCTCCAGTTTTACACGGACGAAAACCGATATGCCTCGTGGAAATTTGTTAACGACCAAGGAAACTTTACCATTCCTCAACCTGTTTTGGCTATTCTCCCTTTGCAGGTACGCTATTGCTTAGGCGGTGTGCGCAACCATTTATTTATCTTTTTCAGGACCCCGTAGCCGATTGGGCTATTGCAAGCAAACTCCTCAAGTCCGAGGATTTCCTACCGAACCTAACTACTGAGGTATGTTCTTATGAAACACTCTCTGTCATACTCACCAATATTCTGTAGATGCTCCCTGGTTCGCACTGGGTCCAACTCGATCATGGTGATCTCTTCAATTCTGCTATGAGGAAGTGGTTAGAACAGTACTTCCCAGCTCTCCCAGCCACGGAAGAACAGAAACACGATGAATTATAATGTTATTGTATATCGCTGCAGCTCAAAACGTACATAATGACTAGGGAATTGGATGGACATTATTACTGCTACCAGTTTCTTTTCGCAATAAACAAAGAGCCCCTATCAACGAAAATTTAGACTCCGCTGACGTCTCACATGCTCGCGCCCATATAAAGCCCGACTACGAAAAGAAGCCCCAGTCATGGCACCCATCGGGCTCTTCTATCTCGTTCGTAACATCCTACCAAAACTCGGTCTTCCCTTGCTACTGGTATACGGTGGTTTGAAACTGACCGATGGCTACTTTGGATATCGCTGGCCAAGCTGGCTAATCGTCCTCGCGCTCTTTCTAACCCATCCAGTATACTTTGTCGTGTCGAGTCTCTACCTTAGTCTCAAGCATCAGAGACAGGCGGCCTCTAGAAACGCAGTTCTACCCCCACAAGTTCAATTGGGTAGTTTTGCTATCATTCGAGCAGTCATTGAAAGCTTCGCGAAAGGCTATCCAGGTAGGCTAAAATCTGAATGCATGTGATTCGCCTCGGCACTATTTTGTGACCGAATTTGTGTTTCTCAGGGGACGTGTACCATGAATGGTCAAAGACATATGGAAACTATTTTGGTCTTAGCATCTTTGGCGAGTCTCGAGTATGTCCGATATCTTCAGGTACTATCAGAATAAAAGACTTCACGGCCTTTCTAGATTATGACTTTCGAGCCTGATCATGTCAAGGTACAGCGTTATTTGAGTGGGTCTGTAGTCGTTGAATATACTGATGCTCGTGGCAGGCGATTCTAGCGACTCAATTTGATTCTTTTGCCAAGGGTCTGCTTTATTCTAGTTAAAGTCTGTGCGTCTTTTTGAATTGTGAACAGGACCTATTGTTTTCTGGCAATTCGGTTCGTTGCTTGGTTCCGGAGTATTCAATTCCGATGGAGAGATGTGGAAGTGTGTGCTTCATCATACCGCCGTCAAATCATTTAGCTGATAAGAGGTTCAGGTTCCATCGTAACATGACAAGGCCGTTTTTCACCAAAGAACGCGTATCTGATTACGATGTCTTTGATCGTCACGCGGAAGACGTCATTTCTGCTATGAAAGCACGGATTGAGGAAGGGTATCCTGTCGAGTTTCAAGTAAATACTTCCTGTGAGATGCGATTTAGTTGTGCATTAACAAGTCTATACCATAGGATGCTGTATCTCGTTTCACTCTCGACTCTGCAACGGAGTTTCTCTTTGGGAAAGATGTAAACTCACTTTCTGCTGGTCTACCATATCCTCCTTCTGTATCTTCCCCCGACGTTCTAAAGGGATTTGTACGCGATCATCCTTCTAATCGTTTTGCGCACGCATTTTTGGAGGGTCAAGAGCTCACTGCCACTCGGACGAGATACGGGATGCACTGGAGGTTGAGAGAGATCTGGGGCGATGAGGTAGAGAAGAGAAGACTAGTTGTAGATGAATTCGTTAATCCAATTATCGAAGGGGCCAGGCAGAGAAAAGAACAAGTAACTGGTAAGGAGAAGGTTGAGGAAGAAGAGACATTTTTGGATCATTTGATCAAATACACTGAAGGTATGTTTCTACGACCACTTTTTTGATGAAGTCCTTGATGCCCAGCAGACAAACAAATTCTCGGAGATGAGTTATTAAACATGCTAGTCGCTTCAAGGGATACGGTAGGTTGGTTAAACGTCTTGTCCCGTTCCTCATTGAATTGGTGTCAAACAGACCGCGTCCCTGTTGACTTTTGCGGTATACGTTCTGAGCCAACGCCCTGACGTCGAGAAGCGACTTCGTGACGAGATTTATGAGATGGTAGGTAGCAGCGCCAAGCCGACTTACGAGCATATCAAGGAGATGAAATACCTGAGAGCTTTTATCAACGGTGAGCAGTTGAACTTGAATATATCTTCGGTTTGTGACCGAATTTCCTTCAGAAACGCTGCGTCTGTATCCTCCTGTGTAAGCGCAATCTTATTTGCAAAGAACAGCTACCTCATCCCGTTCTTGGCGTAAATAGACCATTTAATGCTAGGTATGTCACCGATTGTGCGTTTTGCAAGCACAGGAATCAAATTTCCCTTATAGGACATCGACAACGTCTGTGGTTTTGCCTTCGAAAACCGGTCCCCCTGTCTTTATACCCGGGGGGACAAAGTGCTTATACAGCGTGTTCTTGATGCATCGCCGGAAAGATTTATGGGGGCCAGATGGTATTTTCTTAAAAGTTTTCTTGTTTTCTCAATCTTCATGCTTTATGCACCTAGCGCTGGAGTTCGACCCTGATCGTTTCCTCGACTTCCGTCTTCACAAATATCTCACGCCCAACCCTTTTATTTTCGTTCCTTTCAATGCCGGGCCGAGAATCTGTCTGGGACAGCAGTTCGCGTACAATGAAGCCTCGTTCTTTTTGGTAAAACTACTGCAAAACTTCCAGGAGATCAAGTACGTTTATGGCTTTCACTTACCTTCATCGGTAACTGATGGTCACTATCAGGTTTGCAGAGGATGTTCAGTATACTGTTCCTGAAGACGGGCCAGCTCATGTCAGACCCCCAGAAGAATGGGCAAAGGCACAACGAGAAGGTAGACAAGAGATGAAGGACTCCACGAAAGGGCGAGACAAGGTGATGTTCACGATGCATCTGACGATGTGTGTAAGAGTGAGTAGTTCTCTATCCGACTCTCTTTATGTATTGATCGTGAAATACCCTAGGGAGGATTGTGGGTAAGGATGTCGAGCATGAAGGGTAGTGAGGTTGCCGTAGTATGAAGTAAGCACTTTCACATTGAGATATGTATTTGTATCGATTGGCACATGTATGAAGAAATATTATAAGATAATCACTATATCAATGGTGTAGCCAGCCGTCTTCTGCCAGCCATAACGGTATCACACAACCTTTTCTCCTTGCACTTCAGGTTTCATATGAATCCACCCTGGAAGATAGCGTTATTATTAGGCGTCAGAATCTCACTATTATGAAACATACCTTGACAGACATAGGTGCATTTAGCTTTCATTGCTGCTGACATGAATGAGCTTTATCTCAACCTTTGCATCCAGGATTATTCCTAGAAATACGTAAATAATGATCTTTATTTTTTTGCTTGAGAGAGCCAGGGCTCAATTGGTGCAAAATCTATACATGCAACAACATTTGCTATCAAATTGTGTAAACAGGGTTCATCATAATTTCATAATTTCCAGAGTGTTGTAACCAAATAAAAACCTCCACTTGTCACTACACACATTGGGTTGTACACTAATGGACCAATAGCTGAATGCAGGCCCTAGATTCAATCCCCAGTTGGTCTAAGACATATTTATCCCGAGATCAAGTCACCACAACACAGAGCTTTAAAAGCACTTTCTTTAGTTGAGATATTATACATGTATAGTCCTTTCTTTGAAATATTGTGCCCTGTATTAGGCATTGAATGAGACAGTGGTCTTGTCAGTGTTTTTGGATAATGGGCAACGGGACCATCACTTTCTGTGGATGGAGTAATCCAGAAAGAAGTAAGCAAAAAATCATAACATGGGTAAAATTTAGAAATGATCAAAGCAAAGAATATAGCATAATCTGTTTCAGCAAAGAAGCATATACTGTAGCAGACAGTATGGTACCAACCTTGGCAGGTTGCATTACATTGTCCAACACCATACAATTAGCAACCCTGGCAGTTGTTATGCATTACACAGGAACAATTGGCAGCCTGGTTAGACTTGTGAACAATGACTAATGATCACTGATACCAGATATAGTAATCTTTAGCTGTATCATTCAAAGTATATAGAGAACAAAAGAATTTTGCAAGATCTAACTCACACTACATGATAGAGTCCATAAGGTAAATATAGTAGATCCCTCAATGCTAACTTCAGTTAGCATTGCTGGCCTTTTAGCACAGTAGCTGACATGACTTTTGTGATCAGTCTGTTACAGTCACTGTTTTATCAAAATAATTTCATTGACTTAATTTTGATTTTGATTTGAAAGCTCAAAGTCTGATACACACAAGCATTAAAATAAAATTGTACTATTTTGATGACTGTTTTACACTTATTTTGATCAGTGCTTCTTAGCTTTCTGCCTATAACATTAAAATAAATCATGTTGTTTTATTTTGATGTCATGTTTTAGATTATTTTGAATTGATGCTCACATGTTGATCAAATTAACTTTAAAACAACATCAGTATATAACACACCTTTTATTCCAAAATCTTCTGAACTGTATTATTTTGAAATTTTGTGGCCTAACTTCAAAATAATTTACCATGTTTTATTTTAAGCTGCACCCAGAATAAAATATGTTATAGTCTAGAAAATCTATAGACAATAAGAAATTGCTTTAGATCCCCATAAACAGCTGCAACCATATTATTTTTGGGTTTATTGGGTCACTGAACATTGTAAATATAACAGAAACAGGCTGTATAATGGCTTTTCATTTGACAATGAATATCACAGTAAGTTTACAACTTTACAAACCAATAAAAAACTCATACTCGATTTTTTCACTGCTTTTTATTCCCTAAGAGGGTCAAGGATCAGACTTGACCCTATGCTCAGCTACTGGCCCTCAACATATGTTCTTGTGAAACACTCTAGGTCATACTCACCAATATTCTGTAGATGCTCTCAGGTTCACACTGGTTCCAACTTGATCATGGTGATCTCTTCAATTCTGCTATGAGAAAGTGGTTAGAACTGTACTTCTCAGCCCTCCCAGCCATGGAAGAACAGAAATACAATGAATTATAATGTTATTATATGTTTTTGCAGTTCAAAGTGTATATAATAATTAGGGAATTGGATAAACAATATCACTGCTACCGGTACTCACATTTCCTTTCACAATTAACAAAGAACCCCTATCAATGAAAAATTTAGACTCTGCTGATGTCTCAGCATTGTGATTATATTAGGATTGCTTGACCATCACTTGGCTAGCTTTTTTCAGCTGGTTCAAGCCAATCAAGCTGAGCAAGTCACAATGAGACCTACCCGGGGTGTTTTTGTGACAAATTGCATTTATTACTGATCGAAGTTTATTTTTTACTAGCAGTTCATTAGTAAAGTATGGGTTTGATTCGCTCGTAGCTTGGCAACAAGCCAGGCAAGTCCGTCAATTAAAACACGGTTTTCCATGATGCACATGCTCGCACTCATATAAAGCTAGTGTTGCCGCCATTCTATTCGGAATTGGTCACATCGATACTATATGGAAGCCATTTGATTTGATTAAAACCAGTTCTTGATGTGAATTGACCTTTTCAAGTGGGTGTCTCTTTACAACGAAAGGCAAGCAAAATCATCTTTTTTTGAGGTAAAATGCATGCAGGTACCGTATAACAGGTATTTCCACATGTATTGTCATCTAGAGACCCAGTATTCTAGGATACAACTTGCCATTCACTGTTGAGTTTCCTATTCTTTGCGATGGAATCGGAAGCTCAAGCTCAAGCTCGATTTCGTGATGACTTTAATTGAATTGGTCTGACCCAAATTTCCAAAACCGTTGGCTCGAGCTGGTGGCAGCGGTAACAGATCCGGGATCGGGCGACACGACCTAACTTGCGTAGTCTGACAAAGCCTCATGCCGCTCGCCCGCCGAGAACCACAGAGATATGATTCCTTAGGTGCTACCTGAGCGGGAACATCGCTGAACGTTGGGTGTTGAATCTTTTTAGCCTCGAGTATGTACAAAATTGAGGATGATATCTACTATGTAAACTATCTCGCGTCGAGACGAAAAATTGCTTGCTTGCTGATATAGTTGTTGGCTATCGGCGGCAAGACAATCACGCAATCTAGATCTGTTACTTACCTCCTGTATAAAGCCCACCTACGAAAAGAAGTCTCCAGTCATGGCACCCATTGGGCTCTTCTACCTCGTTCGTAACATCCTACCAAGACTCGTTCTTCCCTTGTTACTTGTATACGGCGGTTTGAAACTGACCGATGGCTACTTTGGATATCGCTGGCCAAGCTGGCTAATCGTCCTCGCGCTCTTTCTAACCCATCCAGTATACTTTGTCGTGTCGAGTCTCTACTTTAGTCTCAAGCATCAGAGACAGGCGGCCTCTAGAAACGCGGTTCTACCCCCACAAGTTCAATTGGGTAGTGTTTCCATCGTTCGAGCAGTCATTGAAAGCTTCGCGAGAGGCTATCCAGGTGTGTAGGCTAAAACCCCGCATGCGATTCATCTCGGCGCTGTTTTGTGACCAAATTTGTGTTTCTCAGGGGACGTGTACCATGAATGGTCAAAGACGTACGGGAACTATTTTGATGTTAACATCTTCGGCGAGTCTCAGGTATGTCCGATATCTTCAGGTAACTATCAGAATAAAAGACTTCATGGCCTTTCTAGATCGTGACTTTCGAACCTGATCATGTCAAGGTACAGCGTTCTCTGAGTCAATCTGTAGTCGTTGAATATACTGATGCTCGTGGCAGGCGATTCTAGCGACTCAATTTGATTCTTTTGCCAAGGGTCTGCTTTATTCTAGTTAAAGTCTGTGCGTCTTTTTGAATTGTGAACAGGACCTATTGTTTTCTGGCAGCTCGGTTCGTTGCTTGGCTCCGGAGTATTCAATTCGGATGGTGAGATGTGGAAGTGTGTGCATCTTCATACCGCTGTCAAATCGTTTGGCTGATAAGAGGTTTAGATTCCATCGCAACATGACAAGGCCGTTTTTCACCAAAGAACGCGTATCTGATTACGATGTCTTTGATCGGCACGCGGAAGATATCATTTCTGCTATGAAAGCACGGATTGAGGAGGGGTACCCTATCGAGTTTCAAGTAAATACTTCCTATGAGATGCGATCCAATTGTGTATTAACAAGTCTATACGAAAGGATGCTGTATCTCGTTTCACTCTCGACTCTGCGACAGAATTTCTCTTTGGGAAAGATGTAAACTCACTTTCTGCTGGTCTACCATATCCTCCTTCAGTGTCTTCCCCGGACATTCTAAAGGGATTTGTGCGCGATCATCCCTCTAATCGTTTTGCGCGCGCATTTTTGGAGGGCCAGGAGCTCACCGCCACTCGGACAAGATACGGGAAGCATTGGAGGTTGAGAGAGATCTGGGGCGATGAGGTAGAGAAGAGAAGGCTAGTTGTAGATGAATTTATCAACCCAATTATCGAAGGCGCCAGGCAGAGAAAAGAAAAGGTGACTGGTGAAGAGAAGGTTGAAGAAGAGACGTTTTTGGATCATTTGATCGAATACACTGAAGGTATGTTTCCATGATCACTTTTTGACGAGGCTCGATGAAGCTCAATCCGCCTGACAGACAAACAAATTCTCGGGGATGAGTTATTAAACATGCTAGTCGCTTCAAGAGACACGGTAGGTTGGTTAAACGTCTTGCCCATTCGTCATTAAAATGGTGTCAAACAGACTGCGTCCCTGTTGACTTTTGCGGTATACGTCCTGAGCCAACGCTCTGACGTTGAGAAGCGACTTCGTGACGAGATTTATGAGATGGTGGGTAGCAGTGCCAGGCCGACTTACAAGCATATCAAGGAGATGAAATATCTGAGAGCTTTTATCAACGGTGAGCAGCTGAACTTGAATATATCTTCGGTTTGTGACCGAATTTCCTTCAGAAACGCTGCGTCTGTATCCTCCCGTGTAAGCGCAACCTTATTTGCAAAGAACATTTACCTCATCCCTTTTTGACGTACATAGACCATTTGATGGCAGGTATGTCACCGGTTGTGCGTTTCGCGAGCACGAGAATCAAATTTCTCTTATAGAGCATCGACAACGTCGACGGTTTTTCCTTCGAAAACCGGTCCGCCTGTTTTTATACCCGAAGGGACAAAGTGCCTATACAGCGTGTTCTTGATGCATCGCCGGAAAGATTTATGGGGGCCAGACGGTTCTTTTCCCTGATGTTTCTCTTGTTTTCTCGAATTTTAATGCTTTACTCCATTCAGCACTGGAGTTTGACCCCGATCGTTTCCTCGACTTCCGTCTTCACAAATACCTCACGCCCAACCCTTTCATTTTCGTTCCTTTCAATGCCGGGCCGAGAATCTGTCTGGGACAGCAATTTGCGTACAACGAAGCCTCGTTCTTTTTGGTAAAACTACTACAAAACTTCCAGGAGATCAAGTACGTTTATGGGTTTCACCGGGAATGTTAACGTCCACGGTAACTGACATTCAATACATCAGGTTTGCGGAGGATGTCCAGTACACCATTCCCGAAGATGGACCAGTTCATGTCAGACCTCCAGAGGAATGGGCAAAGGCGCAACGAGAAGGTAGACAAGAGATGAAGGATACCACGAAAGGGCGGGACAAGGTGATGTTCACGACGCATTTGACGATGTGTGTCAGAGTGAGTAGTTTCTTTCCGTGACTTTCTTTATGTATTGATTATAACATGCTTTAGGGGGGGTTATGGGTAAGGATGTCGAGCATGAAAGATAATGGAGTTGCCGTAGTATGAAGAAATAAGCACTTTCACATTCAGATTTGTATTCGTCGATTGCCACATGTATGATGAAAATATTATAAGATAATCGCTACACTAATTGGTTTAGCCGGCCGTCTTCTGTCTGTTACACAATCTTCTCTCCTTGCGTTTCAGATTGCATGCGAATCCACAAGCCACCCTGGAAGAAAGCGTTATTATTGTTGGGCGACAGAATCTCACACTATCATAAAACATACCTTGACAGACATAGTCAAATGAGAAGAGAGCATCACTTTATCTCTCCCTTTCGTAGTTCCTGGTGTAGGGGTCCACTCTGAAGGGGGCTTCGATGGCTGGACATCCAAGTCCAAGCTGAAGTCGGTGAACTTTTGCAGGAGTTTGATAATGAAGTACGAAGCTTCGTTATATGCAAACTAAAAGTAAAAAAAATGTCTAAGTACGCTCGTGCACCATGAAGGTATTAGCACATACTTGTTGACCTAGGCAAATTCTTGGTCCTGCATTAAAAGGTAGGAAAATGAAAGGGTTGGGTGTAAGGTATTTATGAAGTCTCTCATCCAAAAAGCGATCTGGGTCGAATTCCAACGCTAACAAATACCGGTATCAGTACAGCAAAGTTGATGGGAGAAAGCTCGCGGTGAATACCATCTGGTCCCCAAAGATCTTCTCGACGATGCATGAGGAAGACACTGTAAACACATCTGTTGTTTGGGGTGAGTTCCAGGCTCGGAGCAGCGCGATGTTTATACTAACCGCGTGTCCTCAGGGATGAAAAAGGGACGACCACCTTTGTTTGGAAGAGTTGTAGCGTGCTTGGGACCTCTGTAAATGATATGAGCAGGTCAGTACAAAGGTAAGTTACACTAGACACCATTACCTTCCATCGAACGGCCTGCCAGAGTTCAAAATTGAGTATAGTATAGTCGAAGTAGATCGTAGATTGACTTACACAGATGGATACAGCCTCAGTGTTTCTGAGCAAGTCAATGGTTTAATAATAGTTCATGGCTTTCGAAAACCGGCGTACCATTCAAAAACGCCCTGAGGTACTTCATCTCCCGGGTATCATCGTAAGTAGGGCGGGCATGTCCGACGTGCTTAGATATCTCAGCTTTGAGGCGAGCACATATATCAGGACGTTGCGTTAGTACGTATACTGAGAAGGTGAGCAATGAGGCGGTCTACAAAGGTGAAATTGCATCAGAAAAAAGAGCTGTGTTATCGGATGTCTCCTACCGTGTCTCTGGCAGCCAAGAGGATGTTAAGAAGTTCATCCATGACGACCTTTTTGTCTGCACAATATTTGAATGGGGTAAATCTAGATCAAACGCTACTAGTGAATCTGGAGCTCACCCTCTGTGAATTTCACGAGATGTTCTAGGAACGTCTCTTCCTCAATTTCCTTTACTTCTCCACTCGCAAGATCATTCTTCCTGTTCTGGAGTGCATTATCCAGGATCGGGGCAATAAATCCTTCTACAACTTTCCGATGCTTCGCAGCTTCATCCTGCCAAAATTCAAAGAACCTCCAATATTTACCACGGATCCCTCGAAGAGTGATAACTTCTTGTCCTTCTTGGAATGCCGTGACGAATTTAGTAGAAGGGTGGTTGAAAAAGTCCGACGACAAAGCGTGAGAAGTCGATGGAGGATATGGAAGACCGGCGGAGGTAGAGTCTACGGATTTACCAAAGAGGAACTCTGTGGCCGAGTCCAATGTGAACCTTGCTACAGCATCCTGTACTCAAAACCGTCAGATGTGGAAGGATACTTGACACTAGGCCTTTTCTCACCTGAAAATCGATAGCATGTCCAGAAGCTAGTCGTTCCGCCATAACAGAGAGAGTCTCTTCTGCGTGACGCTCAAAGGCATCATAGTCGCTAATTCTTGTTTTGCTGAAGAACGGTCTTGTCATGTTACGATGGAATCTTTAAAGGAGAAAGACGTGAGCATCATCGGTGATTCAGAAAGCTATCAAGCTACAGTCTACTTACTTCCACATCTCACCTGGAGTGCACACGTCCAATTGTCAGAAATTTTAGGGAGGAAGATTCTTGACGTTAAGCCTCACCATCCGAGTTGAAGACACCAGATCCCAGTAATGATTTGAACTGATCCTCTTCCATATCACCTAGGAGTTTCAGTAAGCAATGCTCAATGATGATAAATTGAGGAAAGAGTTTGAACCTTTGTGAAAATCATCAAACTGCGTAGCCAATATTGCCTGCGACGAGAAGAAGGATAAACAAAACGAAGAATAAATCTCCAAAAAACACTGACTTTAATATGTTCGGGTTCAATGGTCAAAAACTGCAAACATATTTTCAGCGTCACTGGGCAAGGCTAACCAGGATGCATGCTTACTCTGTCTACCCCGAGAACCCGAAAAATATACGAATTTCCGTACTGTTTGCTCCATTCATGCATTGCCTCACCTGTTGAAAATCTCTAGCATAAAAATTGCCGATGGTAAACGATCCTTACCCATATACCCATCTCTTATACTACCGATAATCTTGAAGCTACCCTCCTTGACTCTCGGCGCAAAAATGGCATCTTTGGCCGCCGCTTCTTTCTTCATGAGATATTGGGCATAAAATGAAGAAACCGACCAAGCTAGCAAGTGTACAGTTGGAAACGCGAGAACCCAAGCCCAGACTGGCCATTGCAATCCGAATTGATACTCCGCGAATTTTATACCCATGTACGCCAATAAAGGGAGTTTAAGTGCATTTGGAAGCACGTCTTTGACAAGTAGTTCGATTCCAGGAGGTACTGGCATGGTGTAAGAGAAAATTAAGCGTGAAGATGTCAAAGAAAGCTTCTTATATGGTCGACATCGAACCAGGTGACTACGTAGTTCCGACGGCATGCTTCGATATAGAGCAAGGTGTAGACATCTCGGCAGCAAGGCGGCGTGGTAACATTCATGGTCGGAGACACGGTAATATGTCAGCCGGATTTGTAAATTTAAAGATTTCCCGCTCATCCGAGCAAGTCTCCAAGCTTCAGTCTTCTCGGAGTGAATGTCCTGTTGCGTAACAATCCACAGCTTTTCGTGGCATTTCACTACTGCGCATGCAAAATCAGAGGTAATGATTAGGGAGTATAAGCAACGCGCCAAAAAAGAAGCCATTTTTTGGCTGCTTTTATGCGAAAATCAGGCCAGATTTATGACATGAGAATACCATGAATTAATTTATGGCGTGTTGCTTATACACCCTACTGATATGAATCGTTGGTAGGCAATTGATAGACAAATTTGTTCTGCTGAGAAGTGTGTTTATTCTTCGGAATACTATCCCTGCACTGTAGTTCGGACAGGTACCAACGTTCGGACAGTCACATTTTGTCACACTTCCATATTCAAACTCCGATGGATCATAACTGGATAATAACCGATTTCGCCGCTCCACAGCTGAACGCGACGCGACACAAGCGCAACAGTTGACGTCAGAGATATTACCTCCGACACGGCAGGTCCGGCAGAGCGTGACAACCTGTCTATTTCCCGTCTCAGCTATATCGAACTTTTCCAGACAAGTAAGCTCAGGAAGATATAGATTTAATGTATATATAGACATATATTAAGTTTGAAGATAAAAGGATGAGTGGTGGCCCAGATATTCAAGGTGTCCGAACGTTGGTACCTGACCGAACTACAGTGCAGGGATAGTAGCTGAAAATCACTGTAGAAGCGAGCAAGATAAAATTGAGTGCTATGAAGGCTGTAGTCAGAGGCCGTCTAGATTGATTTCTTGTACAGATAAAGATCCACGAGTGGTCCAGTACCTTAGGAGAAGGTAGATTTTATGCAAGATTAAAACCAGAATCAACCGGGCCTCTGAGCACTATCAATTTCGGAATCGGTAACTTTTCATGCGATCTTTGAGAAGGGATAATCTGAATCGAGTCGATAAGACTAGGCTTCCTTAGCGAAAAAGATTAATGGAGACAGTGCGAAGCAGTCAACATCATTTCAAGTGAAGGCAACTGAAAGGTACTCGTCCGAAAAACTCCCTTGACATATGCCAGTGAGCGCTGAGACTAACTTTGAATCCCGACCTAAAGCGTTTTCAGGGAAAAGGACTAGCGAGTATCCAGACAGCTACATTCCGCAGTTGTGCCATCCATAGTCTCGTCGCAGTCCTCTGACCCACACAGAGCCTCACTTGTCGGACTCTTGAATGGATCACGGTCTTTCGAGCTACTTGCAAGTTGCTGCGCAGTTTTCGGAAAAGGTTCGGTCATTGTGTGTGAAACTATCGCGTGATCTCTGGGCACCTGACATTGGTTACGGTACAACGTCGACCACAACAAACTCGCTGACAATGGCGACAGACTTTTGGGCAAGCTCACACTAGTAGGTTCGAAAACTTGAGGCTTTCGCTCTCCATGCCCTACTAATCAGATTTTTACCTAGCAAACGATGGATAGTTGACAGAGCAACGTTAGCCCAAGCTCGTGAAGAGGATCTTGCATACGCTGGAAATCAAGAGGTATTGGATGTTCTGGGGATTTATTTTGCGAATAGTAAGATTTCTTTCCTATATAGGCTAATACATACTTATCCATAGCAGTAATCATGAAACTGGGCAAAAAACTTCAACTGCGCCAACGCGTCATTGCGACTGCAACAGTCTTCTTCCGGCGGTTTTATCTGAAGAACTCATACTGCGAAACGGAACCTTTTTTAGTGATTGCTGCGTGTTGTTATGTCGCTGCAAAGGCCGAGGAATCGCCGATGCATATCAAGACAGTAGTTCAAGAAGCCAAGACTGTGTTTAATCGTGAGCAGAGAATTTTTATTTTCTTTATTTTTCCCTTCACGAATTGGATAGAGGAGCCATACAATATCAAGAACTTTCCTTCTGACAACACGAAATTGGCTGAAATGGAGTTTTACTTGGTTGACGACCTCGAGTGTGACCTTACGATTTTTCATCCATACCGTTCTCTTCTCGCCCTTTGTAAGAAGGCATCTCCAAATGCAAGTCCAGGTCCCACTTCAGGTTCAGATATCAGCGCTGCTTTGATGGAGGCGGAAGCGGGAGAGCTCCAGTTTGGTGTAGGTGGTGACTTGTTAAGCGCAGACGACCTTGGTGTGGGACTGGATGCCGAGGACGGGCCACGGTATTGGGGAACTGGTGAAGGCAGGCTGGAGCTTTCAGAAAATGCCGTACAAACGGCATGGTACGTCTGTAGCGGACTTGCTTGGTCTCAGAGCGCATAGTTGACCTGTCTTTCAATCTAGGTTCATCATAAATGATACATATCGTTCAAACTTGTGTTTGCTATACCCTCCCCATCTCATTGCCATAGCTGCTATCTATCTTACCCTTATTCTTAACCCCAGTGCCCAGGACAGCATTGCTCATCTCCTTCCGTCAGCGGGTGCCGAGGCTTCTTCATCTGCAGCAGATACCCCTTCTTCTTCACAATTCCAACCTCAATCTGGCTCTACACCTCGCCGTTCCTCACGG
The DNA here is from genome assembly GCA_037954225.1 of Stygiomarasmius scandens. Lineage (NCBI taxonomy): Eukaryota > Fungi > Basidiomycota > Agaricomycetes > Agaricales > Campanellaceae > Stygiomarasmius > Stygiomarasmius scandens. The sequence continues at coordinate 415,799 of JBANRG010000048.1, forward strand.
CAGTCCTCCCAGACTCAAACACCGACCCATACACAAGACCTATCATCTGAGAAACAAGATCCCATCTCGTTCCTCGCCAACCTCAATGTCTCTCTGTCTCTGATATCGACCATTTCTCAAGAAATAATATCGCTATATTCTCTCTGGGACAGATACCACGAGGAAAGCGCTGGAAGTGGTGGGCCTGCAATTTCATCTCTCAATTCCGTCTCCGGCTTAGATTCATCAGCTTCAGGTTCTCAAACCTCGCCAACGAAAGGGTATGGTCATATGGGGCCATCACCAAGTGCCGGAACTACACCGTCTAACGTATCTAAACGTTCTGCAGCTTCGTTGGATGGAACGCCCGATACAGTAGATGATCTGTTTGGGGATGGAGGGAGTACCATGTCCGGATCGTCTGGTTCACATACTTTCCGCGTTGGTGGACATCCTTCTCCTGCGGACTCTGCTGGCGCCAATGCAGATGCTGAAGTGGCTCATTATACGCCGGCATCTTTGTTCAAGGAGTTGCTGAAGATGAGAGAAGCCAAGGCGGCTGACATGAACCGTTCATCTCATTCTTCAGCGGTCCATAGGGTTGTGGAAAATTTGAAGGTCAATTAAGATAGAGGATGTAAGAACAGTTCTGTAAAGCTTTCGTGGTGTCTTATGCCGCGCACAGACGTGTGCGGTGTAGAGAATGTAATTATCGTACTACTGTAGCAATTGTCAAGTAAATGTTTATGTAAGGTACGCGTTCTTTGGTTCAAACGGTATCGTCGAGAAACCGTATCCGTGAGTCTCGTTAATTGCAGCAAGACCATTCCCATAATAGCGTCCACCGAGTCGTGTCTCGACCTTCGCAAACCTTCTTAAAGCTCAGCGTAAGTACTCAATCTGTGAGTCTGTTCTGGGAGCTGTAAGGCAATAGCTAACGTACCTGAACAGTTTTTTGGGCAGTCAGCACTACTCGCGGGCACCATAATCATCCTTATTCGTTATGACCTGCCCCAACTGTCATCATCGCTGGCTGGAGCCCCAGGTCGTCCTAGATCCAAGTCCTGGAGAGATTCTTGAGCAGTTGCGATTTGGCAGCTCCGTCCCCAGCTCGGAAAGATTTCAATCTATGAACAGCGCACTTGAGGGCATCTCTGATTGCGATGTTCAGATATCTTCTCTTGAACCCGTTCTCAACTTTCTGAAGCGAAAACGGGAGGGATTCCAAGCGTACATTAATCAGTGTCGCTCGCTCGAGGCTCCCATACGTCGTATCCCACCAGAAGTGTTGACGGAGATATTTCTTGATTGCTGCTCAGGGCTAAATTACTTTCCTGAAGCCAATTGCATCGATGCCCGTATCCCTGCCCTGACCCTCGCTGCTGTGTGCAAAAATTGGCGTGATATTGCACTCTCCACACCTCGAATTTGGGCTGGCATCGCTTGTTCTAGCAATATTCTATCTACACGCCTCCTTTATGCATTTGATCTCTGTCTACGCCGATCGAAAGATGCACCTCTGGTACTTAATTTGGAGGTTACATTTCATCGTAAGCAGGACTCGGCGTTACGTGCTTTAGTAGGGCAAGCCCACCGTTGGTCCAGTCTCCGCTTGTACCGGGCATATCATGATGACGCTATAAGTCCTCTTTCCTCCATTTATGCCTTTCCTCTCTTGGAAAAGCTCGAGATTTGTGGACCTGTGCGACTTTTCGATCTGATAATGCCTGGCTTAAAGAATGCTCCTCGATTACATACGTTACAGATCATGAAGCATCGCCTGAAGGAACCATTCCCACAAACCTTGGTTCAAAATCTTATAAAAACCGTACCCTGGGCGCAGATCAGATCTCTAGAAATGGAATTTGTGGAGGGAGGAAGTGCTATGAGATTTCTTCGCATGTGTCCAGCTCTTGTTAATCTTTCTATCAGTTCACCAGCGTCGAGGATTCCCAGCGCAGATACATTGACTTTAGCCTCACTTTCGTCATTGGATCTTTCCTTTGTCGATTTCAGAGGTCAAGTCCTTATACCTGAATTAAGTTCAACACTTGACCACTTTACTCTTCCTGCTCTGAAATCTTTGACTCTAAGTCCACCACTTTCAACTATTCACTTCAATTCCAACAATGGAGCCCTATGGCCTTTGGAACAATTTACTGATTTCTTTTCTCGGTCACAATGTTGCCTCACTTCTTTCTACGTTCACAACGTTCCAATGTCGGACGAGACTCTTGTTGCTTTCCTTTGTTTTATGCCATCGCTCACGAGTTTGAAGATCAATCAAACCGAAACAGCGATCACACCCGCGGTGACTGATTTTTCCCTCACGTCTATGCATTATTCTCCAGGAATCATACCTTTGTTGAAATATCTATCTATCACCGTTCACACAGCGACCTTTATACCAGGGGTCTTTATATCGATGGTGAGGTCAAGGTGGACGCCAGACCAGATACAACGAACAGAGAACAATATAGAGTGTTTGAAGTTTGTGAAGCTTATAGTTTTGGACGCTGGAGACGATTTAGATGTTGAAGGAGTGTATAAATCTATTCTCTCCTTAGGTGCGGAAGGTCTGACGGTGGAGGTTATATACGGATCCGATTTTTGAAGCTCTTTTTATCATTCATGTACTTGTAATTGCTCCGAGTTGACGTGGATGGGTATCTGTTGATTTAGCTTCTGAGAAGGTTTAGTAAGTTCAAGTTTATATAAGCAATAGTCTCAGGCTCAAGTTTGAAAATTTGACCTTGAACGCCTTTGCTTTTTCGGCGGCCAGTCATTTCCCAAGAAGTGGTTGCAGTGCATAAGTACGTGCCAATGAATTAAAAGGTCTACGAGAACTAATCCCCGTAGTAAACCATCAGAATCTTCTCCGTCCCCATGTCCTCCCCAAACCGCCAGCATTGTTGGATTGAGCCTCAGCAAATCGTCCTGAATCCGAGCTCTGAAGAGCTTTTTGAGCAACTGCGTAATGGTTCTGCCATCCCAAGCTCGGAGCTGTCTCAGCCTATCAACAGTGTCCTCGAGGGCATCTCTAATTACGATATTCAAATCTCTTCTGTTGAAATCTTCCTTGATTCTTTGAAGCAAAAACGACAGGAGCTTGAAACTTATCTCCAAAGATGTCGTTCACTCTCATCACCCATACGCCGTCTCCCGCCGGAGGTTTTGGGCGAGATATTTGTGTTGCCTATTGCTACTCTACCTTCAGACACAACAATTCTGCGTCTAGCAGATACGTCTTGGGCAGTAATCAACCATACAAAGGACATCCGTTTGTCCTCGAGACAAACCTGTAATCTGATTGACTGCTGGCCTTCAAATGACATCACTTGTTTGCTTGCACGGGGCCGAAGGGAGGGCGGTTACGGTAAACTGGAAACATGCTTCAGAGACTGAGCCGTAGAACTTTAGATGAAAGCTATACGAACTCCAAATCTACACCGAAAGGAGAATTTTACTTTCCATTCTTCAGCTCAACATTCCCCTTCCGGAGGCTCGACATCGGCTCCGAAAGTTGAAGAGTCGGTAATACAGCACTCCTTTTATCAACACCCATGTACGTATTCGCGAGTCGTTCGTGTCAATATCTTGTAGAAACAATGCGCTCGAATTCAAGTATGCGCGGATGGCTCAGAGTTCTTAGTTGACAAACCAAATACCGATTGTGGAGGTTCTATACTATTGTACAGGAAATCTTCTTAAAGCTTTCGCTACTCTCAGAAAAGCTGTAGATCCAGCCCGCGGAATGATTTCAACAGTCTTTGTACCACCGTTTGCATGCCAACATGTTGGGAATATATACGGAATGAAGGCTGTTTACATACAGCACCTACGAAGACTTTATATACGCTCACTGACTGGCTTCACTCAAATATCCTATCTCTCTGAGTTGCTCAATAAGGGTCCTTCAGTTCTACACTCCTGGAATTTTATCAAATCTCTCTGTTCCTGACGTCTTCACGTTATACAGTACGTTCTTTGTTGCATTTTTTGCTTAAAATGCTGATCGGTTATCCAAAGATTCAATTTTTATTGAAGGGTTTTGAGTAAGAGTATGTCCTACACTTTCCTGGTCCACTGATAATCGTTCGAAGCAGCTACTTGTTTGCATTCAATGTGTCAATACGTCTCATCTTACTTCCTATGTGGCATCTTGAGTTCTAATCACATTGTGCACGATAATTCATGGCATAACCAGCTTTCTCGCTTCAGAGGTCCTCATCAGCGGATGCCACCATGTCCTATGACTAAGACTTATCAAGTGCTATCTCAATGTTGTGGACAACTGGGATGCAAAGGTCCTGGCAGTCCAGGTCGCCCTTCTCATCATTGAGCATCCATGTTCCTGTGAGAGTCAGGAGAACATTTGGGATTTTCTACGATTCCATCTCTTATGATAATTTGGACCTTTGCATTGACTTTTATGTATCTTATCATGGACAGTAATTGTATCAAGTACAATATCGACTATGGACGTCATGAGTATTTTACGTTACAACGATAATATTGTTTTTCTTAATAATATGCTGAATCACTGTCTAAAGTAGTTTTCATGATTTTAACGAATAAAATACCTGAATTTCAAACCTCATGCAAATATGGAGCGAAACCAAGATTTCACGATCACTGTGAAAAAAATATAAAACGGTAGTTATACTAGAGCGCATCTGCAATGGGAAAAATGGCAATTTGTTGGACATTAGAAATGCCCTGTTTTTTGATAGCCCCCATTACCCAAAGTCCAATTATCGGAGTAGTCATTCTATACAATTGAATACCGATCGGTCTTTCACTTCGCTGTTACTTCATTTCCATTTTTCTATAGCCCCATTTTCATTTTTATGGGTTGGGCCGCCATATTTCCCATTGCAGATGTGCTCTATTTTATCATTACACTTGAGCATTCTTTGTCTTCATCAAACTTATACAAATATAATGACCCTGCATACATAAAGAATTGCACAATCGTAAGTGATAATGCATTTCAAGGAACCAGAATATCCGGCGTCACATTTTTGGCACTTTGGTTATAACCAAGTTATATCCAGCATACTAGTAGGATCAAAAAGGCCAAAGCTCCTGCACTGGTTCTCATAGTCGTGTGCAAAGCATGGCATGATGTTGCATTATCCACCCCTCGGATCTAGGCTACCATTGCTTGTTACATCGGCAGTTGCAGTTTCACGCAGCATGCCACATTTGATCTTTGTCTACATCGTTCCAAAAATGCACCTCTGGTGCTTAATTTACGAATCTTATCAACCGTAAACCCTCGAAAAGACTCCATATTGCATACTTTAGTCCAACAGTCTCACAGATGGTCCAGTCTCTATTTGTGGGATCTCTCACACGACAACGATCATCTGCCTTTTTCCATTTCTGCATTTCCGCTTCTCGAAAAACTCGATATTTCTGGGCCTACAGAGCTTTTCAACTTGTTGGGGCCTGGATTAAAGAATGCTCCTCGATTACATACATTGCGAATCACCAAAAGTACTCAGAATGAACCGATTTCCCAACCAATGTATCAAAATACTAAAAACATCATACCTTGGATACAAATCGAATCACTAGAATCAGGGTGGACAGAAGTCAAGGATGCGATGGAGCTTCTCCGCTTGTGTCCTCGCCTTCTTAATCTTTCGCTTGTCTTCCCGACTATACGGGAGACTCTGAATGCAGATTCACTATTTTCAGTAGACTCGCTTCTGTCATTGAAGCTTACCTACGTTATTGTCGACGGCACTATCCTGACATCTTGTTTGGGACGCACGCTTGAACGTTTGATATCTCCTTCTCTGAAATCCCTAAATCTGGACTCGCCCTTTCAATTTGATAGCAACAATCCCGGTTCCAAGCCTCGTGTTTCGTCGCCATTGGACCAATTCAGCGATTTCTTTTCTCGCTCGAAATGTCATATCACTTCGTTCCATGTCAGAAATGTCCCAATGTCAGACGAAGACCTGATAGCCTTTCTCCGTCTGATGCCATGCCTTGCAGATTTGGAGATAGAGCAGTCTGGGGCAGCGATCACACGATTCCTCTCTCGCATCCATGCATTATGCCACTGCTCCGACAGGGGTTGTATTGTCTTTAAAACACCTGTCTATCAGAGTTTACAAGGCGAATTTTACAGCTGAAAAATTTATGTCGATGGTACGGTCACGATGGATGTCAAGTGCAGCAAACAAAAAAACTTGAAAATGTAGCACGCTTGAGGTCGGTCGAACTCGTCGTCTTGGCCGCAGATACAGTTGACGTTGAAGAAGTGTATAGACCTATTCTTTCGCTGGCTGCAGGGGGGCTGATGGTAGAGATTACATATAAATCCGATTCTTGATGTAGTTTGGTAGTCGTGTACTTGTAGATACTTCGGCACTGGGTAAGTTGAACTTGTCTTTACTCCTCGGCAGATGCCGAATAAATTTTCTTCTCGCGTCTGACCACCATCTCCAATGGCAGCACAACATTATGACCTTCAGCTAGACTTCAAATAGCCTGCTTTCTCCTACGATGGAATGCAAGTTCAATATGATATCCCAAAGTTTATAAAGGATTGCCGGCCAAAACGTTGCGGTCAAATGTCAGGCGGCGTTGCAACGTATCTCGTCCAGGTGCAGATATCTACCAAACTCATCCGGGAGGAGATGTCAGAGGTCCAGAGGATAACTACTGGATGATTTATACAAAATTTGCTGGTAGTCTTGGGGAACATTTGCTGTAGCCATTGTTCCGCACCTTTCACACTTCCAAGCGCAGCTGGTCTTCCATTGTGACGGTTGGCCATCGGCGCTTTGACCTGGGTGGAATGCCTTAAATACCCCGGCCGTGGTCGCTCGCGCCCTCTATAGTCGCAAGAATTGTTTACCTCTACGAGCGAAGTACAGGTGTGTATCAAATCCAATGTATCCATACTGTGCATAATGATCATAATTTCCATAGATGCCTATTCAATCAACTTTTCAACGCCTCTCTAACAACGACCAGGAGGTTTTATCGCGCTCTCTGTCGCCAAACGGATCCGCGCCTTCATCCCCAGCCGTTTTCTCCTCATTCTCCGCCGCCCAACCCGCCTCTCTGAACCGCCCCGACAACCGCTCACGAACATTTTGGTCTGCAGACGACGAGTGCAACATTGACCCTACGCACCCGGCATTCAGCATAGAACGTCCGCGTTCTCCAACCTCATCTCTTCAAGGTGTCTATGCACGCTCAAGGCCAACATCCATATCTTCCTTCTGGGCCGAGGAGCAAGACCCGCGTAGCATGCCAGGCCATCAACTATTGGCAATGGCCAACGAGTTCATGCGGGAATCTGACGGCCAGGATCTGGAGCATGGAGACGTCAGTCCACCAGATTACTGGACATCTTTCCTATGCCACGGATTGGGCCACCGAGCGCCTCCGATGCCCTTACATGGGCGTAGCGAATCTGGAACCTCTACCAACACAACGGCGTCCACATCTTCATCTGCAACTTCTACTAATCCTACCACAATCCCTGATGATCATGACGACGAAGCTCAACAATACCAGACCAATGGAACATCCAACCATACTCACTGCCGTTCTCGCACAAACAGCGGCTTGCAATCGTTAACGAGTAGGAGGACGACGGGGACAGTTACGTCAGTAAGGACGGTGACAGGCGTCAGGATGGTGAGGAAGCCAAGTATGGTCTTGAGCATGGTAGCGGATGGCGAAGAGGAGGAAGACCAACGTAACCAGGAGGCGAATTCGAAGAAGGGTCAGGGTAGAGAGTCTAAGGAGAGGTGGAGTACTGCAAGCTTCAAGAAGACCATGGCCCATCTGTTCAGCGGACGAAAGGCTAACGCTGGTATCTTGGAAAGAGGCACTACTCCAGCCGTGAAAAAGACTAAAAAGGATAAGAAGGGGAAGAGAGGTGAGTTTTCAATTTACTTTCTTTTGCTGAAGCTGACTCATACCTCGTCTGTTTAGTTGCGGAACCGATCTTCGTGGACGCTACGACGGGCGCCGTCATTCCTCCTGTTTCCCCAGTAGAGCAAGGCCTTAGGTCTAGGAAGAGCTCTATCAAGATTCGGTTCGGCTCGGTCAGCCGACGTCGAGGCGGCTCAACAAGCTCTACATCAGCTCCAGTTGTCAAGATGCCGCCATCCACCCCTTCCATCCCTCCCAATGCGGAAGCTGTTCGTTCCAAGGGACGTGCTGATCTCGGCATTGATATTGCCCTTGCCAATAGTGTTGCCTATGTGAGCAACGCCGTGGTGGACAGTGCAACGGCAAACAAAGATCCGGTGCCAAATTCACGAGAAAGCAACGATATCCCTCCCCGACCTGCGGCGCCAACACCTCGCACACAGGAAACACGTAAGGAGAGGGACCGTCGTGTAAGGAGGTCGAGTTCGTGGGCTGGCTGGGCTGGAAGAATGGAAGAGTTGAATAGGAGCCGAGTCGAGGATGAAGGTGAGGAAGAAGACCTGGACGAAGCGACGAGAGAAGCGAGACGGGTAGCGAAGCTGGTGGGGAAGGAGTGGGGTTACGAGGACCCAGGCGTGCAGGTCTAATTTTGTGGATGTATGGTTTTATATTCTCCTTCTATTCTTTGTTCTTCGCTATCGATTTCGTGTTTGTGTCATCTGCTTTTGGTACTCAACTACCTTTGTATCTGCTTTGTCTGTCGTTGGCGTCCTTTGTCGTCTTATCTCTTTTGCCTTTTCCATGACTCAGTTGGCTTCAGCTTCCTTTGTCCTCTTCATTTGCTTCAGCATTTAGCTTGAACACATCACCCTCCCTTTCTTCCTTTGGTTCTCTTTTTCCTTTGTCTACGCAGATATCCTCTATTCCACGCCGTCTTTATACTGATGCCACGTCTTTTTTGGTGTTCTCTATTCATCTGTCGAATCGTTCTTTACACTTTTTCTTCAGTCAAGAACTCACAAACATCGGTATTCGTAGTTGAGATGGGGAGCTACATGTTTGCTTCTCTTCCTTATTCTAACGACTTAGACTGTACAAACGCGTTGCAGAGGTTGGGATAGCAATGTTTTCTTATCCCTATCCTTATTCTTTTTTATTTGTATTTCACGCTACTTTCTTGTTCTATCCAAAGTTTCAATAAATGTACGTCTATAACTATTACATGCGAATCGGTTCTGCAAATCAATATAGTCGACATGCTACTGTAGCGGTAATGAACCTGTGCCACTGTCAGCTTGGGCATCCTCAAAGCTCAGCACTCAGTCCCAGTAAGAACCGCATCTATTTAGCTCGATTTTTTTCGATTGTGATAGATTTACATCGATTTCTACCGATTCTTTTCTATTTTTGTCGTATTTTTACTTGCTAGATCCGGGAAATCAACAAGTTTCTGCGTTAATGACATCGTCAAACGCCAAAATACGGCCTTGCAAATTATGACACGTCTGACAGGTAGACCACTTGTTGCCCGAGCCTACGCCATTCGCTCCTGAAGCTGGCGGACTTTGAAAAGTTTACTCGTCAAATCGTACGACTCTGCTTCTTGTCTTGTACCATCAACCAAGTCCGCCGGCTTCCACTCTAATGGTTCCTCCCTTATGATTCTATCCTTCCCCTGCACCAAGATATTGCGCTCACACTCCTGCCATTAACACGTCGAATCGTCAACATTAGTTGTTAGTTGCTGGGTTGCGGGGCTGGACCTCTGGTGTGTGGTGACGTTCTCTATCTTTATTGTCCCTCAACTCAGTGCCAATAATAGGGGTATCTCGTCTGGCCAGGCCGTGTGCACACTGTATAGTTTCACTCCTTGCTGACATGCACATATCTCTTCAGCAAAAGACAGGGGTATGTTATCTGAGCTGACTGGTTTACCTCTTTGCTGACTCGTATATCTCTCCAGTTGGACATTTGCGGGTTGAATGATTAGCGGGAGCATTCTCAAGAGGTACGCATCCTACAATGCAATTTTGTCTCATTCTAATCCACTCGTATAGAGACAGATCGTTTTGCCTTGGTTTAGGAAGGTGAGCAGGGTGCTTTCTTTGTGCTTAGTTGCAATATATTGATCTCAACATTAATTTGTAGCAGCTTCGCGACGATATTGGATCAAGGAATAGGACCTGGTCGTGGGTAGCAGGGGCTAGAGTAGTAGTGCGTGCTGTATTAGATAGAAATTATGATAAATAGACAGTAATTGTTACTCAATTTATTGTAATCGAATGCAATAGATGGGTAGTCATTATTTTAATCGACAGAAATCGGCCATAATCGCCATTTAGCTAGTATTCCCCAAAATCGACAGAAATGTGAGAAAATCGTAGGCAAATGGGTCAAAATCGGCTGTAATCGCTGACAATAGGTGGGGTTTTCACTGGGACTCAGTGCTCGTAAAGCTTTTTTCTGTACATATCCAGTCCCTCAAAGTTAAAAGCCGGTTGGGTCGCCGCGTAAATATTTCTCCGGTCGCTTTCCCAGGCTCCGACCTCTGTCTTGCACTACCAACATTGCACCTGAAGGCACGCGTTTTTTTGACTGAAGTTTAACGCAGCGAGACATATTTCCCATCCCTTTTCAGGTGACAAGTTTGGGTCCTGCAGTCACGTTTCTATCTCAGGTAAGTTACGCGTCTCTTTCTTGAAAATTTCTTAGCTATCCCCATTTACTTATTGCAGTAGGATCGACATGGCCGCTAGCTCAGCAATAGTGAACTACGACGATGTTGTCGTTAGCTCGCTAGTTCGACATCTGGCGCCTTCTCATTTGGAACGTCTAAAAACTCTGCTCTTCTCGGAGTCTGGGATGGCTATAACTGGAGAACGTACCCCGCAAACTACTCCTTATTCTCGCTGGGAAGTCATTGCATTACAGAACCTCTTTGCTCCAATTCGACGCCTTCCTCCAGAAATGCTCTCTGAAATCTTTGATCACTGTTGTCAGAATTTCAGTGAGGGCTTCGATTCGTATAACGATGCCTTTAAGAGGCCATGCAAATTTCACGGTCGTTGCCCTCCTATGGTCATGATCCTAGGTCAAGTGTGTTCTATATGGAGAGGCGTGGTGCAAAGTACTCCCAAACTGTGGACGAGGCTCGATATATGCATTGGGCGCCGCGCTCGCTACCGAGAATACGAGTTCTTTATACAGGAGCTCTCTACCCGTAACCCTTCACTTCCCGTTCAGCTTCATGTTCGAAACTGCTCTTTGGACAACACCCGCTCAAGGGGCTCTACCGATGTCTTGGTTTACACTGTGCTTTTTCTATCCTCCCGACTCGAGTCCATTAAAGCAGTGCTTTCCTTTGATGATTTGCATTCATTGTTCGTCATTCCTGGAATACAATTTCCATTGCTGGGGAAAGTTGACATTCGAGTGATCAAAACCGGATTCAGGACACATTATATCCCGCCGGACCCAGAATATTCTTCTATCAATACATTCCAAAATGCGCACGCGTTGCGGAGGTTTTCGATAACCTCTGGAAGCTCGATTCCCAATCCACATATCTTGGACAAGCCTTTTTCCCTTTCACCAAAAAATCTCACATCCCTTTCCATCTCCCATTCTCGGGGAACCTGTCTTTCCAACGATACTCTCTCATACTTCAAAATGCTCTGCGCATGTGTCAATCTTCACGAGTGCTCTATCGCTTTTCCACGATCCGCCGATCCGGAACCCAGCGCTACTATCAAAGCCGAGTTGAACGCTTTGGGGATCACGGTGTTGCCTGCTCTCAGTAGACTGGACATCCAGTTTGACTTTGACAACTTTTCCATGCCCTACCTCTTTGACTATCTCGCTCTGCCCGGTCTGAGATTCCTGTCAATAAAGGGGCCTTTCAAGGCTTCAACCAACGCGTTGGGCAATCATCTAGTCAAGCTCCAAAAACGTTCAGGCTTCAGCTTGGAAAAACTTGCACTCTGCTGTATAGGTGAACAAGTCTTTCTCACGAAGCACTTAGTGAAGCTGCTCTGGAGGCAACCCGAGCTCCAGAGTTTGAGTCTATCAGAGTGTGGATTTTACCTTCCGGATATAATCGGACCAATGCACTTTTATCATAGTTCATCGACACTGTCACCTCTTCTCCCTCAATTAGAGGAGTTGGTTGTCGTTGCGGATGGACATTACTTTGTTGCGGGAGATGACGACCCGTACTACCTCTCTGGTGTTATCGCTTCTCGCTGGTGGACTTGTGAATCCGATGAGGAGGTGGAGAAAGGAGAAGGAGAAAAGACTGAATCGGAATCAGTCGAGCGAAAATTCGAGCGAAGTGACGAGGATGTAGGATGTTTCGATGAGCACGGTGTAGCTCGGATATATCGGGTTTTCATTTGTCGGAACGATGGTGAATTTGAAAGGACTGATAGGAAGAACTTGCGTAGATGCAGAGCAGATGGATTGGATCTTGTTGTGACAGATGAAAGTCAGTGGGATGCTGAGGAGGACGGGGACACAGACGACGAAGAGGATGAAGGTGGGAGCGAAGGAGCAGGAGAAGGAACGGTGAAACGGGACGGGGAAGAAGAGGAATTTCGGGAGGGGTGAATCGAGCGGATGTGGAGGAAGTCCCGTTTCTGCTAGAATTTGCGCTATCTAAATCGGCATGGCTATCTGGTTGCCCCTAGCCCATTATTTTTCTCTAAAGCGACTTCTGTTACATCATGATGATCACAGTCACTGCTAGTTACTATGAAAACATATGTATTTGTACCACCGTTTTGCTACCAACACTTGCCAGTTCTTTCTCATGCTACAAAAACCTGTCTTACATTTTATCCTGTTTCTGTTAAAATTTGTGCTACCTCTTGCTTTACCCTTTCTCTACACACGTTCTAAACTCTTTATCTTGACCCTAGAATCCTGCATCAGCTCGGACAACTGAGCCGGGCCGGAGCCGGCGCATCACTTCTGCAAAAATTTATATTACATATCGGATTTAAAGATATAATAATATTTGGTGTATGGCACTACCATATGGGGAACTGGTCAAGGCCAACGCATATAAGAAGCCAAAACCTAAAGGTTCGGCAATCAATAACGGTATTATAAGGGAAAAAATTCCGACATTTAGCAGAGACATTTCTTTTCGAATAGCAAGTTTAGGTCCTGCAGTCGGGTTTCAATCTCAGAAAAGTTACGCATCTCTCTTTCCTGAAAATTTCTTAGCTACTCCATTTGGTCGTTACGCTAAAGATCTCACGCTCGACATGGCCGCTAGTTCGCCAATGATGAACTACGACAATGTTGTCGTTAGCTCGCTAATTAGACATCTGGCGCCTTCTCATTTGGAACGTCTAAAAACTCTGCTCTTCACGGAATCTGGGATGACTATAACTGGAGAACGTACCCCCCAAACTACTCCTTATTCTCGCTGGGAAGTGATCGCATTGCAGAACCTTTTTGCTCCGATTCGACGCCTTCCTCCAGAAATGCTCTCTGAAATCTTCGATCACTGTTGTCAGGATTTCAGTGAGGACTTCAATTCGTATAACGATGCCCTTAAGAGGCCATGCGAATTTCACGGTCGTTGCCCTCCTACAGTCATGATCCTAGGTCAAGTGTGCTCTAAATGGAGAGGTGTGGTGCAACGCACTCCTAAGCTGTGGACGAGGCTCGACATATGTATTGGGCGCCGCACTCGCTACTGCGAATACGAGTTCTTTATACAGGAGCTCTCTACTCATAATCCTTCACTTCCCGTTTGACTTCATGTCCGAAACTGCCCTTTGGACAACACCTACTCAAGGAGCTCTACCGATGTCTTGCTTCACACCGTGCTCTTTCTGTCCTCCCGACTCGAGTCCATCAAAGCAGTGCTTTCCGCTGATGATTTATATTCATTGTTCGTCATTCCCGGACTACAGTTTCCATTCCTGGAGGAAGTCGACATTCGAGTAGTCAAAACCGGTTTCAGGACGCGTTATGTACCGCTGGACCCAGAACATTCTTCCATCAATATATTCCAGAATGCACATGAGTTGCGGAGGTTTTCAATATCCTCTGGAAGCTTGACTCCCAATCTACATATCCTCGATGAACCCCTTTCCCTTTCACCAAAAAATCTCACATCCCTTTCCATCTCCCATTCCCAGGGAACTTGTCTTTCCAATGATACTTTCCCATACTTTAAAATGCTCTGCGCCTGTGTCAATCTTCATGAGTGCTCTATCGCTTTTCCACGATCCGCTGATCCGGAAATTAGCGCTACTATCCAAGCCAAGTTGAACGCTTTGGGGGTCACAGTGTTGCCTGCTCTCAGCAGACTGGACATCCAGTTTGACTTTAACAACTTTTCCATGCCCTACCTTTTTGACTATCTCGCTTTGCCTCGTCTGAGATTCCTTTCAATAAAGGGACCTCTCAAGGCTTCAATGAGCGCGCTTGGCAATCATCTGGTCAAGCTCCAAAAACGCTCAGGCTTCAGCTTGGAAAAACTTGTACTCTGCTGTATAGGCGAACAAGTCTTTCTCACAAAGCACTTAGTGAAGCTGCTCTGGAGGCAACCCAAGCTGCAGAGTTTGAATCTATCAGAGTGTGGATTTTATCTTCCAGATATAATCGGACCAATGCACTTTCATCATAATTCATCGACACCATCACCTCTTCTCCCTCAATTAGAGGAGTTGATTGTCGTTGCAGATGGGTATTACTTTGTTGCGGATGACAATGACGACCCGTACTATCTCTCTGGTGCTATAGCTTCTCGTTGGTGGACTTGTGAATCCGACAAAGAGGAGAAAAGAGAAGGAGAAAAGACTGGATTGGAATCAGTCGAACAAAAATTAGAGCAAATCAATGAGAATGTAGGATGTTTCAATCAACACAGTGTAGCTCAGATATATCGCGCTTTTATCTATCGAAACTATGGCGAATTTGAAAGGACTGATAGGAAGAACTTGCATAGGTGCAGAGCAGATGGATTGGATCTTGTTGTGACAGATGAAAGTCGGTGGAATGTAGATGAAGAGGAAGACACAGAAGATGGAGAAGATGAAAAAGGAGCAAAAGAAGGGACGGTGAAACAGGACAGGGAAGTAGAGGAAGTTCAGGAAGAGTAAATCGAGCAGATGTGGAGGACCCGTTTCTGCTAAAATTTGCGCTATCTGAACCGGTGCCTCTTGCAGGTTTGTGACCCTCTAGTCTATTATTTTTCTCTAAAATGACTCGATGATCGTAGTCACTGCTAGTTACTATAAAAAACATATTTATGCTGTGTCCTATTCACTGTTTTGCTACTACCAATGTCAGTAGTGAAGTGCAAAAAAGCTTGGAAAATTTTTCCTTGGAGCTATTACTTTAGATATGCTTTATACACGGATTTCCAACTGTCTTTAGATTTTCTATAATGTGACGACAAAAATCTCCAGCCTTGGTTGTATCAGCACCTGTCCCGGAGTAAATTGGATCTTTTCACAAATTTCTCAACAAATATTACGTGGAACTGCATCAAAATCATAATGTCTCCTTTGACAATAAAAGATACTTTTGATGACATTGGGCTTAGGACTGAGTGGTGGGCTCAGGCACTGGATATTTATAACTACATATTTGCCTAGCATAATATAATAAGAATACCACAATAGAAGCTATGGATAGTCAACTCCAAGAAATTTATTTAGTAGCGGGATTTAATTCAACCACCAGTCCGTGTCTTCGACCAACTGTCATCAGAGTTTATGCCGAGCTAACAAGTCTACCAACGCAAGAAGTCTCGAAAGAAAAACAAATGAACGGCGACGAATGGGCAAAGGGGTATCTGTTTCTTGACTATGTGTACTTTAAGTATCTGACAAAATTACAAGACAACAAGCAACCGACAATCTACAATTCTTTCAAAGTTCTATAGAAAGTGCCAAATGTATTTTTTTAATCCTATATCTCAACTAGAAATATATGATGGTGGGGGTGAAGACACTGTGCCCCCTTCGAGTGTCAGATGCCGTCGTTTAAATTTTTTGGACTCGAAATGATTTCATTTGAGTGCTGGAAAGTGAGAGAAATACGATCTTACATGAGCGTCATTCCAAAGCGTAAAACTATTCCAGTTTCACAGCTGATTAAATAATCAGTTTTCAGCACATAAACACTGGATACATTAATACATATACCAAATACAAACTTGACTCTTAAATTCAAATGACATTGCATTTAAAAAATTATAACTATGTATTTGCCGTAGGCAGCAATAGTGCACTTTATGCAAACAACCTCAACTTGAAATTTGTCCCAAAGATACCATAGACTTTTATTTTTGAATTATACTTGAGTGATAATTTATAACAATATTGAAAATACACTAATTAGAACATAAAAAGAGAATAGATATTTTAAGGATTCAGCTATATTTGTAGATACAGCCTATTTGATGAGGTATAAACTACTCAAGGTTAATAGGAACAAAAAAAACCACTCACATGCTGATTTTTGCTTATTTCGCACCACACTATGTATTTAAATACATATGAATACTCAGGTTCACACAAAACGCTTCTGGTCTACTTGTTAAAGCAACTTTGTTTGGTAAAAAATTACACTTACATACGCCCACATCAGTATTTTGACAAATTTCTGGTGACTGGTCCACTGGTGCACCAAAAATTGCGTTTTACCCCATCTTTATCTTGTATTCTTACAGTACCGCATCTTCATGATATTAGTTATGACTGCATTGGTAACCTCTGGATGTGATTTAATGAGGATATGACTGGAATCCACCATAGCTACCGCTGATGAAAATCGGCTACTGGTGGGAAATTAAATTTCGGTTGGTGCACTGGTGATCGGTTAACTGGAAATGGTCGGTACCAGTTGTCCAGATATTTGTCAAAATACTGATGCGTAAAAACAAGCAATTGAATAGTTAGAAGATATATCAAAGGGGAATCGAACCCCGGCGGGTCAAGCAGACAAAACAACCATGTTTCATCCATCATGGCGATGATCTAGGTTACCACTACCCAGGCTCCGACCTCTGTTTTGCACTACACCTGAAGGCACGCGTTTTTTTGACTAAAGTTTAACGCAGCGAGACACATTTCCCATCCCTTTTCAGATAACAAGTTTGGGTCCTGCAATCACATTTCTATCTCAGGTAAGTTACGCGTCTCTCTTTCCTGAAAATTTCTTAGCTATCCCCATTTACTCGTAACATTAGGATCAACATGGCTGCTAGCTCAACAATAGTGAACTACGATGATGTTGTCGTTAGCTCGCTAGTTCGACATTTGGCGCCTTCTCATTTGGAATGTCTAAAAACTCTGCTCTTCTCGGAGTTTGGGATGGCTATAACCGGAGAACACCGCAAACTACTCCTTATTCTGGCTGGGAAGTCATTGCATTACAGAACCTCTTTGCTCCAATTCGACGCCTTCCTCCAGAAATGCTCTCTGAAATCTTTGATCACTGTTGTCAGGATTTCAGTGAGGGCTTCGATTTGTATAAAGATGCCCTTAAGAGGCCATGCGAATTTCAAGGTCGTTGCCCTCCTACAGTCATGATCCTAGGTCAAGTGTGCTCTATATGGAGAGGCGTGGTGCAACGTACTCCCAAACTATGGACGAGGCTCGAAAATATCAATTCATATCAAGAACCTGGCTTGAGGCCATGATCCTCTTTCCATGTTCAGGAAGTCACGAATCAACGAAATGAGTGGATATTGAATGAACGAAGCGAGTCAACGGGTACCTCTAATCTATTGAGAAATGTATGATGGCAGACGTGAAGAATTATTCCCCTCTTCATCGAATCTTGGGTGTCGCATGTTACTATCCGATGAGAATTGTGCTCTACCAGTATCATCTCTGTTTCGGATAAGAATCGGAGATCGACGGTAAGTTGAGATTCGTTGCTGTTTTTCCGAAGCATTCTGTTCTATAGAGATTGGTTGAGCAAGAATGAATGGATATACTCTTTCTGATGCTGGAGCCAATATCGATCTCAAACGATTGATTTTCGGCTTTGCGCCTCCGTCTATTATCAAATTGGGGGACCTATTATGCTGCCTTCTTCTCCGGATCCAAAACAGAACAAGTCCCAAACATATGCTGAGTAGTATTGCTCCAAAAACTGAAGCAACAATCACTGCATCATTTATGGCGAGCTTGGCATTATTGTTATTGTCATTTCCCCTAGATTGTCGCTATTCAACGGAGTATGAGAATGGATAGCTGACACGTACCTGGCTTCAGTGGAGGAACTTGAACTTTGGTTTGTTATCGTCAGAAGAAGTTGACTTGGTTAAGTTGACAAACGCACCTAGCACTTGTGGAAATAAAGCTTGGATGTTCAGTTCTAGAACTCTTAGTTCAGCTATTTAAGTAACTTTAGTACCGTTAAGCAGACCTACGTCTCTGTTCCCTTCCTGAAATGTGATGTAAGAGCTTTACTTTTTCTGTCATTTAAATCCAAACACATACATAGCAGAGTTGCTAGTAGGTTCCAAGGTAGGGCCCCCTCTACAAAGATCCTGAGATGACTACTTTTTTGGATTAGTCGACTACATACCCCAAGTTATTTATATCGGTTAGTGAACTTGGAGTGCGTGTTATAGCGGCAGTTTTATTGAGACTTTCTTGAACTGGCACTGTTAATCCAAAAAAGGGGTTCTTATTTCTCGAATCCACTGCTATTACTAGAGTTAAGCTAAAAAAAGAATATGTATTAGTCTGACAATATGATGTATCACAACACAGAGTAAAATATGATACGTGCCCAGGATGTTCAAAAAAAATCAGATCATGTCCACTTGAAGCTTCTGTCAAACTGGTTATAGCGACAGGTTCAGATTTTTGGGGACATCCCTCCAGATCATCTAAACTGAGCCTTTGTAGGAAGAAATCCTCTGGATCAGTAAGGTCTCGAATCCAGCTATAATTGTTATTCATTCCCGCTATTGTTTGGGTAGGAAAGACCATGTTAAATGCACTAATGGCAGGTGAGAAGATGAGTACAACACTGATATAAATTCATTGTTAGTTTATGCTTTCAAGTAAGAAATGCCACAAAAAAAGACCAAATTAAGAAATTTAAACTGTAAAGCATTATTGTGAACAGCACCAGCTGATCAATGAGTAGGATTAACGAAGGAAGGAAAGAAAAGGTGAGATGACCTGACCGCTGGCAGGACAAGTTTTAGGCCAGGAAAGAGTCTCAGACTTTTATATGAGTATCAGATACAGGTTTCAGGGAGCAGTGCCTTAAATTGAGAGGTCCTCAGAAACCATGGCAAAGGGTCAATTGTTGATATCAATACTTTGATCTCTACCAGGATGACAAGGGTGTTTATGCTGGTGGAGCTTTCTGCCTAGTGCAGGGATGATCCAAGAAGTAGGCATCAAATGGATTTGTCAAATTTCTACTAAAATTTTATGTAACTGCTAGTCTGGTATTTACATGGCAGGCAGAGAAAGTCAAAAAAATATTTAATTTAGGATGTTCTTTTTTACAAAATAGGTGTTGATTCACCATCATACAGAGAAAATATCAGATTTTCGACTGAATGATGGTAGTTATGGATGATGGTGCACAATACTTATTATCCAGTTACTTTGATGATGGCTGATTGATTCCAGATCCTAAATCATGATTTTTTCTAAATTCTTGACCCTATTACTCAAAAATAGAGTACATGCTGGTGTCTTGCCAATGAAATCAATCTTCCAAGTTAGGATGGGGTAAGGTAGTGAGAAAAAATCCAGGGAACAGCACAATGTGAGGTTGTCATAAAGAATACATACTCATATACAAGGTTATTCATCAATACAGTATTGCTCCAACTCGTATCTTATGTTATCAGCTTCTATATCACATCTTTGATTCTTTCCTTTGTTTCACAGCCTTTGCTATATGAATTTTGCATTGAGTCGAAACAGCCTCTGAAGACTGACCAAGATGATACCAGGCATCGGCAAATAGGCTCTTTTGATAGCTAGCTTTTTCGGGCTTTCCAGGGTTTCCAGACTTTTCTGCTAGCTTCAATGAGTTTTACTTTTGCGTACCCGCTGTGATTAAAAAAATCAGTCTTTAGTATATGTGCTGATGTTTTTAGGACCTGAGGAAAGAAAGAGGTACTCGGAGTAACCGGCCAAACTCCAAGCTAGAGAGAAAATGAAACAAGTGCTGCCAGCAACCAGGCAGAAACTTAATGAGCTGTACTAGTTTATGTGCTCACCTTTTAACAGTGAATGTGGATGACCGACACTCAGCTTTCTCTAGAATTAAAGTATATTACATCGCGTCTTGTAGTTAAATCATGGCGGTGGTTACAGGTGATATTTCGCAGTACTGGTTAAGTACATCATTCTGATTTTTGATATCCAATTCCCTTCTACGGCTGCCAAATATGTCAGAAGATATCAACAACTTTACCGAGTGGGCTCTTGAAAAAGGTTACGGGTTTCAAGGTGCCGAGATGTAGATGATCTTGACATATTTTCTGTCTTCAATTACTCGGCCTTACTGGGGAATGAGAAAGTTCATGATACAATCTTTCTACTGTTCTGATCATACCTCCCAAAAAAAAATTATTTATGATAATTATAATATCTAAATATGTGATCTGAGAAACTTTTTTGCAGAAAGTATAAGGTTCAATGTAGCCTTGCATTGTTTAAATTTTCTGGACTAGAAATGCTTTCATTCGAGCACGGAAAATTGAAAGAAATACAATTTTGCACAAGTGTCATTTCAAAAATGTAAAACTATTCCAGTTTTGTGGCTGATCAAATAATCAAATTTTAGCACATAAACACTGGATATATCAATAATTATTCCAAATGCAAACTTGGCTCTAAAATTCAAATTATTTACTTTTTATTTTGCTAGTCATCATGTGCACTACAGCTGTAAATTTTTAATAAACAAGGGGACAGACCAGTATCATCACAAAACAATCTGATTTATATTATTTTAAAATTTTTATAGCCCAACTTCAAATCAACCTCATCATGTTTTATTTCAAGCTACACCCAGTGTCTATTACCCCGATTTTTACAGGTGTATGATTTTTTAAATTCTCAAGTTTTTTGCAAACAATAATAATTCAGTAGCGTTGCATTTAAACAAATCATAACTGTGTATTTGCCATGGCCCGGGGCAGCAATGGCGCACTTCATGTAAGCAACCTCAACCTGAAATTTGTCCCAAGGACGCCATTCTTGAATTGTACACTTATTTTTGTTAAAATTTATAGCAATCTACTAAGGACATAAAATAGATATTTTAAAAAAATTCAACTATATCTGTAGATATAACCTAGTTGATGAGGTATAAACTACTCAAGGTTAATCGGAATAAAAAAACCACGCACATGCTGATTTTTGCTTATTTTGCATCACATCACATACACTATGAATACTCCGGTTCACACAAGACGCTTCTGGTCTACTTGTTAAAGCAACTTTGTTTGGCAAAAAACAACACTTCCACGAGCAATTAAACGATTAAAGGATGCATCAAGGGGGAATCGAACCCCCGGCGGGTCGAGACCATTATCATCCATCCATGGCAACGACCCAGGTTACCACTACCCCATTGATGCGATGATAATCATGCATTTTTTCAGAAAGTGGCGTTAGAAACGCTCTGATAAAACCACGTCCACCAAAAAAGGCGATTCTAGACCATTTAGTATCACCATATGACTATTTTCAAAGCCCCGAAGTTGATAAATACCTCCATCCATCTGTCAAAACTCGAGCCACATTGATCCAGAACGATCGGTCCGCACGTGCCGAGGCTGAGATAATCAATTCAATTTGGCGGGGATTTGAAATAAAATAAATTTTGACGTGGGTTTCTCCTTTTCCTGTACTAGACTGTTCTATCATTTACGACCTTTCCAAAACTCACGGTACAATGTCCACACAAGAAACGACACCCGCCGCCGCTGTTGACACTAGCATTCCCAATGGTGATGTTGCCAGCGCACACGCAGTTAACGGTGATTCGACACCAAAAGAACCACTCAACCCCGCACCCTTTGACAAGCTTCCGTACAAACTCGACCCAAACTGGAAGCCTGAGCCTGGACACGTAGGCAACCTTACTCCAGAACAGGAAAAGGCGTTGGAAGAGTTGAAGGAGGAGATCAAAAAGGAAGGAGCTTGGGTCGAGGAGAGGATGGATGATGCGACGGTGTTGAGGTGTGCCTTTGTTTCTCTTATCTCTCTCGTCCTTTGAGCTAAGACGTGTTTGGTGCAGGTTCCTAAGGGCGAGAAAGTGGAACGTAGCGAATGCCAAGACGATGTTTCTCTCTGCCGAGCAGTGGAGGAAGGACTTTGGGGTTGAGGAGCTTATGAAGTACGTGTTCTTTTCTTCTCTTCTTCTCGTAGCCTCTTCTAACTATACTCGCCGTTGCAGCAACTTTGACTTTAAGGAAAAAGAAGAGGTCGACAAGTACTATCCCCAGTTTTATCACAAGACTGATAAGGTACGCCATCTACCACTCTGTCGAGGCTCCGCATCAACTAAGAAAATGCTTGTACTTTCTTGTCGTGCCTTGCCCGTCCTGCCTGAACGTTATGCCCCGTTCTTTGCTCCTCCAACTCCTAAAATCATCGATCTCGCCGCACTCCAACGCGCCAAAATTAACCGCACCCCTGGGTTCTCTGACATTCTCCACCCACTCCACATCCGCGCAAACAGCAAGGCCGCCCAATCTACATCGAACGCCTCGGTTTCCTCGATATCAAAGCCTTGAACGCATGCACCACAACCCAACGTCAACTCCAACGTCTCGTCTACGAATACGAAATTTTCCTCCGTCACCGTCTTCCTGCCGCTTCTGCCGCCGTAGGCCATCCCGTAGAAACGTCTTGTACGATCCTTGATCTCGCTGGTGTCTCTTTATCCAACTTTGTGAAAGTGAGAGATTATGTGAATCAAGCTACGCAAATTGGGCAGGAGAGGTATCCAGAGGTTATGGGCAAGTTTTATATCGTGAATGCGCCGTGGGTGTTTAGTACGGTGTGGAGCGTGATTAAAGGGTGGTTGGATCCTGTAACGATTGCAAAGGTCAAGATTTTGGGGAGTGGAGAAAAGGAATGGGTAGTGTTGAGGGAGGAAATTGGAGTTGGTGCGGAGGAGGTCTTACCGGCTAGTCTGGGGGTTGGAGGAAGGTGTAGGTGTGTAGAGTATAAGGAAAAGGAGGAAGGTGAGAGGAAGGATGGATGGTGTTTGGGTAGTGATGCGGGACCTTGGAATCCGCCCAAGGTCAAGGTGCAGGCGTAGATGCATTTGGCTTTCTGTTTTTCTCTTGTTCTGGCGATGTCAGTTTGGATCACTTTTCCTTTGGTGTCTTTCGTCTTTCCGTGTCCACCTTTCTACTACACATACGCACGCAAACATCCACCTCGTACGGTCATACAGTCATTAACTCCACAAGTACATATACATACAATCGCAACTCCAATATTCGTAGGATACCTAGGCTTATACCACTCGTACAACTTGATAATGTGGATTTGGTCTTTCTTCAACGCACGTTCGTTTTGGTTTGACCTCTACTTGTTGATGACATTATTGATGTAAACGTTTGTTTCGACGGTCGAACGTTCTACGTATTCTTTTACCCAATGAGTCTAGTTCATATACTAAGAACCCCAACTTTAAGTACGCATTAATGGGGTAGTGGTAACCTGGGTCGTTGCCATCGACATCGTATGCCAATCATTTGTTTGTCTTCGGCTCTGGTTATGAGTAGGCAAACGCGCCCCAGGGCAAGCGTCCCCGGGGCCGGAACGGATTACAAATGGGCATGCGAACGACCGCTATACAAGTACAAGTACGAAATACAGTAGGCGGGAGCATATAGTACAGCAGAAGAAAATAAAGTAGCAAAAATAAACCGCAGATTACATTCGATGGAAAGGCTGTACATCTTGAGTATTACAAAGGGTGGGTGGGCGGGTAAGCGATGAGAAAGCTCTGTTTACAATGTTCAGTAAACGAGAAGAGCAGGATAATGTATATAGAACATACCTGGGTACAACGGGCAGTGAGCGAGAAGAGTGAGCGACTCAATACCCATGACCGTCGTACCCACATGACCGGAAAATTCCGGTATTAAGCCGAGCGCGGCTATTTGCACAGCGGTGCATAAGATAAGTTGCGTGCGACGCAACTGGGTCGTTTAGCGAAACGACATGGGCAATATGAACACGTAGCGACGTGTGCCCTCTGAGTCCTGGGACTCACAATATTGATCTAGGTAAATTCAAAATTTACCGTCAACCAATCATTTGTTTGTCTTCGGCTCTGGTTATGAGTAGGCAAACGCGCCCCAGGGCAAGCGTCCCCGGGGCCGGAACGGATTACAAATGGGCATGCGAACGACCGCTATGGAGCCTATGGAGGTGATGATGGGTGATGATGATGAGAGCATGCCATTGAAGAGAGAAGATTATTGGAGTAGAAGGGCAGTGAGGAAAGTGGGGTTTTTGCGGATGTAGATGTGAAAAGTCTCAGAGGCCCAACGACCAGTGGCACGAATGAGGTGGGACGCCAATTTCCGCAAGACCGGTCGCTCCACCTGAACGGATAGACTGACCAGCAATGTCATGCCGTTTATATAACCTTTCCAGCCTATCCATGAACCAAGACCGGGTGGGCATAGAGCCATCTGCTCGCAGCCAAAGCTGCCAATGGGTGGGAAATCGGGTGTCGCGGGATTTGATGTAATGCAGAAAAGGATTATATGGATCAATGTTGGTCGGGAAACGATTATGACGACGGATAACCACTTTATTCCCCTCAAAGAAAGGATCTGCTTTGTGTTGAGGTAAATCGAAACCATATCCTTGTGAATACCACTTCACCGAATCGCGTCTCGTCTGTTTCCGTAGGTTTTGGTGTTTTTTGATGTCAGGAAGGCACAGCTCTGCCAGGCGAAGTAACCCAAACCAGCCGGTAAGTAGCAGAGCGAGAAAGAGTAAATCGTCATGATGGAGACTGCAACCGTAACACTCGACAGCAAGGGCAAGATCCGAAGTGGAGAGGGGGGATTTTCTTTTCGTGGCTTTGCTGTATAAACGACGACACCCTCTGAGGGTTTTCCGCACTAAGCGATGATTTCGGATTGCCCGAACGTCGTCATAAAAGTCTTCAAGCTCATTGCAGATGCCAGAGAGGTACTTCTCCACTGATTTCGGATCGATGCGCTGTACGTCGTTGTTGCAAAGCCAGACAATGTAAAAACTAAAAGTATCAGGTGTAGGTTTATAGGGAAATCGGTGAACATCACAGAAATAGACATAGGAATTGAGGGCAGACGTGTATGAAGAGTGCGTCGATGTGTCAATAGCAGCACCGACAGCAATAGAGCGTTCAAATTTGAGACGCTCCAGAGACCACGGCTTCCGAGGTGGTTGCCGTGATCCCTCTGATAATGTAGGGTTCATTTTTTGGGAGCCCCCAACGTAGATCGAGGGGGTTTGACATAAAAAGCAGGTAGGCAAAAAGAAGAGATGCAACCAGGCCCTGAAATCAGCGGCAAAGGAGCATAGAAAGACATTTGAAGAAAAGCAGAAATGTAACCAAGCCCTGAAATCAGCAGCAAGGAATCACGAAGAGACAAACGAGAGAAAGAAAGGACACAACCAAGCTCTGAATTCAGCAGCAAGGTAGTGAGTTGTAGAAAAAGGGACACCAAAACCACCCAAGATATTACCTCCCGATCAGTTCTTCTCAGTCTTCCCCTCTTTACACTCATGAGCGCCATGTCCCTGTCGTCTACAGTTTGGCCTCGAACAAACATGAGCATAGTGACAAGTCCCAACGCAGGTACCTTGGTTAAACCGCTTGCATACTTCAACCTTAGGTCGTTTGTCCCTTGAGGACGATGGTGAAGAAGAGGTTGAAGCAAGCTGCGCATTTTCGACCACGAATGCTCCATAGGTTTCAATATGAGTGCGGAATGCGTTCCGAAATGCATCGTGGTTGGTATCTGCAAGGGTGAGGTCACCACGATTAGCAACCAGGTTGCGAACTGCCTTGTCATACGAGATGAGACGAGGATGGAGTGATGAGTCAATAGAGAGAAAAAGATCGCCCATATGACTCTCATAGGTAGCCAACTCGAGATCGCGATGGGGAAAAAGGTGCAGAGTTGCACGCTTGAACAAACGGAAAGCTTTGTTCCATTGTGCCTCGTTAGTGACTGTCTTCGTGACCTCGACATCCTTTTCTGCTTTGATCTCAAACACCCCCACCTTCTCCTTGAGCGATTTGGGGACTGCTGGAGAGTGGATGCTAGAAAGTACGGCATCGAAGTCACAGACTTTGTTCTGGATAATGGAGTTCCATTCACTGTCCGGGAATTCAGGTCGACTAACTGAACCCTTAAGCAAATCTTTGAACGCTTTCCCTCCTCGACGATAGTTCGCGGCAAGGGTATGAGTGGCTCGGGCCCCAGAAGACATATTTTCGAGAAGAATTTTGTCTCTTGCGATGAAAGGAACCAGGTTCTTATCAAATTTCGATCTTTCACCATTGTCGTCACTGCCATCAGACGAAGAGGACGAAGAGGACGAAGAGCTGTCTGAGGGACTATTTCGATGATGACGGCGTCGTTTTCTGCGGTGCGATCGAGAACCGCCGTTGTTCCCTTGAGTGTCGATGCCACCAAGGTTTCCGCTTCCTCTGCCAGCTTCACCTTCGGGCCCAGTGGCAACAGTCGTGCTGTTCCCAGATGTCTCCCCCCTCCTAGCTGCGAGACTACGTTCGGAATCAAGAGAGTCGAGCTGTGCGAGCCATGTTTTGATGGATGACTCATGTGCACTAGTGGGACCAGGCATGCTGGTGAGAATGAGTACAATCCCGGTTTGAGCAGAGACTCGGTCAAGTTTATTGTCGCGATAGTCATCGACGACCTTTTGCAATTTCTCAACCGTCTCATTGTCGAAACTGACCCCGGGGGGTGGGTTTTGCTCTTGTTCATTGGCCGAAGAGTCGTTCCGTGCCCCAGCATTCCCAGAATTAGTTGCGGACTGAGTTTGGTTAATGGTTCCCGAGGCAGCGGTAGCACTGGAGCCAGTAACAAGCTGAGAGAAGCTTGGACCCAGATTTGAGCTATTTCGCGGATTAACGGTTCCATATGGTACATAGTTATTTCCCGCATTTGAACCAATAGTCGCGTTCCCGTTGTCCACAGAGGAGGTAGTAGCGCTTCGCTGTTCATCGTTGCCTGAATTCTGAGACATTTGTAACGAGCACGCAGCTCGGAAGTAATGTTGATGTCAAAAATATATAAGCGATGAGAACGCTCTGGGTACAACGGGCAGTGAGCGAGAAGAGTCGAGAAAGCTCTGTTTACAATGTTCAGTAAACGAGAAGAGCAGGATAATGTATATAGAACATACCTGGGTACAACGGGCAGTGAGCGAGAAGAGTGAGCGACTCAATACCCATGACCGTCGTACCCACATGACCGGAAAATTCCGGTATTAAGCCGAGCGCGGCTATTTGCACAGCGGTGCATAAGATAAGTTGCGTGCGACGCAACTGGGTCGTTTAGCGAAACGACATGGGCAATATGAACACGTAGCGACGTGTGCCCTCTGAGTCCTGGGACTCACAATATTGATCTAGGTAAATTCAAAATTTACCGTCAAAGAAAGGTCGACCCGCCGGGGGTTCGATTCCCTCTTAATGCACTCTGAAGGACAATGCTTTTTTAGAATGGCAAGTTCAATGCTCAAACTACTCCCCCGCCGTGGCTTAAGCTGATTAGATCTTATAACTAGCTGTTCTTCAAGCTCAAGTTTGGACAGAGTTATTGACGTTATTGACAGTGTTTATACACATAAATCCGTCTTGGTGTTTAGTACAGATGAGGATATCATAGTGAATTGAGATGGTACATTTATTGGTATCGAGTACTTTATAAATCGTGTCTGACGACCGACTGACTGTTCAAACGTTCAAGGCTCTGGCTCCGAGACGTCGTCGCTCGGCTCTGCATTCTTCCCTCGTTCGTCCCAGCTCGTTAGGACGGATTGCGTCTAAGTAGAGCGAAACCAGACGAGTGTCAGCAAAAGGACTCATGCAGAGCTTGAACTTACAACTTGAATCTTTGCCTCTCCATGATTCCCAATCTGACTCGCAGTCATGGCTATAGCTCGAGGTGCATTGCTGTGGTATGTTTCGTTGCTGTTTGAGAGGTGGGATAGTGAGTGGATTTCTGCAGAGTGTCCGGAGCGCATTGATTTTCTAGAGACGAGCCTGTATGGGACGAATTGTGGATGATAAGTTAGATGTAGATTGGGAGAAGGGAAAAGGGAACGTACATGGATAGGACAGTGATGATGTATACTAAGCAGTAAATAGTCAATAATCGGCATACATAGCTAAAAGAAAAAGTAAACTTACATTGTCCAGCTGGTAACAAGCTAAGTAGGAACAACATCGTCCTCGTTTGCGTCAGGAACTATTCGTGTTCGTTAGTTAGCATTCCACGCCCCGGATCCAAACTTAGGCACTCACCAAAACCAAACTACAAACTGCCAACATGAACAGCAAGATCCCTCGATTGATACAAGCAACTACGATCCTTGTAATAAGCGAATCGGTAGACTTGATCCCGGAACGATGGGTGTGGAGGAGGATAGAAAGGCTTGTGGTAATCAAAAAGTCGCATAGGAGGACTGCGGCGTCTTGGATGATGACGATTGTCTGGTGCGGATTTAAATTTGAATTTTCAGTTGGGAATGATAATGGGAACATACCTTGACTCGGATGATCAAAGAGAATCGACCGAGTTGTCCGACTCGTACGGCTGTTACTGAAGAAGGCAAGGTCGGTTTATCGGATGGACATGGACGGCGGAAGAGCGCTTACTGATTCCGGTGACGAGAACGACGAATGCGGATATGAACTGGTGGTCATTGTGAGTCTGTGGGAGAAGGCAATAGCCGGGAAGGGCGTACAATGGGAACGGTGATGTACATATTTCTCTTGGACACTGGTAGACGATTTGGGTATGACAATTGGATGGTGAGGGACGTGAAAGATAAGACGTACATATCCAAACTCGCGTTCCGAAATAACTTCAAGTGTGTTGAGACCATGGTCATATGCGTATTGGGCTAGGTAGACTTACCATTGCGAGATAAAGACCAGCAGATACTGTTCAAAATAACAATTTAGTATCTGACAAATGAGTAGTAAGACGTACATACCATACTCATCAGTTGCACTAGTGCATATCTGCGAGGTGAACAAAAGCGAATAAGTAAAAGTCGGCAGCAACTTCTCGAGTTAAAAGCTTACGGCGGTAGAATGTCAAGCTCAAACACCTTGCCAAAGCGATTGATCAAGTCATCGTACACCCACGTAAAAGCAGTCACTGCTTGTACTGTTCCAATCACTCTGTGTGCATCCAGGTTTCGATATAGAGGGAGCGGAGAAGCGTATATATGGCTTACAAGAGAAGGATCACCTGGGTGAATGAAGTGGATTAAAGTCGTGCCCTCGAACAGTCTAAGATACCAGACTTACCATGCCACGAATCTGCGCTTTGTCTGAGCGGTAAGTTTGAAGATATTGAGCGGCCAGGATCTGTTCGGGAAGTTTTATGAGATGTCTTGTTGGACCATCGAAGAGGATTAAAGAGATTCACGATGACCATCCCGTAGAAGCTATGAAAGAAAGAAACGACGAGTCAGAACGGTCTCTGGGTAGCTCACGAGAGATCAAACACACATCAGAAGAAAAAACAAGGCGATTAATAAGACTCCGAACGTTTTGGAGAGGATGGCCATTTGAGGTTGGTAGTCTCGTTAGAGATTGAGAACTTTGGTAGATATACGCTCGAATCCTTCGATCATGATTACAAGTATAGGGTTGCATACTTTTGGTCCCGGTAGCCCCGACGCCCCAACGTCGATCAAGAAGAACCGGAAAATCCTACAACAGTCCGACGACACCCTCATCGTCTCTGGCATATGGTGGGACTGCGTATCATTATGGTATATAGGTCTCCTAGCTGTGCTCTTTGTTCAAATTTAGTGTTACTCGAAATGCTCAACATCCAGTGATCACATTTCCCCAACTTATCGAAAAAATTCGTTCATGCGGACAGACGATCATCGATCTACGGACAATATTCCGGCGGACGTAATCATGGCTTCCATTTCGTTCTCCTGTTGCTCTAGTCGGCCCCCGGTTGTAGAAAATTTAAGTAGTGCATGTGTGTTTTGCTTCTTGCGTACACTCGGTCGATATGTGAGTGGGGTGAGGGATCTTGGAACTGTTAAAGGGGCGTCCTTGCAGTGATCGTGGTGTATGAAATTGAAGATGGCGAGTCAAAGTTTTGGAGGACTCGCGCAAGAAGTATACGTGGCCAAGCAATTGTTGCCGTAAGTACCTCATGGGCATCGTTCACGGATCCAGTATGATTGGCTTCAGTACTACTCGTGTTGAAGCACTCCAAGTAAAGGTGTTGTAATTTATCTTTCGATTTGCGACTTAGTTGACGACCCAAGACGGCATGACTTCCTGAGCACGGGTTTTAGCTGGAAAGTCCCAGCAGTACACCATCTTACCGCCATAAGCAACATCCTACGGAGTCCTATTCATCTATACTTACAATGGCCCAGCACTCACCCCATTTGGTTCGCTAGCACACACACACACACATAATACTCAGTGTGTATCGTCAGTCTCGCTATACGAGACCAGCAAAAACTAAGGTCCTCAATTGTGCCTGTCTTCTCTGCATGAATCCTGTGATTGGGGCTCGGAAAATCCTACCATGCAAACTTTGGACATCTGGTCTACATTTGCTGGATTTTGAGGGATGCGGGCCGTAAAGTTAAGCGGGTGCCCGAGCTATGCGCCGCATGATGCTGTTCATATGCTTGCTCGTATCATCTACCGATGGCTTTGGACGCTCTTCGAGATTTCCCCAGCGGCTTTCGTACATATTTCGGAAACACAACGGTCAATTTTTAGGTACTAATGACTCTCTCGGATAACTCCATAGCTTTCTTCATGCCACATAAATATTGGTTCCCCCAGAATTCTGTCCTAGCCCAGACATGATCTTCCACAGCTTATCGATCGCCATAACTTTTGCAATCTCCATCCGGATAGCTAGTGCAGCTGTTCCTGTCTGGGGTCAATGCGGGGTATGTCTCCTCGATTCCGTCTCTTCCAGATTGACCCTTACTCTTTTAACCACCATTATGGATCAGGGCATAGGCTATTCAGGATCCACTATCTGCGACAGTGGCTCAACGTGTACTGTTTCTAATGCTTGTCCGTAGCGTGTCTGAGGAGTAGTTCATTCAAGTTCACGCCTGCTGTCCACAGATTATTCTCAATGCACGCCAAGTAGTAGCGTTCCAGCATCGACTGCAGCTGGTTCGAGTCCTAGTAGTGGTTCTACAAATGCCGATTCGTCCAAGATAACACTGGTGGATCTGTCTGCAAACACCGGCAACTCAGTGCATCGTGCTTCTGGTAAGCTTTACGCTGATCTGAAAGAAGATTAAACTGAAGCTGCATCCTCTCTGCCAAGGTATCCTTTATGGAGTTCCAGACAATGGAGACCAAATCCCTAGTAACTTTTATACTGGTGAGTCTAAACTCTCGACGTTTTGGTAAATTTGAGCTGAACTATCGAAGATTGGGGTTTCAACTACCTAAGTGCTGGTGCGGCTCAAGATCCCGGAGGAAGTCGTGGGTGGGTGTTTGGTAGTTACCCTGGTCGCTTCCAATCTGCCTTGCGCAATTACCGTACTGCAAAGGAATACAACGCACAATTCATCCTCAAGATGAGCGACCTGTGGGGTGCTGATGGAGGACAAGGAGATGCTGCCTATCCTGGCGACAACGGAGATTTTACTGAATATGATCAATTCCTCACTCAGCTCTGCAGCGACCTTAAGAACAACGGAATGACGGACCTCAAACTTTTAATTTGGAATGAGCCGGATTTGACCATTTTTTGGAATCGAAGTAAGTTTTCTTTGTTCGTAGGACACCAAAAATATTGAATTATAGATGAACCAAGGTCAGAGCCAGTATCTCAGTTTTTGGAGTCATGCGGTACGATTCCTGAGGTCAAACTTACCCGGCGTACCTATTGCTGGCCCATCCTTCGCCTTTAGGCCAGACCCTACGAGCGCCTGGTAAGTGACTTTTACTAATTGTAAGTATATTCAATAAATTGACGATGCGTATCACCAGGTGGGCTCCTTGGGTTCAGAGAATCAAAACTGATAACACGCCTCCTGACGTCTACACTTGGCATCTTGAAGGCGACGTACGTACTTTTCGTTCTACTCGCTCCATTTGCTGGAAGTTCACCATATCTATTTTTGCTTTCATAGACCACAGATCCCACTAATGATTTGCCATTCAGCCATGATAACATGGTCAACATGCTTAACTCGGCTGGCCTTCATGTGGGCGAATTCGGTGGGACAGTTTTGCGATCCTATTAAAAGGACATCTTATACTTACCGCACTTGTACAGTCATTGACGAATACGCCAACAAAGATGAGCAGAACCCGGCTGGAGGCGCATGGTGGATTTCCAACTTCGAGAGATGGAACATGTATGGACTGAGGGGAAACTGGTTAGGTGGATATCAGCTACACGACTTCTTTGCTAGTTTACTTTGGAAGACAAACCTCACACCCACCGGTACAGGATACTATACAAATGGAGGTGAGTTCCTCTCGCGAAATTGGTCCTAGCACTGCTGACCTGATTTGTTAGAGTATCAGGTCTACAAATACTATGCCTCATCGATGAAAGGTCACCGCGTTCGCACAACCCGTAGCACCGATGGAAAGATGGATTGCTATGCCGTCGTAGATACTGACCGAGTTCGCATCTTGGTCGGCGGTAGACTGGTAACAGGAACATACACGCTTCAAATTGACAATATCTCGTCTCTGGGACTTCCTAGCTCCGGTTCAATTACAGTGCACACCTACGAATTCCCTTGGAACGGACCTACAGTACGAGTAGATGCCCCTACGGATCTGGGAACGGTGGCGCACTCATACTCTGGGAACTCATTGTCATTCTCCATCTTTCAAACTACAACCACGACTACTTGGGCCTTTGAATTTTCTTACTAAGTTTCTACTTGTACTTACAAAGCATCCCGAATGGCAATTGTTCTCACACATGGCATTAGAGATGATATCTGTAAGGCAAGACATAAACCGTGCCAAAAGTTACCGGGCATCTTTTCTATTCTCCAGCTTCAGACGAGGTACAAGCCAGCTCACAAGCCATAAATGAAATCGGTATGAATTATAAAAACAAATAACCTAGTAATAACCAATATCGTTTGACAGTGTCCGACCAAGTAATAAATGTTATATTTAGAGAACAGCTTTTGCTCTTCCGTTTCCATTATTCCCATCATCTTCCTCCGTCATTTCCAGAATCTTGTATAATGCTTGACTAACAACCTCTCCAAATATTTTCCACATTTGCGGACTTTGCCACTTTTTTGATCCTTGTAGATTCACTACCAGTCTACCATTGTACTCCCAGGAATGCACTATGATCGAAGCAGACCCATACGTGCGAAGACCACAGGCGAGATTGGTCATTAGAAATGGTGGCGACTTTTGGTTATCCTTATCGTGAGCTCGAATGAGAGGACTGATATCCCTGAAAATACCGAGTCTTTCGACGCTTCCTAGAGATGAAGCAACGACACCTCCTGTTCCAGTAATGGATTCTGCTGATTCAGGGCTTAGAAGAGGACAGAAACTTTCAGCGGCAACAGAGGAAGCATGATACGCATGTGGAGGTTGCTAAATGTGAAACCTTTTAGAGC
Organism: Stygiomarasmius scandens; assembly: GCA_037954225.1. Taxonomy (NCBI): domain Eukaryota; kingdom Fungi; phylum Basidiomycota; class Agaricomycetes; order Agaricales; family Campanellaceae; genus Stygiomarasmius; species Stygiomarasmius scandens. The sequence goes on from JBANRG010000048.1 coordinate 449,548, forward strand.
AAGGCGCATTTAGACATACAAGGAACCTACCAGTGCTCCAATCTTTAATAGTCTTTGAGTGTCTTTAACCATGCCATCCCAGAAATACTTGGGATTTTGATACCACGCTCTGTTGATGCTGAGTTTTCCTTCCCTTGTGCTCCAATTGGTGATTTCGAGGCATTGACGAATAATAGACATGGAATGGCTAGTTGGGAACATGACGTTCATTGTTCCGCCCGTCGTAGCAGATCCGTGGAGAGCTGTGTAGCGAGGATAGACATGTGTACGCTTGAAAGACGGAGAAAAGTATAAACAGTGATATGCAGAGATAATTAAAGCTCAACGTACCATGTCAGCTACATTTACTGGCACACACCAAACATCGGCTTTTTTCCAATTATCTTCCATGAAACTGAGATTTTCATCTCGCTCATCCTCCTTCAAATCATCCATGAATGTTCTCATTGTCATCTCGACATCAGCTAAAACCAAAATCGAGTTCATCAAAGCCGTGAACGTGCACTTGGCTTTTTTGCACGCGAGGGCTAAAGACCTCGTTGAGGATGGAGAGAGTACGATTGGGTTTAGAAGAGTATCCGATACGTTAGAGCTTGGGTCTGATATCAAGATCCTAGAATCAGTCTCATTGGTATTGTACTGGGAGTGGCGAGCACTAATGACAGGCCTGGTGAATTGAACCTAGCGAAAGTTTCAAAGTAATTTACTCAGCACATGAGTTTTAGATGCGTGGTAGAGCTTACCGGATGAGATTGGCCCTGACTCGACAACATGGAAGTGGTGATCACACCTACATCAGGTATTAGAAGCGTAGCAGCCGGTGTGAGTCGGCTGATTTCTTGCCCCCACGGGAGGTGTTCATAGGAAATGTAGCCAGAGCCTGATGAGGGCTTAACCTTCTCCTGGGTCGCACCAGAAATTTGCAAGGTCTCTAGCTCCTTCGTAAGGAGCTTGTAAAACATGTCAACAACAGAGAAAAGCCCTCTTGCATCAGTTGTCCAATGAGGAGCTGACGTTCTGTATCAACCAGTCAGTGTATATAGGACACCTAGGTGAATAAATACTTACAAGAAAAACCACCGTCTCTCGTCTATTCCTTTTGCAACATGCAATTCCATTCCGGAATGGCCTTCACTAGGGTGCCAATACACTTCCTTAAAAGCCACCTCCCATTCTTCCCACGTCATTATTTCAGAGCGAAATACCACGGTTTCTTCAGCCCATGATTTTAATATGTGGCTAACGGGCGGATATTTGCTATTCGCTCCAGGGACCGTATTATCGTACGAAAAGTAAAACGAGTTTGGCTCTATAGTGGGATCGATACTGTTGAGGGACGCACACCGGCAAGCAACCCAGGGAGCATGAAAACGAAGTTTGATCCAAGCGGAATGAAGATATATACGGAGATTCTGTTCGGGAATCGGATCTTTGAAGGTGATTTCCATGATTCCATATTGCTGAAGGACACCATTGTTTAGTGCTCTGCAAAATTGTAGTAGATCAGCTAAGTCTACAACAGAAATTCAGTACACGCACGAGTTGGTTGCTGAAAGTCTTTCCCTGCCGTGAAGTCTTCTAATGTATTGACTACGGTCTGAGGAAAGAGTAAAGTCCAATCCGGGAACGAATGTTTTATTGCTAGAATTTAAGGAAGGTTCGGAATTCATGAGGATAAATCAGAATTGGATGGGAAAAGGGAAATAAATATGGATGTAAAAGAACGACTGTTAGAAGGAGTTGACTTTCTAGCCACTCCACCTAAGTTGTTTTATACACATCAAAGGACAGATGATATGGCTGCGGAGTCATATCTTTGCGGGCACTTCTGACTTTTGAAGTTAGGTTACTTGGGATGCTCACGCTCACTTACATCTCCGCTACTAATAGCCGGCAATACGGTGGATTACTTTTATTGATTCTGAATCGAAAGCAGGCCAACGTTCTCTGGGGTAAGATAATAATTTCGTAGTGGAAACCCTGACGCTGATGTTAAATTCAAGCTATAATACTGAAGGAAGGAAAGCGCCGTGGAAATCACCCGGTGTTTCATTACAGGTCCCGTTACCGTGTTCATTTCTGGTATCACAAAAGAAACCACTTAGAAACTAGCGGTATAAATGCACTAGTCAGTGACGCGGCCGCTCAAATTATGGTGCAGTATCCCTTTCCTTAATCTGTTTCTGAGCTACTTGTTTTACGGCGGCTGGCAGCAGACTTGAAATGGAATGGCACGAGGAATTTCGCGACATCCTCAACCAAACATAACATATGCATGAAATTGAACCTCAAAGCAGGATAAATAGGGTAGCAGCGTGTCAAAAGGAGAGCAACGCACCGGGAGACCCGACCGCCAATACTTAAGTCTCGGAAGAGAACTCGTTACTCAAATCTGGATACTTATCCTGACATAGACATCTGAGGATTGGTAAATAAATAAACCGCGCGACAGAAAAATTGGGTGCCGGCAGACCTACTGATACGCAAGGGGGGAAAAGCCTTTCATTGAGCACCGAGCAGTGGAGAGAAAAGAAATCCATCGTGACCGCGAAGTCACGGTCACATGCCGCGTCATTCTGATGCACGATTTTAGTCCTCCGAGTCCGACGTGTAACCATGACGGTCTACCATCCTTCTCCGACGGACGAAACATTGCTTCGGAATGGATAGAATGCGGGAAGATATCTCTGTAACTGATGTCTTTGATGGTAAGCTCTTCCTCTAGGAGATTTCGAAGCTGAAGTTTTTAACAACCGACCCCAATCTTGAGTCTTGACACGACGAATACCATATGGATAGCGACAAGGTCTTCGATTCCCATGGAGGCTTGCAGTTATGCTTGGCATGTTACGAGGTTACGAGCGGTCTTCAGCTCCCAGACGACGACAAAGGATACAACTTTCCATTTAGAGTTCAAGATGTCTCGCTTTAAATTGGTCAATTCCGCAATTCTGGCTCGTAGGAGTCATATCAGCTGCTTGATTTGATAGCTATGAGCTGTATTCAATCTCTCAGTAGGAATTTGGCACGGTCTCTAGGAAATAGGAAAAGTCAATAATCCGAAGAGAAGCAGGGTGGATGACAGTCAACTCATTCGTGGTCTATTTAAGCCGCAGAAGATCTCTGCTATTCCCCACTCCTTCTCCCCATCCTTTTTTGCTGTCTCTTTTCGCTTCAACCGGGACCGGTCCCTCCTTTTCGAGTATTGAGTACACACCCTCCTTTCTAAAAACTGCTAGTCAGTCGAAAATACACGATGTTCTCCAAGACCCTTCTTCCTATTCTTCTTCTCGCCATCTCTTCTCTCCATAGTGTCGCTGGTCATGCGCTCATGACACCAGCCCTTGGTGTTTCTGGGGAGGGTGAACGTAGAGACGTTCAGAGACTTCAGCGTACCGGCCCTTCTTGTGGTGAAGTGGACGTAGCAGCCAATATGGCCACCTCTACTCCTGCTATGGCGGCAGCCGATGGGACGTTTACAGTCACTGCCACGAATTTCAACCGGTGTGTCTATGTTATAATTCACTCCCATTTCGCTCAATAATGACTATGAATCCAGTCGTACTGATGGTTCTCGTCAAGTTACCGCGACAGTCGACCCTTCTGGTACCGGAAATAGCTTCGCTGTGCCAGCGACAGTCACAAAAAACGGTGATCCTGTAAGTTTTCGTAGCTTTCTAATTGACAAACTTGTATCGCTATTCTGGAACGGTGTCTAACATATCATTTCCCCGTTCTTCTGCTGGTTATGGCATGCGTAGGCTCCCCGTCAGCTCGGCTCAGAACCAGTCACTGTTCAGCTTCCTGCCGATATGTCATGCACTGGTGGTGCTAACGGCAACATGTGTCTCGTCGTAAGTATCGTCCTTGATTCGGGGCGTTATTTCATAACCAAAATATTCTATTCAGTCTTTTGTCACTCTTTCTGGATTCGGGAACTGTGTCGTCGTGGACCAATCAGCACAAAAGGCTGCCAATGCCGTCGGCGCCGGTGCTGCCTCTGCTTCAGGAGTCTCAAATGCTACTGGAGCAACTGATGCTAGTGTTGGCTCCACTAGTGTTGCGGGGACAGATGCTTCTGGCGTAAATACAGGTGCAACTGGAATAGACACTGCTTCTGCTGGAACTGGTGTCGCAGAAACTGATGCTGGAATTGATACAACCGCTAGCTCCGGTGTGTCCGGAAGTGACGCTGGTATTGCTAATGTTCAGGGCGCCAACACTGGACTCTCTTCTGCCCCGGCCCCAGTCCCAGCTCAAGGTGTACGTTTATCAAAGTTTTTTCTCTACCCAATTAACGATTTATCTATTTCCCTTCAGGGAACTCGTGCTGCCCGTGCTTTGCTCGCCGCACTCCGAGCTCGTGGTCTCAAAGACTTTGATTTCGATGCACATACCGACCCCGAAGATCGTGCTGCCGCTGGTCTCAGAACTCGTGCTCTCAAAAACTTTGACTTTGACGCGCACACA